>CAJQZP010000851.1:10612500-11212500 GCA_907164705.1 Parnassius apollo
CATAACATTTCTGTATTGACATCACACGGCTTGAAATATAAAACTAATTTTAACATCACATCTACGGAACTAGATGAGACCTAATCGTTATATTAAGTATTTATAACATGATACAACATTACTATACATATATACTACTATACTATATTGATGATTAGTGTCTTAATTATATAAATGATTAGTTTTGTGTAATATATTTTATCTGCTGCAATTAACGCGGATACCTGTCTAGTGCGTCATAAGTTTCTATTAGGTATTCTAATAGCTCTAACATACGCGTGACTAGATATTCAAAACATAATTTGCTGGTTTCCATTGCTATCTTCGGAATGCGATCAGATTCTTATGCTATTGTAATGTAGGAAATTGTGTTAACATGACACAAATAAAGTGAAAATAATTACACGGATGATGGCACTGACCGGAATTTATTGACAAATTTTCACAAAATTAAAAGAGTTGGCTTAATTTTATTAGGTATTTATTAAATAAAGATATGTTAAAATATAGACAATATTAATATAATCTATCAATCAAAGTTATTAGTTTTCCCAATAACATGCAAAGTTAATTTTGGTACATAACATAGATATTTCGAATATGGATTTTTTTAAAGTGTTTTAAGAATATTAGGAACCAATAATAATCTTATACTCTTATGGAAAGATCACGTAAATTTCTTATCGTAACGATAATAAATAATCCTTTCCCTACTTCCTCGTTCAGAGACATGAAACTACTGTTATTCTTGCACTACGGAATCAAATGATCTGGCTATATGTAAATCTGTGACAAAAACTCATAATACTCGTAGTGACGAGCATTATGAGTTTTTGTCACATTTTTAGAGGGACATATTTCACAGCCACAGCTGTGTAATATGTCCCTAGTATGTTAAATATGTTCATGTAACCGTGTGGGAATTTTCTCGGTAGACTCTAACGCGAAACCTGTGATTCTTTTTGCGTAATCGAGGTAAATTCACACGTGTCATGTGTCCTTCAGTCTTGGTAAATACTTTTGTATCATAGTTAGTCACATGTTTTAATTTATGCCCGATATATTATTTAAGCATTGCAAATGTTATAATTTCAGGTTTCTTAATATTACCTGTCTACTGGTACCTTTATGTTGGCCATCAATTTTGTCTTAGTAGCCCAAGCTTGATATCATGAGAACAACTTTGTTTTCATAATGATTTCTTATATTTACGCGAACACTACACATTGAAATAATACTAGTTTTTACGGAATTTATCGCGTATATTTAACTTTTTAAATACCCGACGTTTCGAACGCTTTACAGCACTCATGGTCACGGGCGGGACTGAGATGTTCAACGTCCATATGTCATAGTTAACCGCGGTTACCATAGATTAAAATTTAACTTTTGTTCCGATCTATACAGTATGAACTTATGGTATCTTGAAGTCTTGCAGTTGTATGCTTGGGTTGGGATTTAATTTTATTTATTATAGGATCCCAAGCAGATGGTAGCACCCAGCCATCTTCTCTATTGAAATTAGGATGTTTTTTGATTTCAATAGCCTCGCGAATCATCCTTGGAAGGAATCGGTGTTCTTTAGCGAGGATTTGCGGTCTATCAAATCTGATGTAGTGACGGGGGCGATCCTGTACGTGTTCACAGACTGCAGACTTCCCGGAGCGTCGATTCTTCACATCAGCTATATGTTCTTTAACGCGGGTTTTATTGATCTTTTAGTTTGTCCTATGTAGGAGGGACCACATTTACAATCAAGCTTATACACTCCTGCATCTTGCAGAGGGACATTACACTTGACTGATGGTAAAAACTGACCAATCTTCTTCAGCGGCTTGAAGTATGTTTTGATGGAAGCGCGCTTCAAAATGTAGCCAATCTTGTCTGTGACTCCTCTAACATATGGCAGTACAGCAGGTACACGCTCGACTGTAGCCGGCTTCACTCGTTCACTGTGACGTAGGCGCAGGACTCGAAGCTTGACATGGTGGAGCTCGGCAGCCAGGTGTTTACTGTCACAGATCCCTCGTGCTCTCTGAAACAAAGATTTACCCACGGTAGCTAACTGTGAAGGATGATGGTGAGAATCACCGTTTAAATATCTATCTGTATGGGTCTTTTTTCTATACACAGTATGGCTCAAGGTGTTATCAGGATTCCGAATTACTAACACATCTAGAAAAGCTAAGGAATTTTTTTGCCTCTAACTCCATTGTGAACTGAATTTTAGAATTTATAGAGTTAAGATAGTCTAAAAATGCAGTTACTTTATCTAAAGCTAGAATTGTGAAAGTGTCGTCTACATACCGCTTGTAGAATCTTGGATTTATGGGAGAACTAAGCAGGGCTTTCTCCTCAAAGTCTTCCATGAATATGTCGGCGACAATGGGAGATACAGGTGAGCCCATCGCCACACCATCTACTTGCTTGTAGAACTCCTCCTTCCACAATAGGTAGCCAAATATAAGGCAGTGTCAGCAATACTGCATATTCTACGGGCATGTTGTTTTCTTCCAGCCTTCTAGTTACAATTAAGATGCAGTCTTCAACAGGTAAGCATGTAAACAATTACTGCACATCAAAACTGACCATAGTTTCATTGTCTGGCAGATGTAGGTCTTTAATCTCGCTGACAAAATGGTAGGAATCCTTTATGTGTGCTCTTGTATGTCCCCTGAGCGGTGAGAGTATTTTCGCTAAGTGTTGAGCCAATCTGTAAGTTGGTGAATCGATTTAGCTCACTATAGGACGTAATGGAGCATTGGGCTTGTGTATTTTTGGTAATCCATACAATTTTGGTGATTTGGCGCACGTAGGTATTATCCATTTTACGTCCAGATTTAATTTTTCGGAGTGTTTCTTTATGAGGTCACTAGTTGTTTTTAGTGTGCTATTTGTTGGGTCGTTTTTAACCTTTTTATAAGTACTTACATCCGACAAAAGTTCTTGTATTTTAGAATTATAATCTGACGTATCCATGACTACCGTGGCGTTTCCCTTATCTGCGCGGAGAATCGTAAGTTCTGGTTTATTGCGTAGGTTCTTTAACGCTATAAATTCGTCTTTGGGAAGATTCGGTTTAGGCACTAAACATCGACGTAACATAGACGAAATGTCTTGACGTATCGCCTCCAAATCTTCTTTCCGCATATTGTTTTTAAATAAACAGTCCTCGACACTACAGATAATTTCTTCGTACGGTAATTTGCGGGGTGTAATAGCAAAGTTGAGGCCTTTGGATAAAACCCTAGTTGTTGCATCATCCAGTGTTTGTTTTGACAGATTATAGAGCGCGATTAATCTATGATCTGTGTTTGTCAATTTGCTTTTGGTTCTGGTTTTGATTCAGATGTTTGACATTTGACTTGTTCGTTAATTTTTGATATTTTTCTATATTTTTGTTTTTGCATTCGTTATATTTACTAATTTCGCGTTTATTTAATGTTTCCATGCAAAAATTATAGTCAAACGTCGTTAAAACTTTCTTTAATTCACTGGATGGTGTGTCTTTGGATTTATTTATGTCATATAGATCAG
Source organism: Parnassius apollo (assembly GCA_907164705.1). Lineage (NCBI taxonomy): Eukaryota > Metazoa > Arthropoda > Insecta > Lepidoptera > Papilionidae > Parnassius > Parnassius apollo. Next base: position 10,616,038 of record CAJQZP010000851.1, read on the forward strand.
CGCGTTTTTGTTGGATTACCGTCCGTAACAACTTTTTACTCGCCTGATTTAAGATCTTAGCGCTTCCTCGAATGTCCTTTTTGGTTGATATTTTGACACACGTAGGAATGAGATTATGGTCTCGGCATCTCTTCAAGAAATTTAAGGCTGTTAGATATCTTGCGCGCTTGGTCTTTAGATCTTCTAATCGGCGTATTTTATTTGCAATTACCAGTCCGTACTGGTTTACATAATGATTTCTTATATTTACGCAAACACTACACATTAAAATAACACTAGTTTTTACGGAATTTATCGCGTATATTTTACTTTTTAAATACCCGACGTTTCGAACGCTTTACAGCAATCATGGTCACGGGCGGGACTGAGATGTTCAACGTCCATATGTCATAGTTAACTGCGGTTACCATAGATTAAAATTTAACTTTTGTTCCGATCTATACAGAATGAACTTATGGTATCTTGAAGTCTTGCAGTTGTATGCTTGGGTTGGGATTTAATTTTATTTATTATAGGATTCCAAGCAGATGGTAGCACCCAGCCATCTTCTCTATTGAAATTAGGATGTTTTTTGATTTCAATAGCCTCGCGAATCATCCTTGGAAGGAATCGGTGTTCTTTAGCGAGGATTTGCGGTCTATCAAATCTGATGTGATGAATCCGGGTGGGATTTGTTTCTTGGTTTTAAATACACACTGAGATTACTTTGTGTTCTTTTAAAAAGTAAGATACCAATTAGTAGCCTATGAACCAAGTATCAAAAGTAAAACTGAGATGACTTGACTTTGGAGATTGGTAACACAGTGAGATATATCACATCAAAGTGTTTGCTGTAGATTGGGAACAGGCCATTCGGCTTGCTTATCGGCGTTCAATCAAATCTAAATTATTCTATTCTATTATAAAATATCAATACATATGAATAAGTTTCAGCATTCTAATATAGTTTTGGCACTTTAAGCCATAAGTTTCTTAGTCGTTGATTTAGATATATTTACGGACTTTGTATTACATTTTGTATTTTCGCCACGTCCTTCCATCCTTTTATTTCGATGTCGAAGTAGTTGATGATTCCTTGTCCGTCTTGTATTTTGTTCAGTTTCGCATAAATGTTTATCAATGTCAACATCTGAAGCAGCATTTGACTTTTCTTACTCCGGACTTTCTTTTTCTTTCTCTTGCTTCAGATTCCGACTCTTTTAACAGCCACAATTCTCTGGGTGATTTTTAAATAACATTTTTGCCAAAAAAGCTATGAATTCAATTAAGGACAACCTATAGATGAACCACTTAATTGGCCGCGAATCGGCGCACACGTAGTTCATTCATCCAAGATAGATCCCGCGATACTGTTCGTTGGACTTAATATGAAACAATGCAAATGTATCTTTATCTCGTTGTATAATTTTTTTAGTTTAAAAAACTTTAGGCTGAAATATAAAATGGGTTTTCACCATAATATTTATTGTATTTATAATATTTAATTTAGTTATTGTATATAATTATAATGCAATAATATAAAAAGAGAAACAATAAACTATACCAGAACCATTTCATATTAATAGTAATAATATAAAAAAAATTCTTCCTCGCTACTATCATTCTCATTTGAATTATCTTCACTTTCAATGCAGCTTGATGAGTCGGAATCGTCCTGTAAATTAATTATCATTTGATCCACAACATCACCGAGTATTTCATTGTGATGACAATATTCGTTTTGAATTTTCTGGAACACGACTATCATCACAGCTTTCCCATTTTTCTACAGACAATTCGGCGAATAATTGCTCAGTTCACTTTATCCAAATTGCTATCAAGTTCATTTCTCCCCACAACTCAATACTCTTGTAGGTGGAAGTCTGAAGACTTTGTGCTCGCAGCCTTTAACACTTCGTGTCAATTTTATAAACATTTTCAGATCCGTGTTGCTTGATCTTTTTTTCTTTATGTCTTTACAGCCAGGCCTGCATGTCGGCTTTTGTTGATGCCATCCTGGGCTTTCTATCCACTTGTACAGAATAATGAGCAGCGTTATCCTTGACAATCACTGAATGTGGTGGTAAATTTGGCAATAGTTTCTCTTTTATCCATTTATTAAAATTTTGAAAATTCATGCTTTTCATATTCTCCGGATTTACTTTTTGATTTATAAATTAAAAGGGCTCCATTGATAAATCCACCACGAGCATGGAAAATAATTAAACGTAGCCCTTTGCCAATATGTGACTGCACTCCTGTTTCTTCTGTAGACTGCTAACACTATGAGACATTTAAAGAGTAATTGACGTATGTTTCATTAAGATAAACAATGTTCCTCTGATCTTTCTGATGCTTCTTTATCGCATTCAAATATCTCCATCGCCAAGATACTATATTTGGTTGTTCAATAAGTAGCTTTCTTTTCGATTGATATTTAGATTATTAAGATTTAAGAAATCTAAAGCCAAGTTTGTGCAATCATATTGCCAAATATTCTCCACTGCAATTAATAATTCCGTATTCTTTAAGATCAGCATTTAAAGTAAAATTGAGTTACTTTTCGTCTTATTACGCCTTCTGTAAAATTGTCTATTTCACTTTTTTCTTTCGGTTTTGTTTCTTTCCCGCACTATTCTGTTCACGTTTCAGATCGTAGCCTGTTGCTAGTTTTTTAACAAATTTGACCACGTTTACGTCTTGTAGATACTTCGTAGAACTTAATTCTTGTTTTCTAGCTTTAAAAAAAGAATAAAAATTGTACGCCATTTGTGTCGCTTCCCTGCTTTTTTAATAGGAGAGGGAGCAACCTCACACTCAAATCGGCTCAACTAATGTTAAATGACTACCGCTGCCCAAAAAGAACTGCAACACCAAGGGAATTCCAGATGTGCTGCTGGACTTTTAAAAGTAGGCTCTTTTCTTGAAGGTCCCTATAAGTCGTATCGGTTCGGAAAAATCTCTGGTGGAAGTTGTTTGTGAATGACTGCCAGTAATCCAGATGGTATGGACGGTATCGCGAGTTTTGTCGCGTTGTGCGATGGTGAAACTATGCGGCTGGAATTAATCCGAACAATTCCTCAGAGCACTCCCCGTAGTACATAAATGCGATAAAATACGCAAAGAAATGCAACATCTCTTTGCAGTGCCAGTGAGTCAAACCGATCGGAAAGAGTTCGGTCGCCGACGATTTGAACGGCTCTACTCTAGATGTGATCAAATGCAAGGACCTGGCACTGGGAAGCCCCAGCCCAGAGATGGCATTCCATATGAGGCCAAACCTGCACCCTGTAAAGTTGCAGGCGGTGTGCTGGCATGAAATACTGTCCCGCTCTGCTGTACACGCCAAGCTTTTGAGAGGCCAATATGACCTTCTCTTCCAAGTGACCACGAAACTGCACGTAACTCGATATGTCGATGCCGAAGATTCCGGTACTGCCTAAGGCAACATGGGGAGTGCATTTAAACTGAGAAGATATGACGAAGGGGTTCTTTTTAGCTGTAAACAAGCAAATTTGTGCATTTTAGGAATTGAACTGGACTAGATTTAGGCGCTACCAGGCGAGGCTTTGTCCAACAAAGTCTCGACTTTAGACACAAATTTGTTCCAGTACTCAGCGACGATTTCCTGAGAAATATTGGCATGGCCGATGTATAAATCCCGCAAACCTTAAGAGATCCGCTCGCGTGGCTTACCCCGCCGATTAAGTGGTTTATCTATAATACTAATAATATTTACTTAATAAAAATATTACATAATAATATTTACTAAATATCAATTATGTATTATTTGGTATTCAGACCTCGACTTCGAAGCTATTATGTGAAAAATTTTTCATTCTTTTTAGTTCTATTTCTAATTATTTGACGTTTTGAGTTAGGCAATTCTTTAATAAAAAATGCTTTTTAAATAGTTTTGAATCGAAGTATAAGGAATCACTTTAGAAATAATCGATTTCTCATTATTCGATCTTCCTTTACTTTTAGAGCTTTAATATAAAAAAAAACTCTAACGTTATGCGTTACAATTAAACTATAACCATACGTCGGGTAAATAGTCGACCTACATAATATGTCCTGTCTCATTCGCTTTACATAATTGTGCCACCGGAGGGTGTTATATTATTTCTCCAATGATGCTGCCATCTTACCTTTTAACTGGGCCAAACATTCTTTTCAGGATCTTTCTCTCGCCTACTAAGAACTCTGCTCTTTACGTTCTGTGTTAGTGTCCAAGCTATCACTTAGAACATATTAGAAGTTTATAGTAATTTTTTATAACTTTTATAGTTTATTTTTTTCTTTAGTAAATGCATATCAAATATATTATAATTTTTTCAGAAATCATACGGTACAATAACGCCAAAATTGAAAAAGAAACGCCCTGCACCAACACCACCAGATAGTCTCTCCAACTTATCAACATGTGGACAAACGATGGAGCAGGATATGGATACTTCTGGAATTCGTAGCAATGCTTCTGATGGTAGATATTTATTTAAATTTTCATCTCTTAAACAGAATAGTGTTTAACAAAAAGAGTAGAATAGTTTTATTAATATATTGGCATACTTATAATGATAATTTTAAATGTACATATATATCACATGATTTGATGATTCCATGATTTATTTATCCATTCTTTTTTGAACCTTACATGTATAGGACTAATAGGCGGCTAACCTAACTTAGGTTGGACTAATGAGATCGCCTCTTACTCGTCCCGTGTCTACACATATTTACCAAATAAAACAGGCGAATAAGTGATACCATACGGTACCGTTAGTCTATAATGGGTTAAGGTTGAGTCAAACGCTAAGAATTTTAATGCTGGGAAAGTAGGGAATGTTACAACCAAGAGAACCATCGATTGTGACAGGTGAAACATACCTAATGTCAAGTTTTGACAATTATTGGGTGCTTCTAATGTTAATGGCTTGACATAATATCATGGGATTCACTTTAATATCAAATTTATGGTATTTAAAACTGCACGCGCCTCCCATGTGTTTAAAGTAAATTTATCACTTATCATGTTAAGTATACTAGAAACGCTAAACTCTATTTAAACACAATGAAACTTTCATATATCTACTGAAGAATTAGAGATATTGTCATAAAAGTAATCTCTACATAGTGCTTAAAAAAAGGCTGGCCGATCTTAAGACATCTGATCAAACCAAATGGTTATTACAGTTTGCGAGACCCAACAATTGCTTGTCAAAAGTTTCAAAGACAATATTTTAAAACATTGTATAGATATTTTATTTTGTACAAATTTCTACAATTTTGTAACAGCTGTTGACGCAAACTTTTTAGAGAAATTATACTTGCAATATAAAGTAAAAGTTGACTTCAAAGAAGTATAAAAAAATAATATAGTTTCAACATAACATGTTCAGAAGTTGGTGCCAAAGCATAGTGTGTAGAAGAATTAAAGCCCCGAATTCAGAAGCTATTACAAGAAAATTATTTAATTCTCTTTCGTTTAATTTTTTTACCTTTTAGAGTGTTATTAATAGAATCAGTCGTTACTTTGCAGAAATTCATTATATTAAAGATTTAAAAAATCAATTACCCAAGATCCGTGTAATAAAATAAAATGACGTGTCTTACCTAGTTTGAAGAGCACCTCCCGCACTCCCTCAAAAAAAAGAGTTAAAAATTTGCAAAAACTCAAAGACCAAACCACAGAGGCATTGTTTTGTGTATTAATATAATACTCTAGAAATTGATAAACTTTTTTTTTAAAACTAACTTCTCAATTAAATTAATGTATAAAAGTAGAATGTGAAAATGTGTAGAAGTATAACAAAAAAACTTCACCTCAGTGTCGACTAGCGACATCTAGTGAGCGGAAGATTATAAGCCCTCATTGCGGGCGCTACTCCTTTCGTACCACACCTTTTACACGTGGTAGAGCCATGCTGCAGTTATATTAGACGTATAGTTGTAGCACGAATAGGTCGGCTCGACCGGGGAAGGACCACGCTTTCACAGAATACCAGCGTGAAATAGTAGCTTAATGCTGCTGTATTTCGTATGGTGAGTATAGAGAACCGGAGACCCTTTTTACTGGAAACGAGGCATTCCATCTTAGTCCTCACGGGTGACAACGCATCTGCATTTTGATTCGTAATCGAGGATAAATGTAGATGTCTATGGGCTACAGCAACCACTTACCGTCAGGTGGACTGTGTGCTCGTTTGTCACCATATCCTATAAAAAAACACCACCGACATAATACGACACGTATTTCGTGTACGAGTTATCTTTAGGTGAAGTAGACTACGGTGGCAGGCCAGCCGACGGAAAAGCATCGTTGCACATTATTAAATCCTGTGTCAAAACAGAATACACAAAAAAAACTGTGTTGTAGGTGGACGACGTGTAAAAGGGCCAGCGCCTGGATTGCCATTACCAGAAAGGAGAGAAGTGAAAATGCAAATGTCCCCTGAAGAACTCCAAGTGCAATTAGATATGTTGGAAACACAACAGCTTGGTCTCGAACGACAGGGCGTGCTAATTGAACAGATGATACGTGACAAGTGTGAGGGTAAACACTGTTTTGTGCACTTTTGTATTCTAAGTGAATTGCTGCAAATAAATTAATCATTAACATTGGTTTTTCTCGTTTAATTATAAAAAATTTATTTGCTGCAATGCAAATTTCTTGCACTAATAACTGTCTTCTTTTCTCTTTTTGGTTTTGGGTAAATATGTAAATATAACTTGAGTGATTTGTTTAGGAGTAATATTGTGGAATTATATAACTTTTGAAATTTACTAACTAACGTTAACTTGGCCATTATTTTGCCCCTTTGTTCTCTTTGTGTTTACCTTAACAAATATAACAAAAAGAATGGCTGTATATGGCCGAAAAAAGCGCTAGGAATCGCTTGTAAGCAAAATGGCGATCGTAAGCGGTAAGCGCTGTCAAATCGTAAGTAGCCACGAAGTTAGTTTTAACCGGGGAACCTAACCTAATTTAAATATATTTTTGTAAAGTATTCATATTAAAAACTTACCAATCATGAATTTTTAATAACATGTATAATATGTTTATTCATGTCATTATATAACTTGACTAAAATTGCACAAAACAACTTATAAACTCTACTTCAAAACAAACAAAGTAAATAAGCAAAATGGCGGATTGTGTCAGCGCTACGGAAGTTAGCAAACGTGTCCTGGCCGAAAACTGTTTAGGTTCGCCATTTTGCTTACAAGCGCTTCCTAGCGCTTTTTTCTGCCAAACGCAGCCAATATTTATACTGACCACAGTTTCTCAATGCGATGCAGACGGGGTTATAAACCTTGTAGTGATGGTGTCAGTATATCCATTACTACACATCATACCATAAGTTTCTTAAGAGGCGACAAAGGAAAACAAACCAGGACATGGGCACCAGCGTTTTCCTAATAACAGCTAAAAAAATAACGGTGAGGCTGTAACAGTAACTGTAGACGGGGTCATAAATCATGTTAGGTGTAGTGATGTGCATGTCGCACAAACACCAGCATCGGTTATTATTAATATATTAACCTCTCAACCCTAGCGGTCTCACGAGACCGCGGCCATATTCCGTCAAATCCCTAGCGGTCTCATGAGGTTGCACCCACCCACAGCACTTTAACCCATAAAAACATATATAGAGACTGCTTTTCTATGAAAAAGTTTGGCATTATATAATCAATATGAAATACTCTATCCTCTAGTGCAATAAAAAACTGTTATCTTAACAATATTTATTTATAATTTACGTTTATTTCGTACGCCATTTTCGCGTGAATGTTATTGTGTTGATTATTGGATTTTTCTAGTGTTTTAGTATAGTGTTTTATTATAAAATTGTAATGAAAGTTTTTGTGTGAATATAATTTATCTTTTTACGTAAATAATTTCGAGTAATATATATTGAAATAATTGTGATTTTCACGCTGCCCACATTCGCTTAGTATGTTTTTTTTGTTATCAAAATACAATAAAATCTATTTGTAATAAAGTAAAACCTGACTTTTGTTTAGACCACACGATAGAGAATTTTGTATAGATTTTATAATGCTAAACTTCTTCATATAAAAGTAGTATCTAAATATAAGTTTTAATGGTCTTAAGTGCTGTGGGTGGTTGCGGTCCCATGCGACCGCTCGGGATTTGCCGGGCGTATGCGACTGCATGGGATTTTTATGGCGCTTGAAGGGTTAAAGTGTTACTACTTATCTAACGACTAAGTCACAATTTTACTTTCCAATAACTAAAACTGTTTTATAGTTATTTTAACTTGAAAAATAAGTTTTTTTTTTAATTTTGAAGGCTTTTCGATTACGATTGATCGTACGACACGAACGATCATCTTAAGCGTTGCCATAACACCCGTAGTTGCAAGTGAGTGCGCAATATGCACCACTACGCTCACACGATTTATTGCTGCTGACAAATTGTGTAGTGTATAGTAACGGTTTTTACCGATATTGAAAACATAAAAAGATTAACTAAGTATGGTATTGGAGTTTAAATATCAAAAAATGTTTTAATAAGGTTTTTGCACCTTTGTTAATAGGTTAGACATCTTATCACAGATACATTTAACATTGAATGAGATATTATTGTCAGTTCCAGTATTTAATTACGTTTCATATCACAAATACTATAAAAAAAACCAACAACGTTGTTGTTGCAGAATAATAATGTTATACGGTTGATATTAGCTAGCTAGTTATTTTATATACGAGTAGTATGAAATGAAACTCGAAATCAAAAATGTAAATAAAAATATGTCGTTATTTAAATGTAATTGCAGGGTTAAAAGTATCTCTTTATTTAGTTTAACGGTATTTTTTTAATATAACATTGCATAATTATGAGCTTTTAATAATATTTATTTTATTATTATTATCATTTAAATTATGTAAAATTTATTTTGATTTAGGTGACGACGCTCCATCAGTACCTCAGGAGGTAATAGAGGATTTAGTAATACAACTATGTGAACTTGTTAACGAAAAGAACGACTTGTTCAGGAAACAGACAGAATTAATGTACATGTGAGTTTAAATTTACCTTTTTACTTTAAGACAACAATGAAAGGACAAACATCTTATTTGTATGATGACTTTGAAACAGAAACAGAAACTTTTTTATTCAATGTAGGTTATAACAATACTTATTGAAAGTCACTTTTTTCATTTATCACTTTATACTTGGGTTGGCTCGACCGAGACCATTTTGTTTGAGAATTTGCTAATAATGGTTTTCTTTTACTGAATAGATGGTTTATAAATTAATGAGAAGCTTTAATTGAACAATCTCCTCATGCAATATTTTAAGTTTACTTTAAAGGCAAGTGTCACACCTAAAACTAAACCATTTTTTTATTTATTTTAAGCCAGTTGACTACAATTGTACCTGGTGCAAAGTGATGGTGTACTTCTAGATGGCCAATCGCCTATTCTCTATTGTCTTGAGGACACACACGATCTTATCGGAGGTGTGGTACGAGGGTGGATTGAAAAGTACTCGGCCTAACCAAGAAAATAAACACATACTAAATCAGTTATATTTTTATTTATCTACATAATCACCATCAAGTTCAATACACTTTTGCCACCTCCCCCTTCCAAGCATTTAGACCGTTGAAAAAAAATGATTCTTCCTTAGAGTCAAAATATGCGTCTACAGCTGCTTTGACCTCTTGTTTGTCGAAAATCTTTGACCTCCCAAGTGCTTTTTTAGGTTAGGGAACAGAAAGAAGTCTGATGGTGCCAGATCAGGTGAATACGGCGGATGCGGTAACAGTTCAAAGCCACAGTTGTGAATTTCAGCCATTGACTGTACTGACGTGTGAACACGGGCGTTATCTTGATGAAACAGGACTTTTCTTCTGAGCATTCCTCGACGTTTTTCTTTTATTTCCTCTCGTAAACGACGTAGTAAGGTGCAGTAGTAATCAGAGTTTATAGTCTGACCCCTTTCAAGATAATCAATCATAATCACACCTTTCGAGTCCCAGAATACTGAAGCCATCACCTTATTTGCCGACAAAATCGACCTTTTTAGGGGGTGGTGAACCAGGTCTTCTCCACTGTTTTGATTGTTGTTTTGTTTCCGGTGTACAGTAATGAACTCATGTTTCGTCCATAGTAACAAAACGATTCAAAAAATCATCTGCATCGGCTTCAAATAACTCCAAACAGTCGCGTGAAATAGTCAATCGCGTCCTTTTTTGTTCAACTGAAAGCAGTCGCGGAACCCACCTCGCAGACACCTTGTGGAAACCCAACTCGTTGACAATGATGTTTTGAGTTCGTTCATAAGAGATGCCTATAATCTCGGCTATCTCTCTAATTTTTAATCTGCGGTCTCCCATTATTAAATCAAGTACTTTTTTAATATTTTCGTCAGTAGTTGACGTCGAAGGCCTTCCAGAGCGGGGTTCATCTTTCACACTCTCTCTACCACGCTTAAATTCTGCTATCCATTTTTTGACGGATGAAAATGACAGAGCACAATCGCCTAATGTACTGACCATGTCATCATGGATGGCTTTTGATGATAGCCCCTTCTTATGGAGGTACTTAATGACGGCACGCTGCTCGATTTGCTCCATTCGCGGAAATAATGTCCGATTACTTTGTTAATAAATTTATAAAATCACAACTAATTATCGCACACGTTTCGAACTTCACACAATGAACTAGTCTGAACTGAACTAAATAATGTGGGTAGATTTGATTTTTAGAATTGAATGGATCTGTGTTAGGCCGAGTACTTTTCAATCCACCCTCGTACAAATGCCAGCAAACTATTGCACTCATTTGTTGTACGCATTACAAACGACCAAACAAACTATGCAGTTTGTACATGTGGAATGTTGACAACATAGGCTGGAGTCGCGAAGAGCGTCTGGTTGTCCAATAGGTGAACTAGATGATAGGAATTAAATTATACTGTTCCTGCGCATACTCTCCAAAATGAATCCCATCGAATACCGAGAGGCTGTGCTTGAGACTTACAAGATTGGTTTCAAGCAAATTAGGGGCAATGATAAACCTCCTCGCACGCCTCTTCATTGAATACAATTCTGCTAGGTGGCATTTTGCGGGACCAGCCTATATGTGTCAGCAGTATTCCATGCGTGACCCGACTTGAGCTTTATATAGGTTACGTAGTAACTATTAATTAATCTGTGGTATAGGGTAAGATGATGACCACGTGCTGAGCACCGCACCGCACCTGATTTTGCCTCAGAACGATTGATCCTACCATAGTTTAATGGCGAACAAATCTGAACTCTCAACAATGAAGACATTCAGTTAGTTATAATGATACATCTCGGAAACTAGGAGCCAGGAAGAGTGGGTTCCTTTTATCGATGAATATATACGCTCGAGTCATGGTAGTACTAGCAGCTCAGATGTTTAGTTTTCGATATAAATTTCACAGTACGCGAGCGACCCGTTTTGATCCCCGTCGGCACTAATAAAATTGTTAATTGCGATTTTAAGTGCTGATTTACCACGGCCTCGTCGGTGAAGAAAAACATCGTGACTGTCTGAGAAACAAGAAAAAAATGTTTCGAAGACATGTGAAGTTTACCAATGCGCATTGAAGCAGCGCGGCAAACCCTACCTTGCCCTAAAACCATCTCAGTAATGAGAGGCCTGTGCCCAGCAGTGGGACTAACTATACGCTCGTCTTGGTGACGTTGTATTTTTCGTAATAGACATTGCCCCATTAAGTGACTGACTGCAACGGGGAAGTTCATACACGCCACCATGGACCACCTTTAAGAGTTTTGCAAATAATTTTTAAAGATGCAAAATACATTACCTTTTTTATGTCTTTTCTTTGTTATTATTAATCAATTTATTTAAACTGTTTTTATAGACGTCGACAACAGAGACTAGAGCAAGAACAAGCCGATATTGAACACGAAATAAGGATAATCCAGTCTCGACCGGCAGTAAATCGCATCGATGCGGATAAGGTACCTTTGGTTTTCATTCTTGCATCTTTAATAGCTTTTTTTTAATATCCTGCTGTCTTTATACAGACCTTTACAGAAGTGCGCTATCCAGGTGCCTATTCTCAGTCAGGGCAATAGGTATTGCAAGTGTCATAAGTAATAACACATTTGCAAATAGTGTTTTAAATGAATCTTAGAGTGATAATGTACCACTATACTTTTTATATATTTTTATAGGTAACCGAATAGTTAATATATATTAAAATTACTATACCGTAAAAATTACTTTTGATTTATCGTTTTTTATTTTTCGCGCGAAATCACTGGCCGCCACGCTGTTAAGCTCATGACGTCACTGTCCAAGGATTTTGCAAAGGAATAAGATATTTTCGATGTTTAATAATGATTTATCATCTTTATCATTTACTCACCATACGAAACACCGACAACATTAAGATGTTATTTTACACTGGTATTCTGTGAGAGTGTGGTCTTTGGTGGAGCCACCCCATTCATGCTACAACTATAATCGTAATAGGGCTACAGCATACGTACGTACCAGGTGTAATGCAAAAAAATTTGTCACCATCAATGTATTTATCCTTGTTGGTATCATTTACGAATCTGTCTTCCATGATGCCTTTTCAATAAAATTCGGAATAAAACTCAACAATCGTAATGATAACTTGAAAATTTTCGAAATAACACACAGCACATTAGCTAGCTCACTTAACCAGTGACTTCACATCGGAATCTAATATGGCGGATATCGTTTTGGAGATTTGAAGCACAGATAAAAAAGTCTTAAAATTTATAATGCATTTTTATGTATATAAATCAATATTTCTCATTAACTTTTTACATAACCTATCATAAATGTATATATTTTTTATTTTTGCTTACATAGTGTTAAATAGCCTATTGCATCTTTTTTACTAGTAATATGGTTACTACAAGTGTTTATTAAAAATGTAAAACAAACCTATTTAGCTATATAATCTGATTAGTATTGGTTAAAAAGTTCCATTTAAAATTAAATGACGCAAACATTTCTTTTATTTCTATCGGCCCTTTCAAAAATGAGCCGAAGTGCAGACGACGTGAAAGCCGAATCGATACTCACGTACTGCTCGTCATTTCAAGTTCTTGTGGGATTCGGAATCAACGTTTTGAAACGAGTTAGACAGCAAGGGTGTCGGTACAGTGTTTATCATCACTAGGCTATAGTCCGTTCGCGTTAAGAAAATAGTGAGTCATTGTTGTCCGCCGGCCAGGCCACGCCCCCCAGCCAATTAAAATGCAAGAAATTAGAAAGTCGAGTTCACAGTAACCAGTTGAAGTCAGGCCTTCGAACAAAACGGGCCCAAATAAAAAATTATGTTGGTGCCAATAACTCCACGTTCAAAATGAGTGACATAAAAAATATTAGATGACGCAATAGCATTATAGACGCTAATCGTTGGAAGAAGTGCTGCGACCACGTGATACGCGAAGAAAATACCATGTGGAATTTGGATGACATCATGGAACTTACAGAAAATTCTTTCATAATTAATGTAACTGGATATTCTAGCGATACTGATTAGTGATTCAAGTAATTTTAAGAAAATTTGTTTCCATTAAAATTATTTAAAAATTTGAAAAAAAAAAAGAAAATTTTTACTCCACTGTGAATACACCTTTTACCCCGTAGTTTCACTGATAACTCACTATTTTCTTAACGCAAACGGACTATAGTTTCCGGGTTTAGTCGCCATTTTTTGATCACAGTATGAAGAACATATACTCAGTCATCGCGTTTGATGTTGTCGAAAAAGCTGACATAAACAAATTGCTAGGGTTGTCAGAAAGGGAAGTAATAAAAAAATGATTTTTTTTCCACGTTTAAACAAATCCCTATGTATATGGAAATGAAATGGAATGAGTGAGTGAAAGTATATAGAAATGTATATGGAATTTAAATCGATGAAACTTTAATTCCTTATCTTTAAATATGGACGACTCGCGTTTTTTTACCGGACGTGTTATGTGAACCATTTAAATTTATTTGCGTGACAGGCAGCTCCCGAGTATAAAACACCTAATATAGTGGAATAGAAATGCCTTTGTTTCAATTTACTTGCAGTATCACTACCGCTTTTTTCCCTACTCCTTGCAGGTAGTTGCCGTATATAGGACGCGTTGACGCAGGGCGAGTATCGTTCAATAAAATGTACATTGCGGTATCTTAATAATAATGCTTGTTTTTTATTGAAGTTCAAAAAACAATTAAAATAAAATGTTCCGTAAGAACTACATTAAAATAAATCATCGTATTTTTCCAAGAACTTGAGTGAATTGCTTCTTTGACTTCGGTTTTATTGTTAAAATCGATTTAAAAATGTATTAATTTACTCATTAACTAGCTTGGCAGGCAGGCGTTGTTCTGCCCTTTTCGACGACCCTTTGTCATGTCCTATTAAAAATCCTTAAATTCGCAAAAAAAATATTGTGGGTCACTCATGGGCAAAAAAACCATCCTATCTCTCAATTTGGACCAAACTGCACACGGTGTGCAAATTTGATTAAAATCGGTTATGTAGTTTAGGAGTCCATCGCGGACAAACAACGTGACACGTAATTTATATATATTAAGATGATAAGAAATTCCTTTAGAAGAACAATCAAACAGTTTGAACAGTTCGCAACACTGCAATATACCATATTTATCTACGTGCACCACGACTAACACTTGACGGTGGTTTGTTTCGAACTGAGTCACGAAATTCTAGTAGTGTTTTAGGTCTTTAAGTAAAATACACGCGCGTCCATTGCTGGTGCGAGGTGTTCTGTGCTCCCGAGCAACTAACTGTCGCTCGGAAGCACTATCGAACCGCGCGATTGCCCTAGACGCTCTCGATGACCGACAGTTTGTAGTAGTTGGACTGACAGTATAGTATACCCTGTAGTGTACTCATAAGTAAGCCTAGTACTTAAAGAAGTAATTTTTACAACCCCCGAATAATTGATAGAATCAGGCGTTACTTTGCGGAAATCCATTATAATAAAAATATAATGAATTTCCGCAAATATAATATAAGACTTACTTAGCGGTCAGCCGCCGTAGAGTCTACATCACCTGAGGATGCCTCTTGTAGAGGCGAAACACGTGTCGTATTATTGTCGATGGTGTGTCTTACCTGGAATAATGGTGTTGTGGGTAGTGGTGCTGGGACTAGTGGTGACGGAGTTAGTGCATGCAATTGAGGGAGGGCGGGAGGTGCTCTTCAATCCAGGTAAGACACATCATTGTATTTAGTTAGCGGAAGATTGCAAAGTAATTAATATTTTTATTAACCCCCGAATAGATGTGATACTTAGTAACTATTGTAAAATATAGAAAATACCTATTTATTACATATGAACAGGCACGAGAAGAAGAGCTGGTAACACGTCTCGTGGAGATAGTGCGTATGCGTGACGAGCTGGTCCAACAGATCGAAACAGAACGCCGTCGTGAACGTCAAGAAGACCTCGCCATCGCCGCCTCCATCGCCAACAAACGAGGTAACACACAGTTATACTAAAAAAATGTTCTTAAATGAAAGTGTGTGATTACTATTTTTATTATTATTTTTCATTTAAACTACTTGCAGTATAGTAGAGCCGTGGTAGCTCAGATGGTTAGCGCTCGCTGTAAATTTCACAGTACGCGAGCAAACCGGTTCGATCCCCGCCGGCACTATATATATTAATTGCAATATATAAGTGCTGATATACTATATATATATATATATATATATATATATATATATATATATATTTCGAAGACATATGAAGTTCGTCAACACGCATTGGGGCAGCGCGGTGTTCAATTCCTTGCCCTAAAACCTGCTCAGAAATGCACCCCCAAATACCCGCATCGCGGAGGCAATGGTGGGCTATGAGCTATAACATACTCGCACCGACTAAAACCCCACGGTGTTCCATCTTCGCCGCATATTAACAGGGCTACGGAAACGCTTTAGCACACATCCGCGGCCTCATCATCGCCGTCCGTCCCATGATAGACCCTCAGAGAAGGACGACTCCACTTTTTCCTTCTCAAGTAGGGCGCACCAGAACACAAGGTGCACTTTCCTTCGCCGCCTCCAACTTTACCTGCGCAACAGACCTCGCAGAGTCCGATAACCGAAGGCTATGGGGCTAGGAAAAGCAAGCACTCGGAAGCACCAATTTTCCCGACCTTAGCGGCGGATCTGAGAACTGAGAACCGAAACTTGGTTAGCGGAGATCCGCCACTAAGTTTCGGTCGAGGTTAGAGAGAGCGGCCCAGCGTCATACCGACACTCCTCTTCAACTATCACACTATCGCACACACTATCGCAACTCCACCTCGGCTGCAGCGATAGTGGGGGAGAACATCCCTCTCGCTGCCCAACACCACACATTCGATGTGGGCTCGGCAACCCCAATCGAAGCGGCCACCTCGGATCGGGCTTTCACTTTGGGCCAGTCACGTGGGTTCTCTTAGTTCACCATGGGTGATCAAGCCATGGCTACTAAGTCCCCACCACAACAAAGCGGGAACCTGTTCGGGGGTCATAGCATCCCCTATGAACAGGTGACGTGTATCCCATAGAAGGGTTGGCAACCGCGGTTTCATTAATAGTAATTTTGCTGTTATCTGTTGCTCATCTCCTGGTTTATTTCCCACTGTCTCTTCTTACGATACCTACGGGACGATATGGGGTAGTGGATATTCTTACACCGATTCGTTAGCTGAAGTGGCCAGGCCGGCCTTAAATAACCTACAATTGATGGGGAAAAAAGGTTCTCGAGTCGAAACCTCGTAAAGGTAAACGAAGTATAGGGCGACCTGCCAAGTGACGACCTGGTAAAACATAATCCATAAATCCATAAACACTCACGCCTGTCACCCAGAGGGGTAGACAGAGACTACAGATTTCCATTTGGCACGATCCTGACACACCTCTCTCGCCTCCTTCACATCCATACACCTACGCATACATGCTCGTCGGTTAAGGGTACTCCTAATTTGGCCCGTTTCCAATAAATCGCCAATTTGGTCGATAAATTTTCGCCTAGGACGCCCCTTTCCGACTCTGCCATTCACTTCTGCAACATAAATTTTCTTTGTCACTCTTTCCTCATTCATTCTTTCCACATGACCAAACCACCGAAGCATTCCTTTCTTAATCCTGGTCACAACATCATCTTGCAAATCACACTCTTCTCTTATTACACAATTTCTTACCCTGTCATTCAGATTCAGCCCTAACATACTCCTTAACGACCGCATTTCTACTGCGTTTATTCTACTCTCGTGCTTCTTCTGCCACACCCAACTTTCACTACCATACGTTAAAGTAGGGACCAACACAGCATTGTGAATTGCCATACGTGCCTTTTTCGACACATTTTGACTCTTCACAATAGAGTGCAAGGCCCCATTTACTCTATTTCCCGCATTCACTCGTCGTTCTATATCCTTATCATATCTCCCATAAATACACGCAGCCCAAATATACAAACTCATCTACTTGCTCGATCAACTCCCCTATTATTCTATTCTTATTTCACAAATCGTTTTACTTTCTTCTCTTTCAAAAACCATAACCTTCGTCTTACTTGCGTTCACTTTCATACCCCTTTCTTTTAATGATCCGTTCATTAATGTAACCATTATTTGCAACTCGGCCGCCGACGACGCAAGAATGAAACATGGTAAAACATGCAGGGAATTAATGAATACAGGTGGCTCAGGACCGTGCTTTGTAGCATTCCTTGGGGGAAGACAGTCCTATTTCGTCAGCTTCAGCACTGGCCTTTTGAAGGGATGTGGAAGTGATGATGATGAATGTTAACAAATTCTTAAATATTTTGTTTAAAATATCAACTATTTGTTGTTATGATTTTTGAGTTTTCATTACAATAACGTAAATAGCGTTATCAATAATAATGCGGTTTATTATTAGGTCTCCAATAAGACCATTAAGTGCAACCGGAAACGCTATATGATCGTTGCCGTTCATATGTTTTATCTCCGCGACCGTCACGAGCTGCTTCTATAGTTTTTTATGTTCAGACAATAACTTCATTATCGTTTAATAGGTTACTTTATAACATTTGATGTATAAATATGTTTCATAGTTTTTTTTTTATTTCAGCTCAAAGAAACAGTGACTCAAATACTTCTTCCATCAAGTCAGCAGAAACTGTCACAACTCCTAAAAAAAGTAAAGTAAAAGACAAAGTTAAAAAACAATTAAAAAAAGCGAAACATACGCTTATTTCTAAGAAAAAAGAAGACGATAATACGGAAAAAAATAGAAAACCTAAATGACTTTTTGGTTCTGCTCTGCTATGTAAATTCTTCATGCTGTTGAAAAAGACATCTGACTTATAATTGTGTTGTGTTTTAAAGACGAAAATTAATGCGTAAAATCTACTTAAACAAGACTGAAATATTCCACTAAATTCGATCATAACTAAATTGAATTAAATATGAACAAAATTAAACATTGGTAAATATATAGAGATATATTAAGAAAGCTTGGTGCAATTTTTGTTTATTATTATGCAGTATTATTAAGTGAAATATTATGCTTAAACAAACGTTTTTAATAATGTGCTAAAACAATTTTTGTAGTCTTGAATTGGTGCCAGACTAGATAGTACTTAATATTGCTCTTTTTTCCTGAGGATGCCACTGACTAATACTGTAAGTAATACCATTAGTGGTGCCATTAATTTAACCATCAATG
This sequence comes from Parnassius apollo, assembly GCA_907164705.1. Taxonomy (NCBI): domain Eukaryota; kingdom Metazoa; phylum Arthropoda; class Insecta; order Lepidoptera; family Papilionidae; genus Parnassius; species Parnassius apollo. The sequence continues at coordinate 10,634,753 of CAJQZP010000851.1, forward strand.
GATTGTCTACGTCCTCTAAAAGGAAACAAAGTTTAGTTAATACAACTTCATTATAAGGGTTTCTTATGTTTCGTATACAAGGGGTTCATCAGACATGTAAATAAACATAAACAACAAAATTGTATCCGCGTAGTCGCAATGTAAGAACATCCACTCGATCAATCGTCCTGTGAGCTTCGTAAGGGGCGATAGAGGGAAACTAAAACGGCCAAGCGTAATTATGGCGTAATCTTTCCTATGAGGTAATGTATGGGGGAGTCCTTTGTTCAGCAGTAGACTTTTATATGCTGTAATGGATGGAATGGATGAAATAAACGTCATTTAAATAACATCTATTCTACCCTTGTTGATTGTAACGTGCTCATGCTCATTCTGTTTTAAACAAACTTAATCAGTACATATTACATAATACAGTGCAACCTCGATATAACAAATCGGAAGGGAACAAGTTGATCTAAAATTTGTTATAAAGAGCTAAAAAAATAGTTTTATTTACAACTTCTACTAATAAACTTTATAGAAAGGTCTTGAGTTGACAAAATTCGTTAATTAGAGGTAGATGTAAAAGTCTATTTTACATTGACTCTTATGGACAATTCGAGGGGATTAAGTCGTTATATTGAGGTACGTTATATTAAGATTGCACTGTGTACATTTTTAACGAAATTAGTATTTTGCGATAAATACGGGATAATGTAAAGGAAACGGTCCATTTCAGGTAAAGACTATGTGTAGAGTATACGATAAAAATGCGGAAAATTCAGGAATTTAAAAAAATGAAATAAGAGAATAAAACAAACTAAATAACTTGCTCAAAATAAAAATGAAATCCAAAGTTTTTGATGGTTTTACAAGATATGCCCTTACAGTCTTATAAAAGAGGTGTATTTGTCAAATGTCTGCCAAGTGACTTGATTCATGACATAATGTAGGTAGCGTGATATTTTTATTTATTCTGAGCTTGGTCGCGTAGTTGTAAACTAGTGTATGCGTTTAGTACACTCACCGGCACGGAAACTTGGCCACTCGTGAATTTGCTGATTATTCGCACTGAAACATTTTTTTAACAGTAAATTAAGGGTAGATGCATTCAATAAGTGTCTCTAATGGTTTTAGAACATAGAAATTTAATGTTTACTTCACCGAAATTTTTCTTTTCAAGATAACATGTTTTCACTAAAATTAACATCTTTCCATTGTCACTTTAAAAACACTACAAAGTTAAAAATTAAGTCTGTTTCTTTATTGTCTATCAGTTTTAATATCGGGTGTTTCCTCCTCTAGCCCTGATAACCGCTTGCATTCGATCTGGCATGCTTTGAATGATGTTTCTGACATCAACTTGCGGTATGCTGTCCCAAGCGGCCAGCGCTGCATTTCGGAGCTCATTTAGAGTTTGTGGCGGTTTGGAGCTGGACTTTATCTTTCTTTTGAGCATACCCCATACATGCTCAATTGGATTTAAGTCCGGGCTACGAGCTGGCCACTGTCATTTTTGTATTCCAACCTCTTCCAGATATTCCTCTACACAATGTGCGACGTGCGGGCGTGCATTATCGTGCATGAGGAGGAATTGGTCGTGTCCAATGAATCCCGAATAAGGCATTACGTGCTCCTGAAGAACTTCCTCGATGTATCGAGTAGCTGTAAGCCGATTATCGACGATGACCAACTCTGTACGTGCGTCGGAACTTACACCTCCCCATACCATTATTGAGCCTCCATGGAAACTCACAGTTTGGGTGGTGGTAATGGGTAGAAACCTCTCTCCTCTTTTTCTCCACACTCGTTCTCGACCGTCTGGAGCACGTAAAGCTATTCGACACTCATCTGTGAACAACACTCTAGCCCATTGCTTGTGGGTCCAATTGACATGTTCTCTTGCGAACTGAAGTCGGGCTACTCGGTGCTGTCTGAGAAGTTCTGGACCTCGTGCTGGTCTACGAGCTTTTAAATTCACTTCCTCCATTCGTCTTCTCACCGTACGCTCACTAACATTAACGCCTCTTGCGATTTGGAGCCGCTGGCGTATCTCAACAGCGGTCAGGTAGCGGTTTCTCAAAATCTCCTTAACAATAAAACGATCGTCCCGGGCCGATGTGCACCTTACGCCCCCACTGCCTGGCCTGCGGGTGTAGCGGCCTGTCTCCTGGTATCGTTTCAGTGAATACTGCATTGAGGACCGTGGTACGTTAAGCACAATAGCAACTTCACGCTGTGTCAGCTTAACGTACTCACTTAAACATAATGAATTACCCTCTTGAACTTGAGGGTAAACATTTTTTGAAATACTTGCATAACAAACATTCATCAGAAACACTTAAAGCTTTTGCTATCTCGAGATAACCGCTTGGCCAAGTTTCCGTGCCGGTGAGTGTATTTCTGATGGATTTCTTTGGCGATTTGGTTTCGATTTAGTGATAAGGATAACATAGCATTTCAGAATTCAAATAGCTATCAATAAATGGATCATTAACTTCATGACAGTTGACAGCTAACGTCAAAACGACATGTATTTGCCATTCGTGTTGCATTTTTTGGTGAGAATAAAATATTAAATGCCACTGAAATAAAGGCAAATTGGTGAATTTAAATAAACAAAAGTGGTTTAATATTTTATTTTAATTTATTTCCGTACTAGCACAAAATAAGCCTACGCTTCGTACAATTTTGGACCGTTTCCTTTACCCTGATGTAATGAACTAACATTAAACAATAGAAAGAATACTTAATATAAATTGAGTGTTATTGGTATCTTAAAACAAAGTTCAAAGCAGTGATTTAATGATCATATCCGAAAATATCTTAAAAATCTGTGAAAGAAAGGCTACATGTGATAATTATTTACATTTGAAAAGTTTATTTATCCCCTATTTCGTAAAGTGTACCACATCATTTTTAAAATATTTTTGGCAATAAAAATGTAATTACTAACTTAATTTTAGGTACTTAACATAACTTAATGATAGCTCCTTTTGAACACATTATTTATTGATTGGCGACTCTGAATATTTTTCATAATTTTTAGAAGTAAACAATTGTGCTAACTACTAATATTTACTAGTTTTACTTCAAATATTAATTATTTCATAACACTTTAAGAAACCGAGGTTGTTTATGTAGTTGCATTTAATTTCTCCTTATTTCTTTAATATTCAATTTGATTTTGAATTATTGTTTTAAAATACTCTTAAAATTTATTTTTTACTCATAAGTACCGAATTATATATTATTATTTGTTGTAATACTTTAGGTGTAAGGTGATTTTGATTTACAAAAATATTAAAAGATATAAAAATATAGACACGCTAAATACGCTTACTGACACAAAGTATCTATAAACTAACAGAATATATATATATACACATATATTGTATACATACATACCAAGAGTTAATATAATATATTAGACATAAGAGCACTTAACGCAAGACAGTAGCACAAATTCTTTATTAAATATAACCTATTAGAGAAATTTTGTTTTATTATCACAGAGAAACTTAAGCCTCATGTTGTCAATGATAAACGTGCGTGCGTGCGTGCGTGCGTGCGTGCGTGCGTGCGTGCGTGCGTGCGTGTGTGTGTGTGTGTGTTCTCTTATTTATTTCCATTATTTCCACTTTCCATTACATGTATAAACTCGTGCTCACAATGCGCTATTGCCCTCTCAGCTTTAATTTTATTTATAATATTTTAACACTTAATGTTTAAAGAACACTAAAAATCTGGGAATTCTCAACTACTATTAATTTATTCCATTGCACCGTAATTGTCATATTTTTAATAAATGCGTTAGCATTCGGAATTTTTAGAAATTTACAGATACAGTAAAAATCCCTGTTTTTAAAATCTGATAGTAAAAGTGATACTATCAGACTACTAGTACTTAGCAGTTTTTGAGAGAGTAATTTATGTCCTTTTGCAGTCAGTACGGTTTCTCTAAAGGTAAGTACTACTGACACATGCATTGCACTTCTCAAACACATATTTGAAGCTTGGGCCAGTCAGTAAACAGAATGCTTTTGTGACCTATCTAAGGTGTTCGATTGCGTACCAATCACAGAAATCGTAATAGTAAGATAGAAGTCGCATAGACGCGTGTCCTTGTCCGCTATGTTGTGTTGACGAACATTATTTACCATTTTGTGATTTAATTGCGCGGGGAACATCGTACGTGAACTTTTGTTATTATAAATTTATAATGGTGCACTGCAGCATAATCACTTGTAAAAACTCTTCAAGGGCGTATAATTTAACTAATAAAGGCATAACATTTTATCGGTAAGTTAATTATTTACTAAGTATCATTGTTTTAACTTATTTACATCTAGATGAATGCTTTACTACGATATTTCAACTTTCATTTATTACTTTTCGTATTGTACAATTACCGTAACTGCTTTTATTCTACCGTAATATGCGACGTTGACAAACTCACCAAGCAATGTAATGTGAAACATTAGATATCATTGTGCATTGCATATGTTTATAATACGACTGCAGGCATCGGTCGCTTAATGCGTATGTGTTAAGATGTGGCGACAGCGGTTTTGGAAGTAATCGGGCGGTAATTCATTCACTTCTATTGTCTTATTATTACTATTTCTGTGATCATGGTACTGTTCAGCAAATTAAGGCACTATGGTCCCTCAAAAAATCGGTCAACTTTGTAAAGGCTGTTAACAGATGTGGATACAGCAAGATTAGCTTATTTCAACTATTATCGCAACAGCAGCAACCGATAAAAGTTAAAGTTACAGCCCATATACGTCCCATTTCTGGGTACAGGCCCTCTCATTTCTGAGAAGGTTTAATATATTATTTATTACAGCAATTGATATTGAAAATATATTTATACTACGGAAAAGAGCTGCGTGTTATTTACAATGTTAAACCAAGGGACTCAATCAAAGACCTTTTTTAAATAAATAAACATCTTAACTGCGGCACAATTCTCGGTATTAAGGTAAGTGTACTGTTTTTATACAAAAATAAGGAAGTACTTGTTATTTGAAAACTAGATAGATAAACGAATAAATTATACAATTATTTATTTGATTAAGTAGGAGAAGTTCAAAATAGTCTATCTCGTGGAGGGGGAGAAAAAATAGAAGTGCGGAATTGTTACTACTAGCTCGCTGTTTGAGTGGTAAAACTGGTTTGGATGCCTAATTTTTCACTACCTCAATGGAATTGTCCACACACATATATATATATATATATATATATATATATATATATATATATATATATATATATATTCTTATCTTATTTATATACACCGTTTAATTTTTTAATAAATTAAAATTAAAATTGATCATTTATTTATCAATAATCAATAAATCCCAAATTTATCGATCAACGTCCCAACCCTGTCCCATCATTATGGTTCGGAGCATTCTAAGTTCAACCTTGAATTATCCAATCACAGCGCATTTGACACGTCCCCCGCAACTCGGAACTTAGTGAAATCGAAACAGAACAAATATTCCATGATGCGGTATCTATTAGGAGGTAATCTGTGTCTGTAACATATCAATAGGTAGTCTATTCCGCAACTTATTTTTTGACAATATTATACACAGAGAACGCGCGTTCGACACATTTGAAATTGAAATCATGACAAATGCCAGTTCAAATTTCGAAATATTTTCGAAACGTTTACAGCCAGCTGCATCACAATCAATAATACATCACAAACAGACTTCAAAATAAAATTCAGCTGAAGTAGAAGTGTTTTTCCACTTGACTGCATCCAGCACAGAGCGACTCGAATCGTCGACGACCGCGTGCTTTCCGATCGGCTCGATTCACTGGCGCTGCGAAGAGATGTTGCATCTCTTTGCGTATTTTATCGCATCTATCACTGGGAGTGGGGGTGGTGGGGGGTATTATGCTGAAGGAATGCTGTGTGTAGTATAAAGAGCTGCCTAACACTAAGAACAGCGCAGTTTTGAGCGCATATAGATGAGTAGTTGGAAATAACATTGGTTTGAAAGTAGCCTTTAAGATAGCTCTTTGCGCAACTTCAAGTGGCTTTAATATTGTTCTTGCAATACCACCCCAGTAAGAAATACAATACGTGATGATAGACTGAAATAAAGCATAATAAACGTTGCGTATAATTATGGAATTGGCAACATATCGTAGTGTTTTAAATATATATATTAGTTTGCGAACTTTACTTGTTAAGAGATTTGTTGCATACAAATCTCTTAACAAGTTTTAAAATTAAGGTGTTTATCAAGTACAATATTTAGATACTTTATATTGTCTACAGAATTTATCTGTGGACACAGACAAGGGGAAGACTGTAGAGAACAATAGGGGAGAACAAACAGGCAGGGGGCCTCTGGCAGACAAGTGTGAATTTAGTCCGGCCGATTTCAGTCTTTTTCTCATAGTTTTTGTGCTTACTATAACCCCTCGAACTTCTTGGAACGTTTTTACGTCAAAAGAAGTTAAGGTCCTGTTTCTTAGCACGCTGGTATGACGAACCGGTCACCTCTGGCTACAGTTTTCACACATTACCATAAAAACATAGGTGTTACACTCATCTGTGCAGAGCATGTATGGGGGAGGAAGAAACGGCGGCCAACGTGTCGCTGGCATGTCTGGAGGTCGCTGCATACAGGGCTTAACATCTCGACACGCCGGGATCACTCTCAGAAGTTCCTTCAACATCAAAGTTGAAATTCTTCGGGGAGATTTCATGGCTCGAATAATTGCATTATCTGCCCACACGCAAAATACGGGCTTGGACGTAGGGTTGCGGTAAACAACCCTTCTTTATCTTATTAATATATATTCTTAAATAATATATATTCTTGTAAATAAGGTATAATCTAATATAATTCTGGAAAATTAAGGACCGTAATTAAAGCGTCCAGACATACATTAAGGTTGCAGGTTGTGTTTGACTGGCATAAAAATAATAAAGAAAAGGTGTAATAATCAGGTGAAAAACATATAATTGAACTGGTAGATGAATATATTTAATAGACATTGTCCTCAGACCTCGCATTATTGAGACTTTCTTCAACACTAAGTGGATAAGCATCGTGCAATTCAGCTGGTGGTACTGTTTTGTTGAAGATCAATATCGGTCTCTTATCTCGATCTACCAATCGATCGTCACGTAAAGGTGAGTAAAGGACGAACATTGTGCATCCCTGGGCCATTATTGCTCGGATTATTAGGATTCTTGTGACATAAATTTACATGTGCCTTATCATTCTTCCACACCGCTGGCACGTCCTTACCACAGGCTAGGGTAATGTAGTTGTAGGTCATAAGGCAATTTGCCAAAGTCCTCTTGCGTTGGGGTGATTCCTAAAGACCAACGCAGAAGAAATGTAGTGTTGCCATCATGCTCTTGAGGCTTCGGAAAAAAAAGGCCACTGGACGACTGTAAAATCGGGTAAGAAGGAAGTGTCGGGAGGGGGAATCGTTGCTTTGCAACGGCGAGTTAAGATCAGGAGCCGCTTTGGAAAGCCAATTCTAAACTGAAGTTTAGAAATGACGCGTATAACGAAAAAATTAATTGAATATATACACGTGATATCTCACTACACCTTGTGATGTTTCGAGATTTTTTCCGAACCCCCTCCCCCTGTTTCAAGCCTCACATGATTAATTGACGATCCCTATTAAAATAAAAGGCATATCTTTTATAAAAAAAAAACTATTTATTTACATAATTATTGTCTACTTCAATTCTTAAATTAGATTGTTTGGTTTTGCTTATTACACTTCGTAAGTCGTCTGGTTTTTTCTGTTTTTTTGATTTCAATATTTGTCTTAAATCGTTCTGTTCGCTTAAGTCATTAGATTTTAGGTCTAGTCTAGACCACACACTTGCAGTGTTTCTTTGATTATTCTTATTTATTTTCTGAACTCTACTCATCATATTAAAATCTGAGTTATCTGACATTGATTCATCGCTTGAGCAAGTATCTCGAACTGGTACTACTTTTGCACCTAACCGTGATTGTATACTCTTTTTATCGATATTATTAGCTGATCTAGCGTGACTTTTAAACTTCTCAGATAGTTTCGATGTTTTACGAGGTGTATAAGCACTTCGAGTATTTAAAACTTCAATTGACAGAGGAGCATATGAACTTTCCTCATCACTGCTTTCAATAGGTGGCTTTTTTTGCTTGCATTCTTCATCATCTGCATGCATCCTCATTCTCGGTGCTTTAGATTTTTTTTTCCAATCTGAATCTGATGAACTGTCGTCATGATCTTTAACATTGAGATTCCTCTTTCCAAGGCGCATTGCTAGTTGTTTATTTCTTATTTGTACTTTGTTACTGAAGTCCGCTTTGTCATCATCATCGTCATCTTGTGGTAATTTACGTCGAAATATTTCTTGATGGTCATATACTCCCCAGGATCTGCATAAATCACCCCAAGGGTTTTTGGTATCTAAGTTGACATCTTTATAGAAATCCTTAATATTTTTGGTTTCCAATTTGAGCTTGGTAACTTTCTTATCACTATTTGTAGCAAATCTCATTAAAATCAGTTCTGTGTTAGAATGCGGTATGCCTTCTCGCCAATGATAAGAAGATTTTTCGAGAAGCGTATCTTTTAAATTGTCATCATTTATTTCGCGTGAATGAAGTAATAGAGCCAAAGCAACAGATATGTGATCTTGGCAAACAATATTACCTAAAACAAAACCAGAACACAATTAAAAAAGCATTTTGATTTAATATTCCTATTGATGAAAGAACAGAAATATTTAATCTTGTAGGATCTTATATGGAAATTATGTTCAATTTTTTTTTTGAAGTAGCAGTAGCCTGATGGTAGGGTGCGAAACGCAAACTCAAAGTATCATCGTAGGCACCATAGAAAATATAGCAGCAATAAGCTGCTATTTTACGCTGGTATTCTGTAAGTGGGTGGTACTTCCGAGTAAGGCCGAGTCTACCCATTTGTGCTACAATTATAATATAAGCTGCAGCATGGCTCATTTTAAACAAACAAAAGGCTCATATATAGATGGTTCTTATACCACAGGAATTTATGATGCAAAGTACACTTTTACCTGAGTTGGTTCGAACATATACGAATTGGAAATGATAACCACTTGCTTAGTATACAATAAGGCAGTTTCCTGCCATTAAGTGTGGCAACCTGCTGCAGGCTTTCACGGGGATGAAAAAGACGATTATTTCTGAAGTTAAATGAGTACACAAAGGCAAATAGGAATATTATTTCGCTATGTTTGTGTTATTTCCTTGGCATTTCATTGGTTACAAGCCCATCTGCCAAGCATAGCAACTATGGCAAATATTCTCTTTTAAGGTAAGTGGATAGACCTATGTTCATCAATGTACTTTGGATAGGAATGGTGATGAATGATAATATCTAAATGAATTTTTATTTCAACAATGAAGAATAGTGTAAGGATTCTGAAATCCGTTTACTCTTTGATTCAGCCTACTCCCTTGGGAATAATAGGTATGATGTTATGTATGTATATTTGACTGTATAAACAGCAGACCCGTTTCCTTAACTATTATTAAATACTAGAGACATGCCCCGGCTTAGCCAGGATAGGATTTATTAATATGGCAATATTTAGATTTAAAGTTTTTCAGATAAAATATAGTCTAGATCCCTCATAGCGTTGCTCTCTATATATTCAGAAAGTTTCATCATAATCAGTTCAGTCACTCTGAAGATTAGCCCAGATAGACAGGCAAAAATTTAAATTTCTAATCTTAAAAGAAACCAGTTATTTCAATATTACAAACAAACACTTCAATTTTATAAATTTTAATTGTATGAATATTTCTCTACATTCGCGGCCTTCTAAGATTTTGTTATTTACTTCCATATAATTATTACCCAGTAGAAGCGCATTTTAGTACAAAACACGAGCTTCAGTGACGCAAAATCATTACGTTAGTGTGCGCGAGTAGAATGTGCCTACGCTTGTTACACGCACACATACATGGCTTTCAGTAATACCAGTTTCAGGCGTTTGCACAATTTAGTTATCAGTCGCATTATTAGTTACGTAATTGTGCAAATCTTTAAATGACACGTATTTTATGGGAATATAAAATGCAATAAAATAAAGACGATAATGATGATACTAATACTTATAACTTTATTATACATAATATAATAGTACAAAAATGCAGACGTAATAAAATTTAAGAATATTTGAATATATAAAATTATTCGATCAAATTCAATAAGGACATCGTGTTTAATTTTAAACTTTTTTTCAGAAAAATCTGATTCATCCCACATACACGCTAAAATTTTAATATTTTTTTTAGTTACCCGCTTTTAATTGATAGCAAAAAAAGTCTTTATTTTATATAATGATTTCTTATATTTACGCGAACACTACACATTGAAATAATACTAGTTTTTACGGAATTTATCGCGTATATTTAACTTTTAAATACTCGACGTTTCGAACGCTTTACAGCACTCATGGTCACGGGCAGGACTGAGATGTTCAACGTCCATATGTCATAGTTAACCGCGGTTACCATAGATTAAAATTTAACTTTTGTTCCGATCTATGCAGTATGAACTTATGGTATCTTGAAGTCTTGCAGTTGTATGCTTGGGTTGGGATTTAATTTTATTTATTATAGGATCCCAAGCAGATGGTAGCACCCAGCCATCTTCTCTATTGAAATTAGGATGTTTTTTGATTTCAATAGCCTCGCGAATCATCCTTGGAAGGAATCGGTGTTCTTTAGCGAGGATCTGCGGTCTATCAAATCTGATGTAGTGACGGGGGCGATCCTGTACGTGTTCACAGACTGCAGACTTCCCGGAGCGTCGATTCTTCACATCAGCTATATGTTCTTTAACGCTAACTGTGAAGGATGGTTATATAGCTACCGTGGGTAAATCTTTGTTTCAGAGAGCACGAGGGATCTGTGACAGTAAACACCTGGCTGCAGAGCTCCACCATGTCAAACAAGTTTTGCATGACAACAAGCTTCGAGTCCCGCGCCTACGTCACAGTGAACGAGTGAAGCCGGCCACAGTCGAGCGTGTACCTGCTGTACTGCCATATGTTAGAGGAGTCACTGACAAGATTGGCTACATCTTGAAGCGCGCTTCCATCAAAACATACTTCAAGCCGCTGAAGAAGATTGGTCAGTTTTTACCATCGGTCAAGTGTAATGTCCCTCTGCAAGATGCAGGAGTGTACAAGCTTGATTCTGAATGTGGTCTCTCCTACATAGGACAAACTAAAAGATCAATAAAAACCCGCGTTAAAGAACATATAGCTGATGTGAAGAATCGACGCTCCGGGAAGTCTGCAGTCTGTGAACACCTACAGGATCGCCCCCGTCACTACATCAGATTTGATAGACCGCAGATCCTCGCTAAAGAACACCGATTCCTTCCAAGGATGATTCGCGAGGCTATTGAAATCAAAAAACATCCTAATTTCAATAGAGAAGATGGCTGGGTGCTACCATCTGCTTGGGATCCTATAATAAATAAAATTAAATCCCAACCCAAGCATACAACTGCAAGACTTCAAGATACCATAAGTACATACTGCATAGATCGGAACAAAAGTTAAATTTTAATCTATGGTAACCGCGGTTAACTATGACATATGGACGTTGAACATCTCAGTCCTGCCCGTGACCATGAGTGCTGTAAAGCGTTCGAAACGTCGGGTATTTAAAAGTTAAATATACGCGATAAATTCCGTAAAAACTAGTATTATTTCAATCTTTATTTTAGAGCCTAAAACTTTGAGTTGGTCAATGAACAAAGCAATAAAAATAAACAGTCGCGTTATAATGGCGTCGATGGATCGCAATCACGTGATCACTCCATATTGGTTTTAAATAATCACCCGTTGTTAATATTATGTTCATACGTAGTAATATAGTTAAGTAGGTATCTACGTGTAAACGTATGAGTTTTAAATAGAGCATAAAAATAAAAACAAAAATTAAAGAAATTTGTGCAATTTTTTTCCTCACAACTAGCAACATATGTATCATAATAGCTTAGGTAAGTTTTTTTTGGTATTACGAGCTAATAACGAAATAAATATATGAAATTATCTGTGAAATGTAATACTATCACTTTTTTATGTTTATCATCACTTTTGTGACAATATATTTAAAGTCATTTTTACAATTTGTCGCGAGGTCTTCTCCGTAAGACGAGACGTTGCGCACTGACGGACCGCTGGGTGAACTTACGCGGATTCACGTTAGTTTTACTTGCTTTACTTTCGGTGGGCGTACTAGAATTTTGTACGAGTATGTAATTATTCTATATCTACTTCTATTAAAATATGATAAAATTTGGCAATAAAAACGTAAATAATGGCTTTCTTTGAATATTTTTACAAGATAGGGTGACAAATGAGCGCACAGTCCAACTGATGGTAAGTGGTTGCTGTGGCCCATAGACATTTACATCTATCCTCGATTACTAATCAAAACGCAGATTCGTTGTCACCCGAGAGGACTAAGATGGAATGCCTCGTTTCCAGTAAAAAGGGTCTCCGGTTCTCTACACTCACCGTACGAAACACAGCAGCATTAAGCTATTGTTTCACGAGAGTAGAATACCAGTGAGAGCGTGGTCCTTCCCCGGTCGAAACGAACCATTCGTGCTACAACTATACTTCTAATATAACTGCAGCATGGCTCTACCACGTATAATATATACCATGTATAACACACACACACACACACACACACACACACACGCACGCACGCACGCACACACGCACACACGCACGCACACACACACACACACACACACACACACACACACACAATAAAATATATATATAGTTACTATTCAAAGTGCAAAGTAATGATTTCCGCGATGGACTCCTAAACTACTTAACCGATTTTAATCAAATTTGCACACCGTGTGCAATTTGGTCCAACTTGAGAGATAGGATAGTTTTTTTTGCCCACAATTGTTTTTGCGAATTTAAGGATTTTTAATAGGATATGACAGGGTAGTCGAAAAGGGCAGAACAACGTGTGCCTGGCAAGCTAATATATATAGATATAAAATATTATTTACAAAAATTTAGAATTATAATTTATTTGTATCCTAAAATAACATTCTCAATATATTTTACATGCCTCCAGGCGGAAACAACGTTGCATGCTTGCTTCCAACTGAAAAACAGTTATTTCCACAGCATCGGCATGTAGTTAGTTTAGTTTATAACGGGCTGTTTTCCGCAACTCCACGTCTAAGCGCATATTTTGCGTGTGGGCAGGAATAATGTAGTTATCCAAGCCATGATATTTCCCCGAAGAAGTTCAACAGTCCCTTGATGTTGCAAGCAACTTCGGGGAGTGAACCCGGCGTGCCGACATGTTTAGCCCTGTATGAAGTGACTTCTGGACATGTCAGCAACACGTGAGCCGCCGTTTCTTCCTCTCCATGCATGCTCTGCACAGGGGGCTATCAGTAACACCTATGGTGAACAAATGTTTGTTAAAAGAGCCATGTCCTGTGATAGCATTTGTTACTATCCTGATCTGTGGCTTGTTCAGTCTCATTAGAACCTTGATTAGACGACTGTTTATTTCAGGCAGAGCCTCCCTAGCTTGTCTACAGTCTACAAAATTTTTCCAAAGTTGAGCGTGTAAATTATTGAAGTATCTACGTACCAGTAAACGAACGTAGCCAAAGGGGATTGGTATTATAGGTTCCGGCCCTACACTTACATACAGAGTCGACGCCCTTCTTGCCAGTTAATCTGCTGCATCATTGCCTCTAGATCCACTGTGTCCCTTGATCCATTGCAGAGTCACATTGTTGTGCTTACATCATACCTTATTCAATCATTGATGACACTCGTATATCAGTCCCGAGTTCATCACATTGCAACTCAGAGCTGCCATACTGTCGGTCAATATTCTGATGGAGAAATCTTTCACCTTCCTAGCATCTATTGCTACGGCCGCTTGGATGATACCCATGCATTCAGCCTGGAAGACTGTGTTGTGGGTACCCAGCGGTGTGCATATGTGGATATTAAGGTCTTCAGAGAAAGCCCCAGATCCCACACCTTCATTTGTCTTAGAACTATCTGTGAAAACTTTGAACTCTTTTGGACCCAATCCTTCCAGATGGTCAGTTTCCTTCAATTTTATCCTGTACTTCTTATTGAATACAAATTGTTTTGGGATCCTATCATACTTGGCTTGTAAGATAGGAATTTTTGAGTAAATTCTATCAATTATATCTGTATGGGGGACTCTACTCTTACTTAAAAGATTTAGGGTCTTGAGTCTAATGGCAGCTAAAGTTGCTTCTTGTTGTATATGTAGATGAAGTGGTGTTAGCTCCAGCATAGCCTCCAAAGTTACTGTTGGTGTAGTCCCTTTGCAGCCCGTGGCAGCCATACAAGCCAATCTCTGGTAAAGCTGAAGTTTTCGTATAGTGGTGGCTTCATTAGTTTTGGTCCACCATACCAGAGAGCCATATGTGATCATGGGCCGAATTACAGTTTTGTACAGCCACAGTATAATTTTTGTCGTCAAACCCCATTGTTTGCCAATCATGTTTCTGCATTGCCAGAAAATTAAACTAGCTTTGCTGATTTTGTTTTCTATGTGTTTATTCCAGTTAAGTTTACTGTCCAAGGTAAGACCTAAGTATTTTACCTCGGAGGAAAGCTGGAGTTTTGTGCTTAAAAGACTTGGAAGATGATAGTTATTCAGCATTCGTTTTTGTGTGAACATTACTAGAACCGTTTTGTTTGGATTAACGGTTAGGTCATATTCCCTGCACCATCTCTCCACAATACGGAGAGCCGTTTGGGTCAGGTCGCACACAATGTTTCCTGTCTTTCCAGAGAACAGTATTGTCAGATCATCTGCATAACCGACTATGTAGAAATGGTTAGCGTTTAATTTGCTGATAAGTTAATTAATGACCATATTCCACAGGAGAGGTGAAAGAACCCCGCCCTGTGTGCATCCTTTCATGATCTATCTAATCTATATTGTTCGTGTACTGAGCATGTTTACTATCCAGTCAATCAGTGCCGGTTCAACATTATGTCTACTTAGGGCACCTTTTATGCTGGAGAAATTTGTTCTGTCAAAAGCACCTTCTATGTCTATAAAGGAGCCTAGACATATTACTTTGTTTTGGATGGCCTCTTCAATCGTTGTTGTTGTTATTACATGGTGAAGTGCCGATCCTGTTGATTTACCTAAGCTATAGGCATGTTGTTTTTCGTGTAGCGGTAAGTTAATTAGCGCCGACCCCCTCAACTCCGGTTCACACATCCTCACCAACGTCTTTCGGAGAAAAGATGTGAGACTAATGGGTCTGTAGGATTTAGGGTCTGTATTGTCATTCTTACCTGGTTTGGGTATGAGCGTGACTTTCACTTCCCTCCATCCCCTAGAAACATTAAGAGCCGGACATGCTCTCATTATGGCGACAAGTCTGACTATTAGGACTTACTCCCCCCCCCCCCCCACTGTAGAAGTGCCGGGAATAAGCCGTCAGATCCTGCTGCCTTATAGGGTTGGAAACTATGAAAGGCCCAATGGATTTTATCCATCGTCACCACTCTTTGTGCTAAGTCCCAGTCTTCTTTCGTTGGTGTCAGTGCATCTTCATGCCAGTTCACCCTTTCAACTACACACCAACCTGGGAAGTGAGTATCAATTAGGATGCGTTGGGTTTCATCTGGCGATGTTGAGTAGCTTCCGTCGGGTCTCTTTAAAGCGATAGATCCCGGCGTGTTCTGTTTAGCTTGGATTTTTCTTATCCGATTTGCTTGTTCACAGGTTTCTATGCTACCACAGAATTTGCGCCACCCTGTTGAGCGTCTATACCTGATAAATTTTTTGTATTCAGACTTAGCTTTCTTATATAGTAGCCAGTCTTCATCCATTGAGGTATTCATTGCCCTATTTAGGGCTTTTCTTACCTTCTTACGTTTCCTGTCTAGTTCTTTACCCCACCACGGTTGCGGGGGAGGGGAGGTGGGAGCGGTTCGAAGAAAGGTAAGGCGGGGGTCAAGTTCGCAAGAAAAGGACGTCCTCGTCCTCAACAGGCGGAAAAGACCCCTGCCCCCCCACGCCCATAAATGGCTAAACCCGAGGGTAAGACGAGGGTCCTCCAAGCAAATCTTCACCATGCAGTAGCTGCATCTGCCGTGATGGAGGTTTGCTTTGCAGAGGGAAACATTGACCACGCCCTTATACAAGAGCCTTGGGTTGCCAACGGTCAAGTTCTGGGATTGCCGGTAAGATTCTTGTCATACCGGGTAACCACGTAAATTAAAAATTGAACTTTTAGCTGTTCCAAAGTACTGCAATGATGACCTGGTTACAGCCTTCATAAATCTCAAGGGATGCACAGGGGCCAGAGTAATCATTTGCTCAGCCTATCTTCCCGGCGAGAACGCAGATCTTACCATCGAGTTAGAGCGAGTGGCGGAGTTCGCCCGAAAACACAACGCCGAACTTGTGGTGGGTTGTGATGCTAATGCTCACCACACAGTCTGGGAGCACCAACACAATAAAAACCCCCAACACAACACAACAACCCCCCCCGCACCCCGCCGCCCCCCCCAAAAAAACAAAAAAAGCCGGATGGTAACTTCACTAATAGTGAAACAGAAACATTGGAGTTACTAGCGTCAACCCATTTCCCAGGGTCATACAAGACTTCAGCCTTGAACTCTTTCAGAGCCCTACGAAGGCCTTGCAATGAGGACTGGCGTAGGGCTGCAAAGATAATAAGGCCAAAGCTGGTGCAGTGGGCTGTTGACTCCTTTGAACCATTTAAATCAAGCGGGGAGGATGGAATAATTCCCATCCAACTACAGAGGGGTATCGACATCCTTCTTCCTTATCTGGTGAAAATCTTCAGAGCAAATTTTGCATGGGGATATATTCCAGAACGATGGACAAGTGTCAAGGTTCTATTTATACCTAAGGCTGGTAGAAAGAACTACGCTTTACGCTTTAAAGTCCTTTAGACCTATAAGCCTATCTTCCTTTCTTCTTAAGACATTGGAAAAGGTTAAAGATAGATATATAAGGGATGTAGCTCTAGCTATGAGGCCCATACATTACAACCAGCACGCTTACCGCAGAGGCAAATCTACGGAAACAGCCCTGATCAGTGTCATTGACAGGGTCGAAAAAGCACTGGAGGATAAAGAAATAGCTCTTTGTGCCTTTCTAGATATTGGGGGCGCCTTCGACAGTAGCCCCACATCACTGCTGATTGGGGGCCTAACATCTAAAAATGTTGACCCCACAACCATCAGATAGGTGAAGTCGATGCTCTCAAACAGAAAGGCAAAAATAAGCGCTGTTTCAAACTTCGATTGAGGTTGCAACCACAAGAGGCTGCCCACAAGGAGGTGTTTTGTCACCCCTTCTTTGGACTCTTGCGGTTGACCAACTATTGTACAAAATGGCAGACCTATGCATTGACACATTGGGTTATGCTGATGACCTTGCGATCATTGCAAGGGGCTTTTGCCAAAGTACTTTATCGTCAATAATACAAAGAGCCCTAAACACCATAAATAACTGGTGTAGGGATAACAGTTTATCAGTTAATGCTGATAAAACTGTTATAATACCCTTTACCAAAAAGAGACGGTTGGATAAATTAGTCCAACCAAAACTTAATTGTAAAGAAGTACCATTTTCCACGGAAGTTAAGTACTTGGGCGTAACAATCGACCAAAAACTAACGTGGAACTCTCACCTTAGCAACGTATGCCATAAGGCAAAAATTGCTTTAGGTACGTGCAGTCGTTTGGTCGGGAACAACTGGGGCTTGCGTCCCAGTATGGTCCTATGGCTGTACAGCAGCATAGTGAAGCCGATTCTCACCTACGCCTCTATTGTCTGGTGTAACAAGGCCAACCAAAAGACGACTGCGGACAGACTAAATAGTCTACAAAGGACTGCCTGCCTAATGGCAACTGGAGCTATGCGATCATCGCCTGGAGCGGCTCTTAATGCACTTCTATACCTAACGCCCCTTGATCTCTATCTAGACAAGGAGGCGAGGGCTAGTTTGTATAGGATTAACGCCCAGGGACGTCTGAGCTTGCTCTCCAACAGATTGAGATCCATGCTCGACTCAATTAAGGAATCACCGATCTTATGCATGATCTCAGATATCATGCGTCCACTATACACTTTTGATAAGAAGTATATAGTGGAATTACCCTCCAGAGAAGACTGGCTGAATGGCCAGGTTATCTGTGAGTTCGGTAGCCTCATATGGTATACCAATGGGTCTAAAATGGGCCTCGACGTAGGCTTTGGAATTTACGGGGAATGCCCCAAATTCAAATTTAGTATGAATTTGGGTAGATACACCTCTATTTTCAAGGCAGAAATTTTCGCCATACTTCGGTGTGCGGAAATCAATCTACAAAAACACGTCAACCAAAAAATTTACATAAACTCTGATAATCAAGCAGCACTCCCAGCGCCGAGATCAAACTTAGTGAACTCAAAGCTAGTTGGAGACTGCGTGAACCGTTTAAACGCCCTGGGTTGTAAAAACAGGGTTGTTTTAAGATGGGTTCCGGGTCACGAGGGTATTGTAGGCAACGAAATTGCCGACAAACTTGCACGGGAGGGCTCAAAGTGCACACAATTTGGACCCGCCATTTTGTAGAATCTCAAGAAGCCTACCCCGATTGACCCTTGAAACTCTTTATCACAATAAATCCCTTAAGATCTGGTCTGATACACCAGGCTTAAAACATTCTAAAACCTTAATCCGGGCTTTTGATCGTAAATTCGCTTCAGAAGCCCTGGGATTAAGTAAAAATAAATTGCGCATTCTGGCAATAGCCCTAACTGCACACTGTTGTCTTAAAAAGCACAAGTCCATCCTGGGACTAAGCAACTCAAGGACACTATCTACTCCGCCCATAAGAAGTGAAATTGCTCACGGCTAAGCAACTCCTTCGATTCATTGAAGACATAGGGCTTAGCAGTGAACTATAGCCATAGCAGCGATCACAATAGATCTTCTAGGTCGCAGTGATACTGGTCTCTTTACCTAGACCTGCTTAGCTGCTCGCACATAATAAAAAAAAATAATACGAATTGTAGATTCAAATATACAAAAGCGTCTAGTCTAATAAACCGAACCAGTGTAGTAATTAGAGATGGGCCGAATATTCGTTTTATATTCGGTATTCGGCATATTCGGCAGGTTTACCGAATATTCGTATCCAATGTATTGAAATGTATGAATTAAGTAATGCGATGTACATTACTGTTGAAAGTATATTTTATTTATGGGTTAAATCTATTTACTCTAAGAGTGTAAAGCAACATTTATATTAGGCACTGTGGATTTATTTCTGATTATGGCAAATAGAAACTTGATAAAATGTTTTTGGAATCAAACAAAGAAACAATAAATTACATTAGTACATTTCACTTTACTTTGGTCGTCAGTTTCTCTAAAATAAGTCCAAATAGTAAATCTCCTGCCGCTCATTTTTATCATATAATTATCAATTTTCACTAAGAATATAATTCTTACGGTTCTTTAACTTATTCACTAAGAATAAAGAGCCATGGTAGCTAAGATGGTTAGCGCTCTCTGTAAATTTCACAGTGCACAACCAAACTGAGTTCTTTCCCCGCTGGCACCAATAAATTATCAATTGCAATTTTAAGTGCTGATTTACAAAAATTTTGAAAACATCGTGAGGAATCCTGCATGTCTGAGATATAAGAAAAAAATTATTTCGAAGACATGTAAAGTTCGCCAACAAGCATATTGGGGCAGTGCGGTGGACAATTCCTTGCCGTATAACCCTCTCAAAAATGAGCGGAGGCCTGTGACCAGGAGTGGGACGTATATAGGCTATAACTTTAACTTTAATTAAGAATAAAACAACGAAATACTTTTTTATCACAAGAATAGTCAAAACATAAGCATGTGCCGGCAATTTGCTCAGTACTAGATAATGCAATAACATGTCAGGTGTGGCGGGAAGCGAGAGGTAGGGTCCGGCGCTAATCCCGTATGCTTTACGGTAACAAGTTTCAACATAAATTGGTTAAGTCCCGAGGTTATCCTGTCGAATAATGTTCAGCCGAATATTCGGTTCAGTAAAAATTTTTCCGAATATTCATATTCGGTGAAATCCATATTCGGCCCATCCCTAATCTCAGGATCATTTTTTGGCAATATTTTCTTTACTTATTCCAAGACGACGAGTGATTTTGGTGAAAAAGGATTTTAGTAAGGTAATTTAATATATTTACAATGGCTTCACCAAGTTTTTACTCTGTAATTGGTATAATTTTAAAGATATTAATTTTTGAATTCCAGCTCAGTTTCATGAATAATGCGCAGTAACCCCGTATTGGGGAGGCACTTGATCTTGCTGGGAACCGTAGGTAGGTTAATGGAGAATAACAATGTAAACTTAAATTCTCAATATGGCTCAATGCGGATTGGACTCTTTGTTTAACTATGTCTAATTATACCAACATTCATAAAATACTAAAAGCCACTTACATGAATTGTCATCTATCCATTCAATAGCCACTGGCTTATAATCTTCAAGGTACTCAAATATCTCCTTCGTAGAGAGTCCATCAATTCCATTCAAATGTAGAGTGTCAAACCGAAAATGCCTTTCATTAACATCCTTTATTCCGAAATTTTTATATAATTCATCAATTTGTTTCTGTGTAATTATTCTATTACCTGTAAGACTAACACCAAATCGTTTAGCTCTTTCCTCGAGTTTAGACGCGTCTACCTTTTCTAGTTGCTCAACCATGAATCCATTCTTATCCCTTTTGTATAACTAGAAAAAATTAATCAATTATTTTTGTTTTCATCAATTTATTACTATTTATTACATGTTTGCTGAAGTGTATTGTACTCACCACCGTATGTTTAACTTCATTTATAGGCTCTTTCTTTATCTGGTCTGTGATAGGCTCGACTAAATCTGAAGTAAGCATTTCACTATCACTCATTTCACCTTCTTCTCTTTCAATCTCCATTTCCATTTTAAAATAATTTGTTTATTTAAACTCAAAATATAAAATAAGTTATTATGCAATCATAAGTTCATCTTAACTTACAATAAAATATAAACAAAACTGTGTGAACAAAAGTTTAATAATTACCAACCACCATTATAACCCACAGTGTTCCCAACTCTCAAAAAAATTTCCCCTAAAGCATAAATCAAAAACCCCTAAAATCATAACAATTACATGAAAATAAATAATAAATAAATAAATAAGTTAATAATAACCAATAATAATTAGTAAATAATAGTTTAATAATAATTAGTAAATAATACATTAATGATAATTAGTAAATAAAAAAAAATATTTTTTACTATACATAAATTACAATTTATACATTATTTAAAACATCTAATATGACTTCATTTTCCTGTGAGTTTTTGAAATTATACATATTTACATTAAATAAACTTAACATTTTAGCGGATGGATTAAATGTTGTGCACGATCCAATACACCATTTCGTTGCAATGTAAATCGTAGGGAAGGTGCGTATAGCTTTTTATACCGGGTATTTACTTGCAAGTACGCCGACCAAGTGCCAACCAAAAATACTCGCAAGATTTCAAGGTACATATTTGAATATTTTCGCTCTGTCGACACTCGACGCGATTCTGCTCCTTATTAATATTGTGTTACGGATCAATGATCTATCAAGGTAATATCTACTTCAATGGATCGAAAGAATTTTTTTGTAAACGCGAGTCTGCTTCTCTATAATACAAATAATATTAAGATATGGAACAATGTTCTATGCAAGTATTTTTCTTCCAACATGGCTTGAAAGTTGGAACTTTTAAAGATTTGAAAGTTTTTTTTTGTATACGTGATTGTGCTCTTTAATTATATGAGGTTACGGATCAATGTTCTATGGCAGTATTTTTCTTCCAACAAGGCTTGAAAGTGTATTTTTGCATATGCGATTGCACTACTTATTTATATTTTACGGATCAATTTTCGATGCCGAAAAAAAATACTTGATAGTATCTCGAGCCCTGGTTTCTGGCGCTGGTGTCTAAAAGTGAACGTATTAGGAAGCCCTGGTACTCGATTTTGCAAGTACGACCCGTGTCTCGTAAAATCGGACAATAATAATACTCTGTAACATGTCAATAGATAGTCAACGTTACGTTAGTACTCTTATTAGTTTGTGGTCAACGTGTTTCCCGTAAACAAAGAAACCTATAGACAAATTTACGCCTTCTTTCGCATTCGCAGACGAAAGAGATAGATTTATGCATACGTCTTGCATAGAAATGAGACAGAGCTGTGTGATTGTTTGTCCCTTTCTCCGTGCCGGTTTTTTTGTTTAGCAAACTACTCTTTGCTAAACAACTTTGACAGTTCGTGAGCTTAAGATTGGTGAATCTTGTTCAGTTCAGTTCATAGAACAATTAAATTTTTTATCTAAATATGTTTAAAAGTCATAAAGATTATTGTATAACCTAAAACTACGTTATCGTCCTTTCTCACTCGAGGCCACGCTAATCATTAGTCTATAGGTTTCTTTATCTACGGTCTTTGAATATTAAACCAAAGGAGACGGCATCGCAAGGCATACCCTTCTGTAAAAGGTACGAGAGTCCGACTCATACTCGTTGTGTAAAACTAGTTTCTCCGCGTCGTGCGTCATTCCTAAATGATCGTGCCAGTAAATCGAGCTCTGACAACATGCCGAATTGCAGTGTAGTTACATGAAAAAAAAAACAATCAAAAACGTCAAGTATACAAAAGGACAATGTGACTTTTCATCTGTGAGTATTTTTAAAATAATATTAAAGTAATT
Organism: Parnassius apollo; assembly: GCA_907164705.1. Taxonomy (NCBI): domain Eukaryota; kingdom Metazoa; phylum Arthropoda; class Insecta; order Lepidoptera; family Papilionidae; genus Parnassius; species Parnassius apollo. Next base: position 10,657,607 of record CAJQZP010000851.1, read on the forward strand.
TTATCATTAAAACTCGTACTTTGTGAATATTTTCGTCCAATACCAAGTGTGGCCATCATAGTTCATAAAGTGAAAAATAATCTATTTTTAAATAAATATAATTTACTACACAAGTTAAATATATTAACGAAAATATATTTCCTAATAGCTAAATCAGTTTGTGATTTATAATAATCACTACATATATATGTGTAGTGGATTTTGTTAAATTATTTATATATTCAGCACAATTTTAACAAGATACTGAATATTATATAATTTAATATAATCGATAACTAGTATTTATCAATATTATACAAAATAAAGGCCAAATAAGTCAAATCGAAACTTGCTACTTCGCAGCAAAAGTGTGCAATTTTTATAAAAATAAACTGGTATCACTGCAACCGAAAGTATTGCACTATAGTGATGGACGCCACAACTTTAACTATCGATAAGTTAGTTAACCATGCGGATTTGTCTGCCGAACTGGTTTGTAGTTTTTATTTAGCTTTTACAGTAAAGTATTACAAAAAGTAGTAATTTTTTCTATTATTGGTTTGTTTTTACAGATTTCTAAAGGATCCTTTTAGGCGACAAATTTGGATTGTAGCTTGTAGAAACCATGAATCTTGGATACCCAAACGAACTAGCACCATTTGCTCCGAACATTTTGAAAAATTATATTTCATACCCCAAGCATACAATAAAAGAAGCTTAGCTGACACTGCAGTACCAACCGTGAACATGTGTGAGGTAATGTTTGGCTGTAATTAGATTAAGTTTACAAAAGCATTAATCTATCAAATTTAATTCATATACTTATATACAATATATATAAAAAATATATATATATATATATATATATATATATATATATATGAAGTAACCTATGTACTTGTAGGTGATATTCGATGTACTAGAAAGTAAGCCAGTATTAAATAAACACTCGAATTGAACAAACGTGTTGCTCTTTCATTCCATTATAAATAACATAATTCATGGCGACCCATGCCAAGCGCGCGTGTCCGGGTGCAGGCTAAAAGTGCGGACTTTGCACATTTCTGTGTGCCTCGGCAGTGAATGCAACTACGTAATAATAATGAATAAGAATATAATTATTAACTTTGTGACTGTGTATGCGCGTGTTCATGCCAAAAAACAAAATGGGGAGTAGTAATTCAAGAAATGAAGAACATGAAACGACGATTGCCCAAACTGGAGGAACCAATACTGTGGAAATAGAAGAAAAGGATTAACATATAAAGATTAACAATATATTGATCACAACATTTTTAATTTTGGCATCAATCGACCTGGTTGTTATCATATTTTTGAAGCTGAAAGAAAAATATAAGAAATGGGTAGAAAAGAAAATTAATGCGGAATTTTTAAGAAGAATGCGCACTAGACTGTCTAACAGACGTGAACCGCGTAATGAAGAAGATGTATAAATTTGTGTTGCCTTACTTTCTCCGAGTGCCTCTACACCGTATATCTACGTAACCGGCCTACCCCTGTACTGAACCCTGGACATAAGTGAGCGATCCTTGACTTCTCCGAGTGCCGCTACACCGTATATCCACATGACGACGCCTGTTTTTGGACTCTGCCCGTGAGCAGACAAGCAGCGTGAAACCGTGGTGTGTTTTATATTAGTACAGTTCCTAAAAAGTGCATTTCCGTTTAGTTTTTACAAGAGTGAGTCAAACCTTTCTTTACGTGACAATTATAGTGACATTGGTAATTTTATAAACTTCTTTACGAAAATTATGTTAAATTTAGGTAGCATGTCTAATTTTGTTTCTCTATAACATTTAAAATAGTTGTTGTTATGTGTTAATTCTAAGAATTCCGACCGCTGCGATCGGTCGAGATGCAATTCAGCATTTGTAATCGGTACACTGTATGACTGTGCTTCGTTTTAGAATAAAATTAAAATCAATTGATGGAAATATGAACCGAGTGCAAGTTAACTTTAGTTTCTATATGAAATTAATGGTATTATGGCTGAGAAAATAATAAAAGATTTTGAGCAATTGTCAGAAATAAGGAAATATTTGATTAAAAAAGTAGAAAGTAGGTATAAATTTTCTATTGCGTTAAATAATTTGAACGAAGCTGAGATATATTTAAATAATAGTAAAGATATATTTTCTACATTAAGTAATATTAAGGATAAGTCGGAAATATCTTTAATTACTGAAAAATATGACAAAATTTGTTCTTTATTTGCAGAAATAGCGAAATTGTGTGTTTCACCCAGCTTAGAGATGAAATCAGAAAAGATGGATTTTGATTTGAAAACTGCTTGTAGCTTGATACCTCTTTTAGATGATAGGGAAGAAACTACGAAACGATTGATTGATGCGGTATGATGCGATGGAAATGTATGCAGATATGCTTAGTAGTGAAAGCCAGCAACTTATAATTAAATTTGTTCTCAAGGGCAGGCTATCAGAAAATGCTAAGTTGCGCGTATCCAATTCTTATACTTCAGTAGACTTGATGATTCAAGATTTTCGTAATAAGTTATTGACAAAAAAATCTTTCACTGCAATACATAATCAGATACAGTCTCTGAATCAGGGCTATAGGACTATTGAACAATACGGATCTCAACTTGAAAAACTATTAACCGATTTGAATATTTCACAGGCTGACGGTGACGTCACTAAAAGTACAGTTCTGAAACCAATTAATGAAAAAATGGTGATTAAAAAATTTTACGGATGGACTTAAAAATGAAAAGTTAAGTACAATTATAGCTGCTAGAAATTACACATCGCTAAAAGAAGCCATTCAAGCGGCCAAGGATGAATCCAATCCATCGTCATCTACTCAGGCAGAGGTAATGAAAATTTCATCTTTTCCTAGAGTTCGAGGTAGATACAATAATCGTTCTTTTAGATTTCAAACCAGAGGTCGAGGGTTCCAGACAAATTACCACAACATTTACAACAACAGAGGTACTAACTTCCAAAATAATAATAACAATTTTAATAGATATCAAGGTAATAGATTCCAGTATACGCCGCGAGGTAGAGGACAAAACATGTTCTACAACAACAGAAGGGGATACAACAACAAGAAAGGTAATTTTAACAATAGAATATTAGCGTTACAAAATGATAGGCCAGTACGAACTGCTGATTACGTAGGACAGCCAGCTGATGAGAGAGAGAGAGAGTAACCAGTTTTTTTGGACTTAATAACTTAGTTTTTGCTTGTAGAGGTAACACTAAATTCGTAAATTTTTATGTTAAGAATAGGAAGATTGTACTACTGGTAGATACCGGTGCATCTGTTTCGGTAATTAAGGAAGAACAAATTCCTAATTCGAGTGAAATATTTTACAATAATTTAATAATAAATGGAATCGGAGGAAAAATCGAAGCTTCGAGTTATTTTAGACATTTACAGTTCTAAATATGATAAATTTACGAGCAAGTTTTATAGTTTCAAGAATTTACCTACCCAGTTGATGGAATATTAGGATTAGATTTTATGACTAGATATAAGGCTAAAATAGATTTAGAAAATAGTTTACTGACGCTGCAAATTGATGGTAAGCATTGTATTTTACCGATTTTCGATAAAGCTGATTATAGCAACTCGTTAGAACTCGCACCTCGAAGTGAGTCTATACATTATGTGTATTTGAATAAGGAAGTGGAAGAGGATTGTTTTGTGTGCGCGAGAGAAATAGAAAAGGATGTATTTTTGGCAGGAACTATTGTTCAACCGAAAAATAAACGCGTTCCAATTAAGATTTTAAATACTAGAGATGAGGAAATAAGATTAAACAATTTTACTTTAGATGTGGAACCTTTGAGAGAGTATAACATTTTTTAAATTTAGTCAATGTAAAAGTAGCTCCAATAGGGCTAAATCTTTGTTACCTTTATTAGAACTTAACCATTTAAACAATGAAGAGAAAGAATCTATTGAAACCATTTGTTCTAAATATTCTGATATTTTCTTCTTACCAGGTGACAAATTAGAAACCAGTAATATCTGCGAACATACCATTACATTAAAAAATAAAACTAATCCAATATATACAAAACAATATAGATTACCACATGCATTAAAAAACTGAAGTAAATAAACAAATAACAAAGATGCTCGATGACGACATTATCGAGGAATCTTCTAGCGAATGGTCAAGCCCTATACTATTAGTACCTAAAAAGTCTGAAAGCTCACAGAAATCGCGTTTAGTAATCGATTTCCGTAAATTAAATGAAAACATTGTAGACGATAAATTTCCGTTACCCAACATAACAGACATCTTAGACTTACTATCCGGTTCAATTTACTTTACTCATCTAGATTTACAACAATAATACTACCAAGTAAAATTAGCACCTGAAAGCAGAAAATACACAGCTTTTTTAACTAGTACAGGACATTACCAATTAAAACCTTTACCGATGGGTCTTAAAACTTCCTGTAGTGCTTTCAGTAGGGTCATGTCAATAGCAATGTCAGGACTAGCATTTGAGAAGTGTTTCATTTATTTAGATGACCTTATTACGTTTGGAAGGTCTTTAGCCACTCATAACCAAAATTTGATAGACGTTTTTGAAAGATTGAGGAAGGTAAATTTAAAACCAAATCCCGCTAAGTGTCAATTTCTAAAAAAAGAAAATTTTATATCTTGGTCATGTAGTAACCGCTGATGGTATAGCACCTGACCCAGAAAAAACTAAAGTTCTAGATAAGTTTCCAGTTCCTCAGAATGCCGATGAAGTAAGACGCTTTGTTGCTTTTTGCAATTACTATAGAAAATTTGTACCTTCATTTGCTGCCATAACAATGCCTTTAAATAATTTACTAAAAAGGGATGTACCTTTCATTTGGAATTCAGATTGCCAAAATGCATTTAATCTCTTAAAAAACGCTTTAATTTCTCCACCAATATTAGAATACCCAGACTTTGGTGAATCTAATGATTTTGTATTGCAAACAGGCGCCTCAGACTTGGCTGTAGGAGCTGTGCTGTGTAATAAAAATAGAAAACCTAATAGCTTACGCTAGTAGACCATTAAATAAAGCTGAAAAGAACTATCCCGTAATAGAAAAAGAATTAACAGCAATAGTGTGGGCAGTTAAATATTTTAGACCCTATTTATTCGGCAGAACTTTTACTATCATGACCGACCACAAACCTTTGATTTATTTATTTGGAATGAAGGATCCATCTAGTAGGTTAATTAAATATCGTTTAATACTTGAAGAGTACGATTTTAAGATTGTGTATGTGAAGGGTAAGAATAATGTAATCGCAGATGCATTATCCAGAGTGTGTATAACATCAAGTGAACTGAAATGTATGAATAAGGAGGTTTTGGCAGTTGTAACGAGACAACAAAAGAAAAAGATGGAGCAGAATAGTACGGTAGAACAGACTGCGCTTAATAAGTACCCTGATGAGTGGACTGATCAACCACTCGTCGTGGAACTATTAAGACAGCCATGTGATTCCGTAGAATTGAGGTTGACTGACAGGGAAGTAATAGGAAAATTTAAGAAAGGAAATAATAAAGTGATAGAAGAATAATGTTTTATGTATGTACCAAATAAAATGTTATTGTGTGTTAATTTAGGTTTTAAGTTGCATTTCTCGCGAGCCGAATTTGCAATTAAACTTAAAGAGTTTTGCAAAAAAATAAAAGTAAAAGAATTATGCATAGTAAAAGATGGAAAGAATACTGAGTTTATAAAAGGAATATGTAGTGAAGTTACATCGTTGAGTGAATGGTCCGGACCCCGAATATGAGTACTGAAAGGAATAGAGAGAATTTATAATGAAAACGAGAAACAATTTATTTTAAATGACTATCATTCATTACCCACTAGTGGACATGCTGGAATAACTAAAATGACGAATAATATTAGGAGAAAATACTATTGGCCAGTACTAGATTCGGATTTCCGTAAATATATAAGTAAATGCGCATTATGTCAGAAAATGAAACAAGGTAAATATACCAAACAACCTATGACTTTAACCTCCACTGCGTCGACTACGTTCGAGAAAGATTTCCTCGATGTAGTTGGACCATTGGATAAGGATGAGAATGGAAATTGTTATATTTTAACTCTCCAATGCGAGTTAACAAAATATATAGAGGCGTATCCATTGCCTAATAAAGAAGCTGTTACAGTAGCAGAAGCTTTTGTAAGTAACTTTATTTTAAGATTCGGTATTCCGAAATGTATAGCTACAGATAGGGGGACAGAATTCATATCTCGGGTTATGAAACAGGTATGAAAGTTATTAGAAATCGATAAGTTATCGTCAACTGCATACCACCACCAATCGATCGGTTCTCTTGAGATAGCTCATAAGCATTTAGGTGCGTTTCTAAGAACTTATTGTACTAATTCGAATTTTTCATGGTCCCATTGGGTCCCATTTTGGTGTTTTAGTTATAATAATTGTGTGAACACTCAAACTAAGTACACTCCTTTTGAACTTGTTTTTGGTAGACAATGTCGTCTGCCAAATAATTTGAATTATGATGTTGAACCACTTTATAATCCTGATAATTATTGTTTAGATTTAAAATATAAATTGCAAGTAGCCTTAAGAGATGCTAGAAATAATTTGATAACTTGTAAGGAAAAAAGGAAAGATAAATATGATGAATCATGTAATCCTGTATTTTATAATAAGAATGATCTTGTTTTACTTAAAAATGAATGTGCTCGTAAATTAGATTGTGTTTTTGATGGACCTTATAAAGTTGTAGAAGATTTAGGAGTAAATGTGAAAATTGATATAAATGGTAAAATTGACATTGTTCATAAGAATAGGACTAAGCAATTTAGTAGTTAAGAATATTCTTTTTTTCTCTTTTTTTTTTCCTTGCCCCCAGAGGTGAAGTAACCTATGTACTTGTAGGTGATATTCGAAGTATTAGAAAATAAGCCAGTATTAAATAAACACTCGAATTGAACAAACGTGTTGCTCTTTCATTCCATTATAAATAACATAATTCATATATCTTGAACCTTCTGACTTACGGAAGTAAATTAGTAAATTATTTATTTTAGGGTGATCGTGGTGATTGCACAACATCAGCAACATCGAAAAAAGAAAGCTGGATGTTCGGAAAAATTGTTGTCTCGAAAGTTACAATTCGAAAAAAAAATTTATATAGCCCAAACTAGTCCTACTCTCACTGCGAATACGAGCCAACTGTACTGTACTGAGCCAACTAAACTGTGAATAAACTGAAAAAACAATAGCATAAACGGGCTTCACAAGTTTGCAAGAAATACTTTACCCTAACATTTAACTATTACTCACCAAAAGCCTATCGCTATGTACGTAAAACTTTTGGAACATGTTTTCCTGCACCATGGACATTGACTAAGTGATACACTAACATCGATCGCCGATCAGGGTTTACTCAAGAAGCGCTCATGGCATTAAAATTGAGAGCGGAGAGTAACCCTGATAAAATTTTTTATTGTACCTTGGTCATGGATGAAATGAAAATTAGGCAATTGACGGAATAACATGCTAGCAGCCAAAGGCGTTATGTATAGAACCAAAATGTCTTTTAGAACTGGCATATTATTCCGTCAATTGTTTAATTTTCATTTCATCTATCACTAATATACAATATACAATTTCTTGTCAGGGTTACTCTCTAGTCTAAGTTTTAAAACAGTTAATGCTTTCTTTGTGTAGCCAAGTCATTGGCCATCAATTGTACATTAGTTTAGCAAAACATCTTTCAGGGGAATACTTAGCCCTAGGTAGATGTCACATTTTATTTTTAAGCAGCTGTCTGTTTAAAGTTCACTTTGTTCAACTGTTATACAGTGTAAAACTTTATTATTTTCCTAATTTATTAAATATTTTCCATATAGTTAATTTAAAACTCTTCAAAATCAACAACTTTTTATAAATAGCGGTTTCGTGATTGAAGCCTTATAATAAAAACAAATACTTGGTTAACACCATCTAAGATGATAAACTGATAGGATTTTTCTTTTCTTAAATCTGATTTTTAAAATAATTAACTAAACCTCCTATTTTGGTTTGTTAAATATTTTAAATTTTATCCTGCATAATGTAAAATAAACTTGTAGCAAAATAATAAAGTTTCTTTCAATAATTTATAAGTTTTGTTCCGAAGATCGTAAATACTTTAAAAAAGAATTTCAAATAATACCTTGGTATTATTTATCAATGTATTACTTATAATCAAATAAAAACTTGTGCGGACTATGGTGATTTGTTTATTGATAAAAAATATTGACATAGTCCACGCCTTACGTTGCTTACGCATTCAGCCATCGCTATGTGTATCAACACGTGTACGATTTGATGGTATGCGTAAACGCGATGAACGCAAACACAAATGTTGTAGTGTGCGTTTATAGTGACACGATTTAATTTTGCATTTGTAGTTAAGTATACAGTTGTGTGTTTATCTTGCGCCCCCCTGATGTTGACAGAATTTTTGTTTCGGAACTAACGCGCATGGCCTCTCCAGTTGGTTGAATACTCAAAGTCTACGGTGTTTCCCGTAGGCATAGACAAGTTAGCCATCAGTCACAGTCCCCACCATGAAGGTTAGAGAACAGGATAATGATCACTACGTACTAAAGCATAGCCCGCCTGATAGCGGCGCTGCCGTCGGTGAGTAGTGGCTGCGCAGTTAGCTGTTTATGAGTACAAGTAGATGAAGTTAGATGAATAATGTACAAATTTTCTTCGCGGCATTTGTGAGAAAATTTTCCGTATTTTTTTTTTTTTTTTTTTATATATTTCCGTATTTTTTTAATTTTTGACAAAAAGAAACTGTAATGTATATAAAAGTCGGAGAGAACACAAATAACGTAACGCAATTTCTATCCGTTTATTCCACAATGAATTCGCTGTATTATCACCATTTACCCGCCACCTATATAATCAGTCTTAACCTACTACCTTACATTACACTCTTCTACACTTATTTATTACTATGCTAATCTTAAATATAACTTAACTACTTAACATTATTGTATCAGCGTTTAATCAATAATAAGGTTTTTGAGTCTACATTGCCTTATAGGGCGACTCCGAGGCTCTGTGGGTAGGTTAACGTTTGGCAAGGTATCCTTATACGCCTGTGAACCCGGGTTCTCACTGGTCGTCTCTCTTGCTGACTCCTTTAAGCCGATTTCAGGATCTGAGGTATCTAACACCCCACGGTCATCCCGATCCGCCGACCCGGCTGAGCCTTTCCCACCTCTGGTGTCACCGTCGGCTCGTTGGTTGAATTTGTTCTGCAACCTGACTGAGGATCATTGTAAGGACATGTCATAGATGTCCTTAAAGATCTCCTTTTTAATTGGTCTATATTTCTATGAATTATTTCGCCACCTTTTCCCTTAATTTTATAGCTATTAGGACCCCTAACGTCTACTACTTGACCACTGCCCCACTTTTCCCCTTTCAAGTATTGTCTATACCAAACATCTTCCGAAGGATTCAGTTTCCTGTCTCCTCCTTTGGCTAAGTCTTTCAGGTGTCGTTGCACCTTATAAATCCTGTTTTCCCTGTCTGGTTTTAAAATATCTAACTTAGTGCGCAGTCATCTACCTAACAATAACCTAGCGGGACTCTCGCCGGTGGTTGAATGGTCAGTATTCCTATAATATAGCAAAAAATTTTGTAGTTCCCTGTCTACGTGTTGTTTTTCCTTTCTTTATAACCCGCTTCAAGGTTCTTACCACGTTCTCAGCTAATCCGTTCGAAGCAGGGTGATACGGAGCCGTGAAAATATGATCGATACCGTGACTGCACATGAAGTTATTGAATTCTATACTTGAGAACGGGGGACCGTTGTCCGTCACGATTTGTTTGGGTAGTCCCCAACGACTAAAAAGTTCCCTTAAGAGCGGCCAACCCCACTTACTTTTCATACAAACGCTCGTACGTGATTATGGCATTGTAATAGATCTTTCGTTGAAAATTTTGAACTAATAGGTATCTTGTGCACTATAGCTAGGTTTCTATCAAAACAAAGAATCAAAACTTGGAGAAACAAATTCAGTATAAGCCTCCAAAAATCTGATTTTTGCACAAAATTACCTGAATTTTGGCCGTTCATAATGTACTCATAAATAGTAAAACCAATAAAAATATTTTGATAGAAAGCTCGCAAATGTAATCGAGTTTCTAAATGACAAATATTTATTTCACAAACTTGTAAGCCTTAATGAAAAACACGTATTTCCTGGAAAAAGTTTTATGAAATTTCCGCACACTATTTTTCGTTCAATGTTATCGCGTTCTCACTTGCTTGTTAGTCAAGTGGCGGTGAGGTATGCAGGGGATGAGTCCTGCGGGGTTGGGGCGGGGTGAGACGGGGGAGTTGAATGACGCTCGGCTCTCGGGCCTCTCGGAGAATTGTTAGCAGGTATAGAATTTGTTGACTGCGCGTACGCGAATGTGCTGTTATATTTTAGCTTTAGAGAATTCTGTTTTACCTACTACGACGGTCTTGTTTTTTTTATATCGGACTCGGACACTGCTTTGGCTTGCGAAAAGTTTAGTGTTGTGAACAACAGAAATTATTGACTCACGTTTCCCACGCAAACTGCCAATGAGAGATAGACTCGATGATTGACTGTATTAGATGATAATTTTTTCCTAATTTTCAATCACTTCTGACAGTTTGTGTTCGGAAAACGGAATCTTCTCGACAACTGGGTTGTTTAATGTATTGTTTATAAAATGTGACAAAGTTTTTTAGAATAAAAATTTATATTTACCCAACTGTATTTAGACTACTTTATTTGATCAACCGCCTGTACTACGGTACAAATTAGTACCTATACAAACACACATTTGTAATCATTTACATACGGTAGGTACATGTTAAATAATTAGGTAGTACGTTACCTAATTTCTGCATCCTCTAATACAATACTAATACAGACAAACTGGATAGATAAAGAATTTATTCTGCTCCTACTACTAGTCCTAAGCAGAATAAATCATTTATCTTTACTTTTTCTTGCTGTATTTACGTATATGATGGACGAACAAAAATGTCGAACGGAACTCCCTGATAAAACAAAACAAACTGAGTCTGTTCTATGTGTGGGTATTGACGTTTGCGCGTGTAATGGCTGACTAATGTGTAAATTAGTCCGGGCTTGTATGTACGACGACCATTTTATAATCCAGTTTATACGGATCTCTTATTGTAGGGGAAATTGATACAAAGCGAGACCATTGTATACTGGAAATTTCTAGCTTTATGTGTTTACAGTTTTTTACTAGCGAAAATCTGTCTGACTTTCTTTGTTCGTCCATGAGGTACTTGTATATATAAAATAAGAAAAAGCTAATGTATGTTATAAATAATTTCCATATCGTCAAAAATAACGTACGCACGGTACATAGATTGGTAGAAATACTACACAAATAAATCTCCGAGGCCAAGCGTTACGTCCGTACTAGACAAAGCATGTAATATAATAAAGTAATACGGTACTAAATGTAAAACTATGTCTATGCGCATGCGAGGACATAATTGCGAGACGTGCGCGTGCGATTCAATATTATTGTCATGAATGGCTCACTAGCGGATAGCGGTATACCGCCCGCGAGTGAGCGGCAAAAGTTACCGAATGCTAATCGAGCGCTCAGGCGCTATCTCTCTCTTTTCGCTTTGCTTCTTTTTCTAACATTGCGCTGGATGAAACAACAAGCTTTTCAACTATACTCGCGTTGACGATAGACGGGCCGGGAAGGGCCCTCTTAACTTATCTATTACCCCCGTGGCTGCCGTACTCGCTCGCTAGATTTCTAGCCATTTTTACATCGCATCGACCCCTACCAAGTAAGTACGTTTTTCCAAAAACGGGCCCCATAAAATCTAAATGTATCCTTGACCAAGGACGATTGGGCCATTGCCACATACGAGGCGTCTGTTTTGGCGGAGCACCCGCTTGCGCCGCGCATATCTCGCACTCACGGCATATCCGCTCCACCGCCTCGTCCACACCGGCCCACCAAACATAGCTTCCAGCTATAGCCTTGGATTTGACAATGCCCATATGAGGTTCGTGAATCATACATAAAACTTTTTCCTTACAGGCCTCCGGAACAACTAGTCTATACCCCCACATTAACAGTCTATTTCCTCATATAATTCATTCTTACGATTAAAAAACGGTTGTAAACCCTTAATATTACATTCCCCTGGCCAACCATCCCGAATATAGGTAATAACCTTCGAGAGAATTGGATCCCGAGCGGTTTCATTTTCAACTTTATTATAATCTAACAACAATGATTGCTGAATGAAATGTAAATACGTTTGCTCGGGCGCCGCATGAGTCATCTTACTAGACGACAGCGGCAGACGCGACAGGCCGTCCGCTTCATTCACATCGGTACGTATTATAATGTATTACATTTTTAACTTTATTATAATCTAACAACAATGATTGCTGAACGAAATGCAAATACGTTTGCTCGGGCGCCGCATGAGTCATCTTACTAGACGACAACGGCAGACGCGACATCGGTACGTATGTACTCAATATCAAACGAATAAGCGGACGAAATGATTGCCCACCGTTGCATCCGACTCGCTACCATAGTTGGTATACCTGTGTTAGGTCCAAAAATGGACTGCAATTTTGAGTGTGCAGAGTAAAATGCCGACCGTACAAATACTGATGGAATTTATTTACGGCAAATATAATCGCTAATGCCTCGCGGTGTATCTGCGAGTAGTTTTTCTCGGCGTCGTTAAGCGTGCGTGACGCATAGGCCACGGGGCGCTCGCGACTGCCGTTGTCGCTCGGCTGCGACAACACGGCCCCTATCTCTCTGGCGCTCACGTCGCACGTTACTATAACAGGCCGCTGGGGGTCGTAGTGAGCTAATACTTCCGCGCTGCTTAATACATTTTTGACTTCAATAAATGCGCGCTCGCATTCCTTCCACCTAAACCAATTTTGACCTTTTTTTAGTAATTGGCATAATGGTACGAGCCTACTACTCATGTTTTTAATAAATTTTGCTTAGAAATTCACTAAACCCAAAAAAGACCGTAGCTCGGTCACGTTACAAGGCCTAGGTAGCTTAGCAATTGCTTCTATCTTTTTCGGGTCTGTTTTTACTCCGTCTTTACTAAGTACATACCCTAAAAACTGCACTTCGTTTACAAAAAAAAATCCATTTATGATTTTTTAATTTCAATCCGTTCTTATGTAACCTGCTAAACACAGGTTCTAGGGCTTGAAGGTGGTAGAACTTATTTTTCCCGCCGATTATGACGTCGTCTAAAAATACTTCGACATTGGGGATGTCCTTTAACAAAGTATACATAATACGTTGAAATATTCCAGCACTCGATGCTAGCCCGTACACTAACCTATTATACTGAAATAAGCCGCGATGCGTATTAACTACAGTTAACTTTTTAGTATCGTCTAGCTCTATCTGATTATAGGCTTGAGACAGATCAATTTTTGAAAAATATTTCGACCCACTCAACCTAACAATTAAATCCTCAACTCTAGGTAAGGGATATCGATCAACTATCAAAACAGGGTTTATCGTCGCCTTATAGTCAGCACAAATTCTCAACGAACCGTCAGCTTTGTTTACCGGTACCAGCGGCGAGGCCCAGTCGGAGCAGTCGACGGGCTCGATGACGCCGTCGCGCAGCATCGCGTCCAGCTCGGCGTCGACGCGCTCGTGCAGCGCGTACGGTATCAGCCGCGCGCGACGAAACACCGTCGCTGCCCTCTCGCGGATTCTTAACGTTGCCTTGCCGCCCGTGTACCGTCCCAGCCCTCCATCAAACAATTCTTTATATCTGGAAAACAAATTTTTCAATTGATCATCTAATTTACCTCGGTTGCTCTCCAAGTATGGCAGTTGGTGAATAATGGTAATTTTATTTTTAATTCAGATAACCACTGCCTGCCCAACAAGGACGTGGTTCCTCCTTTGACAACAAACAATTCTAATCTTTTTTTTTTCTCCACCGTAACAAACTTCCGGTGTGATTAATCCTAAAGGTCTAAGTGACGAACCGTCATAGAAATTCAAACTAACACTTGTGCGATTTAACTTAATGGTACTAAAATATAGCTTATAAGTTTGTTCGCTAATGCATGACACTGCCGTTCCCGTATCAACCTCCATATTGACGACTTTATTATTTGCAGTCACTGGCAAACTCACCGCCTTATATTCCTATATATTCATATACGCCCTATAGTCACCTAAACATAGGTGATGAAACTCCTCTAATTGACTCCCGTCTTCATCATGCCGTGCTACGTCTGCCTGATGACAAGCGGTATGCCTGGTTGTACGAACACCTGCCGCGCCCTGTCCCAGACACACGTGTCGTAGGTGACCCGTGCGCTTGCACCTGCAGCACACGTATTTCCGGAATTGACAATCCTCATAACCGTGGCCTGTCCCTCCGTATCCGCTGCAATTTTGACTGTTAATTGCATCGGGCCTCCTTACAGCTGTAGCCGATCCTGGCCGATTGTGTTGTGGCTGGCGGTCTCCACGCATTCCGCGCCCGACTCCCCCCAACGTTCTCCACGACCCATTTTTCCCGATCGCTAGCGAGTACACCCCAGCCTTATCTCTTCCTGATGTTGCTGACCCGGTTGCATCTACCGCCGCAGCATTCCGCTCCGCGGCCTCTAACGAGCTGGCAATTTTTATCGCATTAGTGAAACTTAATGGGTCATCCTCCGCAAACAGCATCTGCCGAATAACATCGCTCCTTAATCCGCAGACAAATTGATCCCGGAGACTTTCACTAAGACCGTCGCCCAGTTTGCAGTGACGTGTTAATTTTTTTAACTCTGCTACGTACTCTGCTATATTCTCATCCGCTGCTTACCTCGTTTGTCTAAAACGATACCTCTCCGCTAACCGGATGGTGCCGGTTGTAAGTGGTTGCGCAATAGACTAATGGCGGCGTCGTATTTTAATTCCGACGGATTTACGGGGCTAGCCAGGTTCACCAGCAACTCGTAGGCCTCATCGCCTATGACCGCTATTAGCGTGGGCAACTTGAGATCACTATTTATTTTATTTGCCGTATAATACATCTCAAGTCTATCGACATACGACGACCACACCCCGGTTTTTACATCGAACTCGTTTACTTTTCCAATCGACATTGTCCTCGAATTAACTTGTAAACTTTTACTCACAATGATTAAAAACACAATAAAACTACGTTTTTATCCTCGTCGCCAATGTAATGTATATAAAATTTGGAGAGAACACAAAGAACGTAACGCAATCTCTATCCGTTTATTCCACAATGAATTCGCTGTATTATCACCATTTAACCGCCACCTACCACAGCCGCCGCCAACCGCCACAACCGCCGTTGTTCAGTCTTAACCCACTACCTTACATTACAGAAACATTAAAACATGGAGAAATATTTTATTGTGTGTGGATGTGCAAGTGGTTTAACATATGATCGGAAAAAAGACTGAAAACGACTTTTATTGAACCCTCGATGACGGGGTGAGTACGCCGCCGACCATCTCGCGGTGTGAGTGCTCCATGCCGGAAGTGCAGTTCACACAGCGCTCGGTTCGCAAAGCACTCCTCTCCCTGAACATCCACAAGTCGAGTGGGTCTGACGGACTCCCCCAATTGTGCTGAGGACGTGTGCTCCAGAGTTTACACCGGTTTTAACGCGTCTTTTCCGGTACTCCTACTCCCTAGGCGTAGTCCCAAAATCATGGAAGACGGCTTTCGTCCACCCGATCCCTAAAAAAGGCGACCGCTCAGACCCGTCCAACTACCGGCCTATCGCCATCACCTCCTTGTTGTCCAAAACAATGGAGTCCATTGTAAACTGCCAGCTCATGAGGTACTTTGAGGATCACCAGCTGATTAGTGACCGCCAATACGGTTTTCGCCGTGGTCGGTCGGCTGGTGATCTTCTGGTCTACCTAACTCACAGATGGGCGGAGGCAGTAGAGTCCAAGGGGGAGGCATTGGCCGTTAGTTTGGACATTACGAAGGCCTTCGATCGGGTTTGGCACAAAGCGCTTCTTTCGAAGCTCCGTTCCTATGGGCTTCCCGAGAAATTGTGCGATTGGATCACCAGCTTTCTTGCAGATCGGGGCATCAAGGTCGTTGTAGACGGTGCAAGCTCCGATTGCAAGCCTATTAATGCTGGTGTTCCTCAAGGCTGCGTGCTATCGTCAACGCTGTTTCTTCTGCATATCAATGGTATGTTGCAAACCCGTAACATTCATTGCTATGCAGATGACAGCACTGGTGATGCTCGTTACACCGGCCGAGCCAATATTTCTCGGGAAAACGCCTCCGAGTGCCGGGACAAATTTGTGTCTGAAGTTGAGTCTTTGCTGAACAGAGTCTCGGATTGGGGGCGACTAAATCTAGTCCAGTTTAACCACCAGAAGATACAAGTTTGCGCGTTAACCGCTAAAAAGAACCCCTTTGTCGTATCTCTCCAGTTTCAAGGCACTCCCCTTGTTGCCTCAGCCAGTATCGGAATCATCGACGTCGACATATCGAGTGACGTGCAGTTTCGTGGTCACTTGGAAGGGAAGGCCAAATTGGCCTCTAAAAAGCTTGGCGTGCTCAGCAGAGCGGGACAGTATTTCATGCCGGCACACCGCCTGGAACTTTACAAGGCGCAGATTCGGCCGCACATGGAATACTGTTCCCATCTCTGGGCTGGGGCTCCCCAGTACCAGCTCCTTCCACTTGACCGCATCCAGCGCAGAGCGGCTCGAATCGTCGACGACCGAGTGCTTTCCGATCGGCTCTATTCACTGGCACTGCGAAGAGATGATGCATCTCTTTGCATTTTCTTTCGCATATACCATGGAGAGTGCTCTGAGGAATTGTTCGGATTAATCCCAGCCGCCAAATTTCGCGAACGCACTACGCGGCAAACGTCCCGATACCATCCACACCATCTGGATGCTTGGCGGTCCACCACTGTACGTTTCAAGAGGAGTTTTCTTCCGCGTACAACCTCTCTGTGGAATAGTTTACTCTACGGCGCATCGGCGCGGTGGCCATTTTGTTGACCCATGTATGAAATGCTGTCAGTACGAGTGCTAGCGCCTTGTATGTGAAACGTATTTCAATTTCTTTGTTCGTTTTCATTTTCGTTAAATTGTTAAAGTTTGTTGTTATTACTATGCCTAAGCATAAAAAATGCATTTTTGCCTCCGAGACTACTTTGAAAGAGAACTACAAAATAATGGACCTTTGTTACCATTGAATCGAACTGTAGAACGAGTAGCCGAAGCTCTTGATATTGGCCGCAATACTGTTTCGCGTATAACACGTGAGAAAATTGGCCAAGAAGGGATGTCTGAAAATAAATTATCGACACCCAACAAAAATGGACCAAGGTAAAGCCAATCACAGATTAAGATGATTTTGCTAAGGATGCTATTAGAAATCATATTTATGATTATTATAGAAAAATGGAGCTGCCCACATTGCTTAAGCTTCTAAAATCATTAAAAGGAGCTGACTTGTTTAAGGGAGGTATTACTTCGTTGCGATAAGTTATAAAAGCAGTAGCGAAGCCTCCATAGAAGCCCAAAAGCCGGGCTTGCTCTATAAAAATGCTCAATCAATAATATCAACTAATAAAATAACTCGTAAACTGTTTCAAACTATTTTAAAGGGCATGACCTCGTAGAATATAATATGTAACGTCAATAGTTGGCAGTTTGCTTTCAATTCGAAATACACTGGACTGTCAAAATTAATTGAAGCAAGGAGTTGATTTTGTCATCTCTCTCACACGCGTTGGCTTTTTACCGGGCTTTCGAGAAGACAAAATGAAGACAAAGAGAAGGCAAAATATTCTATAATGAAATATAACTACTAAATGTTTATATAGCAATTACTATGGAATAAAAAGCCGTGCTTTGCCCTGAAGTTGTTTGAGAACGCGTTAGCGAGTGGAGGTAGGTATTCTAGGCGTATTTAAAGGTTTAATAACTCAATATTTATATTACCATATGAGTTTAAAATATCATTTTGAACTTCAGCATAAAATATGAGATACCTAGGTATAAGTTCAATTTTATAGCAAATAATTTTTACAATCCTTTTTTTAATGTGTAGCCCAAATTTTAATGTAATAAATTAAATGAATAGATGTATTGAGGTTTTTAAAGAATATTTACGTTAGTCCTTAAAGCTTTACCTTCTTAGTTCAGTATATAAAATTTTAATAGCGCCATCTACTTAATTCTATAGGTGAAGTCATTTTATCAAACGAAAATTGATTGATTCTCACGGTGGTACGTAAAGATTACGCTAGATAGTACAAACACGCTGTCGGTTAATTTAATAACTCGAGTTAAAAATATCATTTTGAACGGTTTATTAAAATTGAAAACGAATAATTATATAATAAATAGTTATTATTTTAATGTAAAAAAATTTGCAAAGCTTTATCTTCTCATTGTATAATTTCGATGTTTCACATCAGCCAGGTGTCCCTTTTTTAATTTTGTACATAGTTTGTTTATACTTTGTTCATGCTTTTCTTTTGTTCATGTATTGTAATGTATGTAAATATCTTTTTCTTTCGCTCAAGCAAACCCAAATGGCTCTTTACAAAGTTGCCGAAGGTATGCAATTGCATATGTCATACAATCTATCTACCGGTAGGTATACGAGTACGTTCTATGTGTTTTGTTAAACACGTCCTTGAAAGTACTAATATGAAACTGAAGAGTGGAGACAGATCAAGATTGGTGAATTTTTATAAAACTGCTAAAAACAACAAAACCATATTTTGGGTTTGTCCTAGTTTCGAGCCTTAGCTTTGCCACTGTATAAAAGATAATGGCTTTGTTTACAAAAAAGTTAACAAAAGGAAGATGTATCATGGGGAGTATCACGGGGAGATGAACTACGAAAAATTCAAAGATTGGTCCATAGGTCTATTAAATAATTTAAAAGAGCCTATGACCTTAACAATGGACAACGCACCGTATCATTCGGTACAAGTTAAGAAACCCCCAAACCAATCCAACCGCAAAAGCGAATTGGTGAAGTGACTGAGTAAAAACGGAGTTACAGCAGATACAGAGAAATGTTAAAGGCGGAGCTTATTGCCTTAATCCGGCGTCATAAGCCACCAACTTCCTACCTATGCTCTGGATGAGATGGCAAAAGAAAAAAGCCACCAGGTCCTTCGACTACCACCCTACCATTGCCAATGAGAGCAACGCTATTGAGCTAACTTGGGCCCAAATAAAAGTTATGCTTTTAATTTCAATTCCCATTTTGAAGCTTTATAAAAAAATCAGCTTTCCGTACGTAGCATGTAGTTTAAAAATCTTACTATATTCTAGATTAGACGTATTTCAAGTGTAATTGTTAGCATTACCTATAAAAAAATAATACCTTCACACAGAGCAGAGATGCATTTGGTTCACCAATAAAATTGTTACAACATAACTTTCTAAACTGAACATAGCTGCACAGTGACAAAGATTAAATTGCAACTGTGACTCCACTGTTTGTTGCGACGTTTCGTTAACCACTTGACAAGTTCGATCAGCTAGCGGCCCCCTCAACACCTAAGGTAAAGAGCACAGATATTTATTTTTTATCCTCTCCACTCGCCGTCGCCTCAGCACGAACGCATCTGAAGTATGCCGAAGTATGTCGAATAACGGTGTGTGGTTCAAGTCATGAGCGTACAGCGGTCACCACCCAGACTGAGTGGCTCGCTTACAGATCTAACAAGGAATGAGGCTGTAGCTGAAGACCAAATTACCTACCGAAAACGCAAACAGCCTGAAATGCAGCTGTACCCAAGAGATACAAGAGTTTCGAAAGGAAGTTACGTCTCTATTGACTAAATTCACAAAGATACAAGAAGAAATATTGGATTTAATACGCAATAATTAAGCCGAAGTTAATTCCAAACTAAATGAAATAAAATTTTCTACGGATACACTTGGAAAGGATGGATGAAAATATACTAAAATCCCAAGTCTCAGATATGGTTAAAAAAACTGTTAATGCAGATACCAACATCCTTAAACTGGAAACAAAAATTGCCAATATCTAACAATTGAACATAGATACGAACACTAAAGAAAAAATAATGCGATGATAAAAAAATATTGTTGTTGTCGGTGATGTTGATGAAGCCTACTCCCATGATATTGTAACGTTCCCACCCCCCTCTAATAAATATATTAAATATATTACATATAATTAATTTACCCCTTTTCAATAAAATTATATATATGTGTGTGTGTGTGTATGACCAGGATAAATAAGATATGTTTTGATCTTTCTTAATGATCTTTCAAAAGGTTTAATAATAGGCCGTTTGTAATATTTTTGGCGTGATCCTCTTAGTTAGGACCCTTATTTACGTTGTATTTGTTTAGTAACTTTTTTTTTGTATTTAAAAACGTTACCCCTACTCTAGGATTTTCTCCTGTATAGTGGGGGCAGTTTACAAACATAAATTGCACAAGGACAAACATCCAGACCCGGAACAATTATTGGTAGGCCATACAAATACTTGTTCCGTGCGGGATTCGAACCCGCGACCCCCAAGCGCAGCCACTCATTGCTAAGCCACTGCGCCACGGAGTCGTCAAAACTTAGTTCTTTTAGGTGTCTTTTGGAAGAATGAATACTCACTAGAGCAATTGAAAGTTGTTGGTAGTGACTAATAAGCTAATGAATCTCGTTCACGAAGACAGGGCTCGAGAAAGGTTAAGAACATAAAACGTCCTTATTCCACTTGTATCAGGTTTACGTTATTAATTTATTATTATTTATCCCTTCCCGCTTGGAAAAGGCTCCCAATATATTTATACATAAAATACCCGATACAAGGGTTTCACTCTCCTACATTTATTTTTAAAAAATGTAGGGGAGGCACACGGCTCCACACACTCCGTGCGCGGTGAATGCCGACCATTTTGATGCACTCCCTCCGAAGGGAACGCTAATTCGGGAACTGGACCGTAGTCCACAGCAAAATAACTGGCGAACCAGTATAAGAGGCTTAGCCCCTTGTTAGTGCGTAAGCACAAACATCGACCGAAGTCGTGCAAGTTAATGCTTGTAAACGCCATACAGAACACGAACGAATCCAGCCACAGTGAATGTAAACGTCACAGAAGTCTAAAGTCAACCACGGTTTAGACAAATAGGCACACTGGCCGTAAAACCTCCGTGAGCGCCACCACCTGCCAGACCGCCGCTCCTGCAGACGTGATGTAAGTGTATGGCATCACCACCAATTAAATGATCAGCACGGCTACTAGCCGCAGAGTGTGTCACGTTGTGCGGCTTTCTGCCACAGCCTTGAGAGTCTCCTCAGATCCTCCCTCCAGCTACCACCCGCATGAGGTCGACACATATGCTCCACCAACCAATACAACGGCAGATATAGCCAAAAGGCAGTTATAAGATGGTAGTAATAATTTGCCATCAGAAAGGGTTTGTGTCACTGACGCTGAGTAAATGCATTTTCCGACAAGTTGCCTTCAATCATTCAAAGGTGGGAAAGTTACAGAGGTATATTATTATGTTATTATATAAAATATTATGGAGGTCAGATAATCTGCAGCCCCGTAATGAAGGGACCCGACTTGGGCAAAGCTACTTAGATGTGAGTCAAACCAAGACGCAGAGAGCGCCGTTGATAATAGCATCCCACCAAACAACCATCGCAGAGACGCAATACTGCAGAACGCAACAAGCATCAATACGACTATCTTTGGGCTTACACCATCCCAAGGTCGCCCACACATCCCAGCAGACATAACCCGCATACCTCCATTGACCAGAACGAGAAAAATGCGTCGAATCAGGCGCAGCACACCCGCAGATCCATCACAAGACGCAATACTACAAGAAGCAGTATGCATCAATGCAACTATCATACGGATGGCGCCCCCTCACAACTCACCCACATGATTAACTAAAAAATATCACCAACGTATCGTAGTAGCACGCTACTAAGACGCCAGTGAATAAAACCCCACGTATCATAGTGCTAATGAACTAAGACATGAAGTTGAGTATGCCTGTTACACTTAAAAGTGCTACCAAACACACTCATCCCAATCCGAAAGATAGACTATGCATCACTATGCGCTACGACACCACCCACAAACGGTATGGGTGTGCGATGTCTACGGGAAAGCCGTATTGCTACAACAAACCCGCTTATCACCGGCACTAAGATGATATGTCTAGGACACATCGGTTAGCGAGTCCAAGTTTACTTCGGACCAATTGCTCGTGAAGCAGCATACACGCCACCATAATAATCCTTTTCA
Source organism: Parnassius apollo (assembly GCA_907164705.1). Taxonomy (NCBI): domain Eukaryota; kingdom Metazoa; phylum Arthropoda; class Insecta; order Lepidoptera; family Papilionidae; genus Parnassius; species Parnassius apollo. The sequence goes on from CAJQZP010000851.1 coordinate 10,679,942, forward strand.
AGTCCCTGATAAAGGACTAGTCATTTTGCTACGGCACTAAGAGCAGTCGGTCACCCGACCACCCCATATAATGCTTATGCATCGAGGAGACCTTCTATAATAATGCTTTTGTATCATAGACCTTACTTTCATAAGTGATTAATATACAGGATTTCAATCCACGATTCTACTATTGTAATACTAATTCATCACAGAGACCTTCTATAGTATTGCTTTTGTATCATAGACTTTACTTTCATAAGTCATTAATATATAGGACTTCAACCCACGACCCTATTATTGTAATGAAAATTCATCATAGAGACCTTCTATACTATTGATTTTGTATCATAGACCTAACTTTCAAAAAAAGATAGATATTACTGTCACGAACCTCAAGCTCGTAACAATTGGTGTCAGAAGTGGGATAAAATAATGCCGATTTTACCTAAGGAGGAAACGGAGGGTGTCCGTACCCGAAGTCAACGCCAGCAGGAGACGGACCAACGATGATTTGGTGGTGCAACGCCGCAGACGTCGGAGGGCCAGCCGCCGGCAACGGAGGCCGGTCCGTCAGTAGCTCCTGCATCTGCAGCACCTGATTTAGGCGCTCTGATGGTGATGCTGCAGGAACAGGCCCGTCGGTTGGAAGAGCAGCTGCGGGGCAGACAGGAGGCACAGGCCCGTCGCTTAGAAGAGCAGCTCAAACGCGATAGGGAAGAGCAGATGCTTTTCATGAAGGACCTTCACGCTACCTTCGGGAAAGAGATAAGGGAGGTGAAGGATAAGGTTGCTCAACATGATAACCGCCTGTCGGAAGCTGAGACCCAAATCAACCAAGTTAAGAAAACGCTGGATGAACTCAAGCTTGGAGATGGAATTGCAGCTCCCGTAGTAGCTACTACACCTTCGCTACGTGGGTTCAAGGTGCCACCATTCGACGGGACTTCTTCCTGGTCAGCCTACAAAATCGAGTTCGAAACTGTTATGAAGGCGAACGGCTGGAATAAAAATCAGGCCATGACTGCTCTCACACTAGGCCTGCGCGACCAGGCCTTAACAGTTCTGGAAGCTGTCGGTGAGGAAGTGACTTATGAGCAACTCCTTGAGGCATTGGAGGCGAGATATGGTGACGCTCACCTGGAACACGTCTTTCGTGCGCAGCTTAAAGATCGCGTGCAGCGCATCAACGAAAACCTGCAGCAGTGGGCTCTAGAGGTGGAGAAGCTGGTGCGAAAAGCATACCGGTCTGTACCTGCGCTCATTGAAGGGAACCTGGTGCAGACATTCATCGACGGCATCCGTGACCTGGAAGTCAGAGCTGCTGTGAGGCTCGGGCACCACGAGACGCTTAAGGACGCCTTGGCCCATGCACTGGAGGTGGAAGCCGTGCGGCAGGATCATCGTTCCCGTCGCGTCAGGGAGGTTGCAGCAGCTATAGCAGTTCGCGACCGCAATAATGGATACATCCTTAGGTGCTATGGCTGTGGGGAAAACGGCCATCTTCGATGAAGCTGCCCCAAGCGAACCGTAGAAAGGGAAGTTGATCGATCTCGAGAGAGTAGTGCAGCTAATGGCACCGCCTGGCGGCGGCAGGATCACAGTTCCCCTCACGTTAGGGAGGTTGCGGCAGTTACGGTTCGCGACCACAATGAAAGATATAGCCCTAAGTGCTCTATGGCTGTGGGGAAAGGGGCCATCTTCGATCCAGCTGCCCTAAGCAAACCCTAGATAGGGAAGGTGAACGATCTCAGAAGGGAAGTGCGGCTAACATCACCGCCCAGCAGCAGCAGGAAAACGACTTTACTATCGGACACTGCAGCGGGAAATGGCGCGGCAACACAGATGCATTGTCAAGAAGATCTCATCCTGATGATTGCGAGAACAGTACTAGGCAAGAGAGTAAGAAAGTAGCATCCGTGAGGATGCTCAGGACAGACCACCTCAGCAACGGGTGGAAGGACAGCCTATGACATGCACAGCAGGAAGATCCGGACATCAAGCCGATTCTGGGATGGATGAAGGCCCGTGCTACCAAGTCTAAGTGGAGGGACGTCTCAGCGATGAGTTCAACCACGAAAAGCTATTGGGCCCAGTGGGACAGCTTGCTGCTTCAGGAAGGTGTCACTGGGCCGTAAATGGGAGAATGTTCGGGGAGACAGCTGTCATTTACAAATGGTTGTCCCTAAAAGTGAAGTACCGGATGTTCTACAGCTGTACCATAATGATTATTCAGGAGGCCATCTGGGAGTTAAACGAACTCTACTGAAGATCCGAGAACGGTTTTACTGGGTCCACTGTCGAAACGATGTCGAGGACTGGTGTCGCAAATGTACAAGTTGTGCGGCTGTAAAGGGACCTCAGACTCGTAGTAGAGGTGCATTGAAGTTGTACAATGTGGGTGCACCATGGGAGAGAATAGCCATTGACGTGGCGGGGCCATTTCCGGAGAGTGAAAGCGGTAACAAGTATTTCATGGTTGTGATGGATTACTTCACTAAGTGGCCAGAAGTCTTCGCCATTCCAAATCAAGAAGCTTCAACAGTTGCAGATAAACTAGTTCATGAAGTCTTCTGTCGTTTTGGAGTACCTTTAGAGATTCACAGCGATCAAGGAAGGAATTTTGAGTCTCAAATATTCCAGGAAACTTGCCGAGTTATGGGTACTCATAAAACAAGAACGACTTCTTATCACCCGCAATCTGATGGAATGGTGGAACGATTTAATCAGACATTGGAGAGGTACCTAGCAAAAGTTGTAGACAATCGGCAACGAAATTGGGACAAGCACATACAACCGTTTTTGTTGTCATATCGAAGTTCTGTTCACGAAAGTACAGCAGTGACACCAGCTTTCGCAAACTTTGGAAGAGAATTACGGCTGCCTGCGGACCTGATCACCGGGATACCACCTGATGCCCCACGCAGTATAACCGATTATGCAAATGACTTGCGGAACAAAATGAATGACATTTATGAGCACGTCAGACAATCGGGCCAGCAAATGTCTGAGAAAATGAAAACCCGGTACGACCGCAAAATTAACAATAAAGGGTTCAACGAAGGTTCATTAGTGTGGTTGCACAATCCAGTCCGCAGCAAAGGGAAATGTCCTAAGCTTCAAGCTAAATGGGACGGCCCGTACCGGATTGTAACCAGGATCAACGATGTAACCTACCGGATACAGAAAGGCGCGAGAGGAACTCCTAAGATCGTCCATGTGGATCACCTAGCGCGTTATTATGGGACCGATAATGCTCGGGACGAGCATGTCTTAGGAGGGGGCAGTGTTACGCGCTAAAATCGGCACACTAGCGCCATCTAGTGTCAGGAACGAGAGCGAGGGGAGCGTTGCAGTAAATGACATCACAAATCTTTCGACCGACAGCGCCACCCGAAGAACTAAATTTCTGGAAAATCTACACTTCGAATACTCGTTGCCTGGCGCGCATTTACTTGAATGTTCGGGACGCTTCTTTGCTAATTATATAAATAGGCGCTGCAAGATGCGATCGGGGCAGAGTTGAACTCGGCGACACAAGCGAAGCTTCGGAGCGGAATTAAGTGAATTAGTGTGTTTAATTATTAGTGTTTTTAGTTTTAATTTATGTAAAGTAAATTAAAGTGTTAATTTAAAGGCAATTTTTATTGTCACGAACCTCAAGCTCGTAACATTACATACCAAGTGGTTGATTGTTACCGAAACGTCACCTCTAATAAATCTAACCTTAACTTCTTTTATACTAATGCCAGAAGTATTTGCAAACCAGGTAAATTTGATGAACTAAGGTGCATTATCGAAGCTTTTGATAAAACCATACATATAATAATATTACTGACTGAGACCTGGATAAGATCAGATGACCAAATGGCACGTTTTAACATAACGAACTATTCGCACTACTACAATATTCGATCGGCTGTCATTGGTGGTGGGGTATCCATTTTTGTGCATAATAATCTAAAGCATGACTTAAGCATGGAATCTTACACTGGCGGAAACAACTACCTGTGGATACATCTTAAAACATATGCACTTGATGTAGGAATTGTGTACAAACCAGGTCACACGAATCTTAACAATTTTCTCAACACATATCAACTACAACTGCAGCAAAGAAAAAGAGCAATTGTCTTTGGTGATATGAATATAGATCTTTTGGTATCCGGTACTAAGACTACGCTGTATAATGATCTACTAAAGGAAACAGGTTTCAAAATAATTAATAATATTGATGCATTACACAGTACCCGTGTGTCACCAACGTCGAGAATTATTATTGATCATGTTGCTACAAATCTTAACAACCAAAAATTTCATATGGCTATCATTGAATCTTCTTTTTCAGACAGTCTATGTTGAAATGAAAATAGTGAAACCACCACAAATTCAAAAGTTACGATACGAAGCTACTAACTATGAATTTTTATACAAGCGCACTAGAGAACATGAGCTTGAAAATGAAGACTGTAATTTTGGCACTCTAGAAGAATTTATAAAGAAAAATTTATCAGAAATAAAAGAAATAAAATAATCAGTCAACCTCAGAAAAATGGGTTAGTAAAGAAATCATCATGGGGATCAAAAAGAGGAATGAACTGTCGAGTAAACTAAAGCAGAATCCAGAAAATATTGAACTAAAATCAAAATATACTAATGAAAAGGCAAAAGTGGCGATACATATCAAGACTTCGTAGAGCAGATATTACTACGGAGAGTTTGAAAAATGTGAAAGTAAACCTGAAAATATGTGGAAGCTAATAAATATAATTTCAAAAAATAAACCTATTGTAAGCTGTGTTCCCCCAAATCTTAAAACGGATAACGCCTTAGTTAATAAAGATCATTTAGCTATCTGTGAGTTGTTCAATAAATTTTCTCAAATATCGGATACAAGCCAAATAAACTCTCAGTCTTCAAGCAATGTGATAAAAATGAGATAGCTAATATTATCGATGGTCTGGAAACTAACACTTGTACAAGCATTGACTCCATTAGTACAAAAGCAATTAAGTGTATTAAAAATCTTATTATTCCCAATCTCACTGACTGTCTTAATAAATTACTGGTACAAGGTATATTCCCAGATAGTCTAAAAATAGCTAAGGTCAGTCCGGTCAATAAATCTGGTATAAAGACAGATCCAGGAAACTATCGGCCTGTGTCAGTTTTGCCAGTACTTTCAAAAATCTTGGAGAAAGTAATCTACGAACGACTGAATGACACGGCACTCCAGATGTTAAAATCTTACGCTGAAAATAGATACCAAATTATAAGGATTTGCAATTATAAAAGTAACTCCTTACCTATAAATTGTGAAGTACCACAAGGTTCGTTTATTGGCTCACTATTGTTTTAGCGTATGTTAACAATATTTGTGAAGTAAACTTACACGGCCATCTCACTCTGAATGCAGACGACACATGTTTATTATACTTTGGACAGAATATAAATGACCTTACTACAGGGGTGATAAATAGGAGACGTCATATATTTTATACCATTAATTTTGCAAAATTTTCGAAATTCATCATTACATATTTTTGGATTGTTGTCTGAAACTAATAACTTAGGTAAACCAAAAATACAGAACAAATATTTAAGTTTTTGTATTAACACATGTGGAGACATTCGAGCCATTTACTGTAACTATCTACAACGACGAGATACGTGCGGTGTCCGTGTTGCTTGTAATCAATGTGCGCGTGCTCCCAAACGGCGGCCGCGCGGGGCCAAGGCACGGGGGCACGAGTGGCGGTGCAGGTCGCACAGCGCTGCACGCGCTACAGCTCGACACTAATCGCCCGATAGCAGAGTCGATTCCCGGCCACCACATCTTACCGCGCGCTATGCCTTTTGTTTTAACTGTTCCTAAATGACCATTATGAAATTCTTCTAACATACGACCCCCATATATTTTTGGAATGACAATTCTATGACCCCGCATAAGACAACCGTGTTCCACCTCCAAATCTGTTTTACAATTGAAATACGGTTGAATGTATATACAACGAACTGTTCGAGGCCAACCATTACGAACATATTTAATTACTGTTTGCAACGTTTTGTCCCATGCAGTTGCATCCCGTATATCATTAAACGAAACATGCAACATCGTATCATCTTAAAAATTTAAGTAAGACGTATTTTCGTGATCATCTAATTTCTTTAAGCATTTATCATTAGGTGTCCGAGAAAAATAGTCCGCTACCACATTCTTATCGCTAGACGCGTATTGAATCTCAAAATTATATGCTGACAAAAATAGGGCGTACCTTTGGAGACGCGATGTTGCCATTACCGAGACTCCATTTTTCTTACCAAATATGGCTAATAAGGGCCGGTTATCTGTTTTCATCACAAAGGGTTCTTTTCGACCAAATAAATATTGATGGAAATATTTAACGCCAAATATTATAGCCGTAGCCTCTTTATGTATTTGGCTATAATTATGCAGGTTACACTGGCTGTAAGAGACCTGGAAGCGAAGGCAAGTGGATGCTTGTTACCGTCTGGGCCCTGTGTCAGCACCGCACCAAGACCGAAAACTCGATGATAGTTCACGCTTAACTTGTATAAACGCGTAAAACGCTCCAAGTCGCCGCTGCATGATTGCGGAGCAGCTCATGAAATGGATGTAATATGGCTGATGCGCTAGATATGAACTTACGATAGTAATTTATAATGCCTAGAAATCGTATTACTTCCAAAATGTTTTGTGGTCGCGAAATGCTTAGAATTGACTCAATCTTCTTTGGACACGTCTACGTTAGTACTCTTATTAGTTTGTGGACACGTCTTAAGGCCCTGTTTGTTTATGACGTAACTTAAGTACTTAACACTGCGTTTAAAAAATCACACTTTTCTAATGAATAAACCCCGGGTTGTATAATGGTGGTAAGTTCCTGTGACTCCTCGCTTAATATAAATTGATTGTATGCGTTGCTTAAATCAATTTTTGTATATCTCTCGCCGCTCCCTATTTTCGCGAAGACTTCCTCTATGCGTGGCATAGGATATTTGTCGATTAGTAGGTCTTTGTTTAATGTTAATGAGTAATCACCCGCGATCTTTATCTTACCGTTCTCCTTTAATTCGGGTACGATAGGGGTCGCATATTTAGAGTAATTTACCGGAATCAGAATGCCCGCACGTGTTAATCGGTCAATTTCTTCATTTACTTTGTCTTTCAGAGCAAAAGGCACAGTTCGCGGCTTAAAAAATTTTGGTACCGCATTATCTTTAAGGTGAAAAGTAATTTTAAATTTATTAAATGCCCCAAGTTCTTTACTTAACAAGTTCGCGTACGTATTTAATAAATTTTGAACTTCACTTTCATAGCTGTCCGCTATAATGTTATTATTATTAACTGTTGTCAACTTAATGTTAAATTTAGACATAAAATCACGCCCTAAAAGTGGTAGCCCACCATTTTTAATAACAAAGAAATTTAATTATTTTCGTGAAATCGTTATATTTTACCTTTGTACAGAAATAACCTAAAGTTGTAAGTTTGTGACCGTTATAAACACACATTCTAATATTACATTTATAATTTAATATGACGATAGGAAAATATTGCAAAAAAGATTGTTCGGACATAACTGAAATGTCTGATCCCGAATCCACTTCCGTACGGTAATTTTTATTGCCAATTTTCACTACCACAGAAATAGGAGCGAAAGTCTCATACCTTATATTATGCAAACGGCACTCCATGCAGTCCCCATAGTCCCCGTCTGATTCAGTTTCCTCCGTAAAGGTATTTATGTTGTGTACGCGAACTTTACACATTTTTTTTAAAATGACCCTTAACACCACACTTTTGACACCGATAGGTCCTGTAACGGCACTTTTCAGCACTATGTGTTTTAAACCAGATACAGCACAACGATTGGTAGCCTCTTCTTTACGCCCGTTACGAGATACACTCGCTCTGCCACTGCCACCATGCCATTTCCACTGTCATCGGTGGCACGTCCATGCATGCCCGCACTGCTTCTCCAATGGATCCCGTCGCTCCAACGCCTAGTTTCGCCAGCCGAATAATATACCAGCAATGATTTGAATTGTTTGATTCTTGGTGTATTTAAACTCTTTTGTGGGGACTTAGACTGTACAGAAACCATTAAATGGGAAGACATTTGTCTTGATACGACAAAAATCATTGGTATTCTGTTTTAAATATACCATTAAATATCTATGCGCCTGTAAAGTTGCATCCCTGTAGGCATCTTCAATGAATTTTGGGTTATCACAGTTGTTGGTTATTCAAGAGTCAACACTTGTCGTGCTAAATATCTTATTTGAGTTTTATTTCGAGGGTTTTTAAAATATATTATATAACTTGAGTTTAAAGATATGTCTCTTTGCCCTTTACCCTAATGAAATAAATTTTGTGTTAAATAAAATACACTGAGATTCCTGTGATGACTACCTTTTGTAAATATATCCACAATTCTTCCATCGGACTCTCTCATTAGATCATCAATAATCATAAGATGTGGGTTTTCACCATCAAACATATTAATATTTGGAATTCCTTGATGATAGTTAACATTAGGTAAATACATAAAGGTTGCATTTCATCAAAGCACCATGTGATCTGATTAAAATCACAATTACATATTTCTGTAACTGATTTTATGAAATTTGTTACAAAATTTGACTTCCCACATCCACTTGGTCCTGCCACGTTAGCAGTAAACGGATGGATAAAGTGAAACATTACACACGTCTAAAGTTCTAAGGGGTGAAATAAAAAATGAAAGTGTTGGTGTAAACAATTAATATATATTGTGTACTATAAATAATGTTTTTGGGAAATCAAACAAAATTTATGATTAATTTAAAATTTTATTTTCAAGCAATAACCACTTGTAAAAACCCACACTTCATCACAAGAACAATGTAAAATTTTGTGATTATTTTTTGCAAATATATGATTATTTCACACATAACGTTTGTTTAAATTTATGATATTTACCAAATCATTGTATTTTGGACATTTGTATTCTTCAATATTAAAAATTCTATCATTCGTCGTCAATATTTTTAATTTTTTTTTCTGCTGAACCACCTTTGTATACGATCACTTCGTTTTTGCACAAATTTCTAATGTACCAATTCAATATGGGAATGATGTTATTTTGTTTGTAGGCACATTTTAATTCTTCGGTCACGTCAAAATATGGAATGCCGTGCACGTGTGTTTCGCAATAACGAACAGTTTTTTTTGTCTTGGCGACAAATAATAATAAAGGATAACTTGGTCGAAACAAATAATGATCAATAAACGCATAATTTTTATTAGATAGTTTTACGTCTAGAATAGCCATTTCTCTACATTGAAAATGTTCAAGAGGATATGTAATGTAAAATCCGTCCATGTCGATGATATATCCAATGTTTTTTAGATTTTGTGTCATTTTGAATCAAAAAGTTAAAAGTATTTACAAGTGACTAAAAATATGTTTGTCCAACAAACTTCACATAACAATGCTTCATTACTTCCCATCATCCCATCTCTTCCTTCTGCTCTTGTCTTCCTGTAATTTAAGTTAACAGAATCACATTCACTAATGATCAACTAATGACGGTCATTGTTAAAAAAGTATTTTTTAACTTTTTCACTTTCTGCTATTGACTTTGTATTTAGGGCTAGGAAATGTCCACCGCGCTGCCTCATTGCGTGTTGGCGAACTTCACATGCCTTCGAGCTTCGAGCAGCTGCGGGGCGGACAAGAGGAACAGGTCCGTCGTTTGGAAGAGCAGCTCAACCGCGATAACATAGAGCAGATGCTTCTCATGAAGGACATTCACGCTACCTTCGGGAAAGAGATAAGGGAGTTAAAGGATAAGGTTGCTCAGTTTGACAAACGCCTGTCGAAAGCTGAGACCCGAATTGACCAATTGAACAAAGTGATGGCTGACATGAAGAAAACGCTGAACGACCTCAAACTTGGGGATGGATTAACAGCCCCCGTGGCAACCTTTAGTACGGGGATTCAAAGTGCCACCGTTCGACGGGACTTCTTCCTGGTCAGCCTACAAAATCCAGTTCGAGGCTGTCATGGAGGCGAATGGCTGGAGTAAAAGTCAGGCCATGACTGCACTCACCCTAAGCCTGCGCGACCAAGCCTTAACTGTGTAGGAAGCTCTCGGTAGGAAAGTGACCTACAAGCAGCTCCTTGAGGCATTGGAGGCGAGATATGGCGACGCTCATCTGGAACACGTCTTTCGTGCGCAGCTTAGAGATCGCTTGCAATTCAGCAACGAAAACTTGCAGTAGTGGACCCTTGAGGTGGAGAAGATGGTTCGGAAAGCATACCAGTCTGTACCTGCGCTTATTGAAGGGAACCTGGTGCAAACATTCATCGACGGCATCCGCGACCTTGAAGTCAGAGCTGCTGAGAGGCTCAGGCACCACGAGACGCTTAAGAACGCCTTGGCCCATGCACTGGAGGTGGAAGCCGTGCGGCAGGATCTTCGTTCCCGTCGCGTCAGGGAGGTTGCAGCAGCTATAGCAGTTCGCGACCGCAATAATGGATACATCCTTAGGTGCTATGGCTGTGGGGAAAACGGCCATCTTCGATGAAGCTGCCCCAAGCGAACCGTAGAAAGGGAAGTTGATCGATAAAGTAGTGCCTATGGCCCGCCTCCGGCAGGATCACAGTTCCCCTCACGTTAGGGAGGTTGCGGCAGTTACGGTTCGCGACCACAATGAAAGATATAGCCCTAAGTGCTCTATGGCTGTGGGGAAAGGGGCCATCTTCGATCCAGCTGCCCTAAGCGAACCCTAGATAGGGAAGGTGAACGATCTCAGAAGGGAAGTGCGGCTAACATCACCGCCCAGCAGCAGCAGGAAAACGACTTTACTATCGGACACTGCAGCGAGAAATGGCGAGGCAATACAGATGCATTGTCAAGAAGATCTCATCCTGATGATTGCGAGAACAGTACTAGGCAAGAGAGTAAGAAAGTAGCATCCGTGAGGATGCTCAGGACAGACCACCTCAGCAACGAATGGAAGGACAGCTTTACAACATGCACAGCAGGAAGATCCGGACATCAAACCGATTCTGGAATGGATGAAAGCCCGTGCTACCAAGCCCAAATGGAGCGACGTCTCAGCGATGAGTTCGACCACTAGAAGCTATTGGGCCCAATGGGACAGCTTGCTGATTCAGGATGGAGTCCTGTGCCGTAAATTGGACAATGGTCGAGGAGACAGCTGTCGGTTGCAAATGGTTGTCCCTAAAGCTAAAGTGCCGAATGTTCTACAGCTGTACCATAATGGTTGTTCATGAGTCCATATGGGAGTTAAACGAACTCTACTGAAGATCCGAGAACAGTTTTACTGGGTCCATTATCGTGATGATGTCGAGGATTGGTGTCGCACATGTACCAGTTGTGCGGCTGTGAAGGGACCTCGGGCACGTAGTAGAGGAGCATCGAAATTGTACAATGTTGGTGCACCATGGAAGAGGACAGCCCTTGACGTTGCGGAGCCGTTTCGAAAAGGTACAAGAGGTACTCCTAAGATCGTCCATGTGGATCGACTGGCGCGTTATTATGGGGCCGATAATGCTCGGGACGAGCATGTCTTAGGAGGGGGCAGTGTTGAGCGCCTAAGTTGATGTCAGGTACCTGGCAGTAGCGCCATCTAGTGTCGGGGACCAGAGCGAGGAGGGCTTCCTAGAAAATGACATGACTAATCTTTTAACCAACAGCGCCATCTATTATCGAATTGAAGAACTATGCTTTCTAGAAGCCCCCACACTCGAACTATCTGCGTCTGGTCGGTCGGCGCCCGTATCTACGGGAATATTCTGCATGTTTCGGTGTAAACGTGTATTTAAAGGCGGTGCAAGACGCGATCGAGGCAGTATTGAATTTGACGAGACAAGTGAAGCGTCGGAGCGAAATAAAGTGAATCAGTATAGTTAATTATTAGTGTTTTAAGTTATAATTAGTGTAAAGTGAATTAAAGTGTTAATTTTGGTAATTCTATCCGCAATTTTTATTGTCACGAACCTCAAGCTCGTAACAGTATTTTACGGCGATTTATCATACCCTGTTACTCGAGCGCTGTTGTGGAGAGTTTTTGAACTGTTATTTACTGCTTACAAATGGACACATTTTCAACTATACTCCTATGGGAGATTGTCCTCCTTACCTCTATACTCCATGCAGAGAATGATGACCCAAGCTAGGGAGGAGGTTTTGGCGGGAACTTGGCTGACGACGAACTGTCGCTCCTGTTTTGTCGCTTGAGTAATGGTTTGAAGTGGATTTTAATTCGTAAAAATGATGTAATTTTGTGAATTAAGTGTCTGCGCGTGTGAACCATTAGTGAAAACGACAAAACAAGTGCTTTGATGTTGATATAAAATTCAAGTTAATTTGATCGCTTGGATGCCTTATGAACTTGAGTGGCTATCGTCATCAATAGTCCGCTGGGTTGAGCTGTCCTTAAAATCTCCCAAGAACTTTGCAATGTGACGCATCAGAATATTGTGAAGAAAAAATATATAAAAAGAAGATTTTGAAAGAAATGATGGGCTCAGAAGAGCTAGTACCCAGCCGTAAAGCCAATTAAATTAAAAAAAATCCAAGCTAGGGATGACAATCCTTTCCGCAAAATATCGATTTGAATCGAAATCAAATGAATCGATTCACAAAAAAATCAGGCTCTAAAAGATCGAATTCTCAAAAATCGATTTTTTCAATTTGCGTTCGGACTTCAGAGTTTTTAATTACAATATTAAAAGATACAACAAAGTACAGATTACAAACGTAACTTTTTATTTCTTTAATCCATTACGAAGAGGTGAAAGAAACTACAGTTTGCGAGTTTTGAATAGAAAAACTGTCTTTCTGTACGAGTTTAGGTACATTCCGCTAATGGTAAATCATTTTATAGCTCTTATAAAAACAGAAAAAGATTCCATCTCGATTTCCTATGGTGAAATATAGATTCACTTAGGGTTGATTCAGTAATATATATCGATTGAAAAATCGATCTTATTGGCACAAGAAATCGATTCTTCGATTAATCGATCTCACAAATTACGAAACCACCAACCAACCAGTGTTGCCAACTTGACGGGATTTCCGTTAGATTTGACAGGACAGTGAGGTTGGCAACGGGAAAAAATTGTGTTTAACGGGTAACGGATTTTTTAATGGGACAACAAACATTTATGTTTTTTAGATTTGTTTTTTTTTAAATTCATTGTTTTAGTTTAAAATACGAAAAAATGTGCTCCACATTCTTATTTTTAAAAAGTTGAGAGAGTAAATTTTCATTTGACGTAATTCTTTTAAATACAGCTCGGAAACTGTTTTGTCGTTGGTCGGCCAAAATGATGCGCTACTGTTATATATAGAAAACTATCAACTACTCTATTTATATCATTCTCTCTCTTTACTGTTTAAGTCGCATATCCTGTGAACCTGTGATATCCTTAAAAGTCTAATAAGTTTTAGATCGATAAAATGACTTTATTACCTATAGCATGTACCTACTAGATGTCGCTATTACAAATGTCAAATAGAAAATGTTCGGTTCCCAATAGATCTCACAGACTCAACAGAGTACTGGAACCATTGTGTTTCAAAATTTACTAGAATGATTCGGTCACTAGAAATGAATGATTGACACTTGTCTACCGTACTTGACGGGATTATAGTGTTCTCTACAACGGGAGTTAGATTTTAATGCTGGCTACACTGCAACCAACAACCAACAACCAATACCAACCAACCAATACAAAACGTTTGCCTTGGAGTATGTAGGATAGGTACCTATATACCAATTAAAAAATTTCATTTTCTTTAAATCCAATACCAAAACTTATTTATTCCTCGAGTTCTATACATGCAAGTACTTTTTGCAAATACCACATTTGTGTACAACTTTTATAATTATGACTTCTTATATTGAGATGAGTTTAGAAGACATTATACAAAAAAAGAAAAGAGAAAATTCCAGGTAAATAAGAAAAATAGTGGGAAGATATAGTTATAATGAAAATTATAACTATATTTTGAAATATAAACAGAAAATGTGCCAAACAATTTTTCTTTAAATAACTATGTAGTGGCGGCGAAAGTGTCCATGTCTTCCCGTGGCTGTCCTAAGAGGGAAACTGATAATATATGATTAGCAGCATCATTTTGATATCAATAATAATATAAAAGCACACACAACCCATTCGCCGGCTCTACAGTACAAAACCTACAATCGATTTGAAGGCTCATAATCTGAGGAATGCATCTTATTTGATTTTTTTTATTGTCTTTCAAACGATTTGTAAATGTTAAATCTTTATTTTTGTTATAGCTCGGAAAAAGGTTTATCTTCAGGGTATATTCATTTTCCAATAATCATGTAGTATTTGTGGAAACCCGTTTGTTTTGGTAGGGCTAGGTGCAGCAATAAATTAAACTGACTGATAATGAAAATTTCCTGTAGTCCTATTGTATCGCAGGTCAAAAATGTACAAAAATAAAACCTCATTTCATTCAAAGTAGAAATGGTAATTGAAATTAATAAATAAGTGTTATTTATTACTTGCACTTGGGGGTAGATTAAACTTATAAAAAATCATTTATTTAAATTATGTATAGGTTACTTGAATCAAAAGGGCCGTAGAAATTTAGCAAAGAGTATGGGTGATTCATTTTAAGCAAGTGTCTATTTTATCCATTCATTCTTTACATCTCACAAAGATTGCCTCAGGGGGGATACTTTCCGTAGTTGCCATGCTTGCCAATCCACCTACCAAGGTGGATTGGCAACCACCGTATTTATTATTTTGAGTTTGAGAGACAACACCCATGGATGGAGTAGATGATTCTGTAATTGAATAAAATTAAGTATTTTTTTATTTCCCATATAAAAAGACAATAGAGAATTTAATTATTTTATAAATACATATGAGCTTTATTTGATAAATATTAAAATAAAACATAACTTTGAAAGTCGCCCGAGGCAAGTGTGACAGTGGGGCAAGTGTAACAAATGCAAATTATGTTGCCAAAACATAGTCTTTGGTTTAATTTCATCTATTAAACAACACATTGAATTTGAATTTCAACACTAACCACCGAATGGTGCGCGGACACCTAAAGATGTATCCAACAAAAAAGTTGAGGGAAGCTATAACAAACACTCCGATATTGCTACCAGAACAGTACTCGAAAAATATTGAACCAGCTCACATCATGCCACTGCATGAAATTGCTAACTCTGATTTGAGTGTTCGAGTTAAATATGATTACCTGGATATACTGGATATAACTATCAGAAATTAAGAAAATAATTACGAAAAAGGACAGGAAAAATTCAGTCACAAAACAATAGAGCTTAAAAAAAAATTACTAATTCTAAATAAAAATAAAAGTAAAGAAAACCTTAACAGAATTTCCAACCTTAGCAAACAGATACAGGAAAGTATGAGAAAAGACAGGAAGATAAAAATAATTAAAAAACTAGAAGACACAATTAAAAGAACAGGCGGAACGAAAAAAGCTTTTAAGGAGTTAAAGGACCATGGAAAGGAATGGATTTCTAGACTTAAAAGCAACAAATCCAGTCATGTAACAAAACGTAAAGAAATTCAGAAATTCGCTACGGAATATTATAAAGCTCTCTACTCGAATATAGATGAAGACCATGAATTAGAAACCAATAAGTCGCCAACAAATAGATATGATGACGTACCGCCCATACTTATAGCAGAGGTAAAGAGAGCCATACACTCTCAAAAACTAGAAAGAGCTCCAGGGCCAGACAACATACCAAACGAGCTCAAGAGGGGCACGGCAGAGGAACTGGCTCCAATTCTCACCAGGATATTTAACAACATACTCAAGTCGGGCGTCATTCCAAATCAGTGGGGAGAGTCCCACATAATTCTCCTGCATAAAAAAGGGCCTAGGGAAGTCATTGACAATTATAGACCAATTAGTTTGATCTCAAACGTCTCTAAGGTGTTCACAAAAGTATTGCTATTGAAAGAATTACAAAAATTCTAGATGCAAATCAACCCATAGAGCAGGCAGGCTTCAGAAAAAACTACAGCACAATTGACCACATTCACACTATCAAACAAATATTGGAAAAAAGTAATGAATACCAAAAACCCGTTTACATAGCTTTTATAGATTACTCAAAAGCATTTGACAGTTTGAAACATAAATACATTTGGTCAGCTTTGAGATGGCAAGGAGTAGATAATACCTATATTGAGATTCTCAGAAACATTTATAGCATGAGCAAAAGCCGCATCAAACTGGAATCGAAAGGAGACCTATTTCCCATTAATAGATGCGTCAGACAAGGAGACCCACTGTCCCCCAAACTGTTTACGGCTGTGCTGGAGGATATCTTCAGAAGACTAGACTGGGATGAATATGGCCTCAACATCAATGGCAGTCTTTTAAGTCATTTGAGGTTTGCTGACAATATTATCTTGCTGGAAGAAGACCCAAGTAAACTACAAGCAATGGTACAAACTCTAGCCAACAGAAGCAAAGAAGCAGGTCTCGAAATGAACACAATCAAAACAAAACTGATGACCAACTCTACAAAAGTCAACATAGAATTAGATGGAAAAAGACTTGAATATGTGCAAGAGTATGTGTACTTGGGTCAATTAATTGCCCCTAGTGACCAAACATCTAAGGAAATTAACAAAAGGATTGCTAGTAGTTGGAAAAAATACTGGTCTCTGAGAGAAATAATGAAAAGTAAAGAGCTAAGCATCTCTATCAAGAAGAAAACATTTAACACCTGTATTCTACCCTGCATTGCATATGGTTGTGAGACGTGGTCCCTCAACCAAAACCACCGGGAGAAACTTGCGAAATGTCAACAAGCAATGGAGAGGAGTATGTTGGGAATAAAACTCAAGGATAGAATTAACAACAAGGAAATAAGAAATAATACCAAGGTTGCTGACATTCTGACCCGAATTGACCATCTGAAATGGGGCTGGACAGAAGATGGGAAGACGATATCCGCCTAACCTTGGGACCATACTGGATAAGGGTAGCAGCAGACAGAACCCAATGCAAGCAGTTGGAGAAGGCCTATGCCAAAAGGCACACCGAACTGAGGGACTTACTTTAACTAGTATTACAATAGGAACTCAAACACAAATATTATGTAACCCCAAATTTCGGAAATAAATGGCTCTAATATAATTAAACAACACAGGAATTATTACGCTATTGAATAAACTGACAGTTAAGTGCATAGCTTGAACTATTTTATCAACAGATATTATTTTTGTAAAACTACTAAACTGGTGACAGAGCGCAATTTTATGAGGTGAAGTTATTAAGTGTTTCAATATGTCGTTAAGTTATTTTAAACCAAAGTGAGTGATAAAGAATAATATTGATACTTATAATGTGTTTCTGCAACCTGAAATTCAGTATTCCTTGAAGTACAGATACAGTTACACTTACCTCACCTAATATGTAACTAGTGATGGGACAGCCTATTATTTTTAACCGAATTTCAAAAAAGGGGGGTGCTACTTACTGGTGTGTTTGCATGTATTTATACTTAGGTATATCATCATCACCATCATCATTACAGCCCTTCACAAGTCTACTGCTGAACATAGGCCTCCCCTAAGGAACACCACAAAGCACGGTCCTGAGCCATCTGTATCCATTGGTATTTCCTGCATGTCTTACCAGGTCATCACTCCATCTAGTGGGAAGTCGCCCTACACTATGCCTACCGGTATAATGCAGCCACTCGAGAATCTTTTTTCCCCATCGGTTGTCAGTTCTTTGAGCTATATGGCCGGCCCATTGCTATTTCAGCTTACTATTCTGTTGGGCTATGTTAGCCACTCTGGTTTTACTGTAGATATCCTCATTTCTAAATTTATCATGCAGAGAAACCCCAAGCATAGCCTGCTCCATAGCTACCATACTTAAGTATATACTTTTTAAATTCATACCAAGAAATAAATAAATGTCAAAGAAAATGCTCATCACTATGGGACTTTGTCGTTTACTTATAGAAAACAAAAAGATGTATGTCATGAAGACTCAGATGATAACAACTGTCGACTATATTACATATGTTTCAATATTTAGGAGAAAAGGTCAAGCAGTTTTTTAAATGAAAAGGTGTTCGACTTATTGACAAAAATCAATAACAATTACATTTCATTACAAATATACGTTAATCTTAAGATATAGTTATTATTGTTTTGCTTTATTAAAGGAATAATAGCAAAGTGAAGAAACAATTACCTCCTAAAAAACAAGTACCTGCTCAAAAGTTGAAAATAATAGATGCTCGTAATAAAATTATATCTAAGAAGAGGACACAAATAACTGATGCTAGAGAAAAATTAGCTGAACTTGCAAAGCAAAAGGATGCTCGCTTAAAATTACAGCAGTTAAGGGAAAGAAGAGTAAGTGTGTAATATTTCGATAGTGCAATGGTGTAACTGGTGTTAATTGTTTGCCTTATAGGAATCACTCTGCAAGTGTGTTATTTTTCTTTGACTTAGAATCGATATAGATATATTTAAACATTACAATGAAAACAAAAATCTAAACAAAGCCAACCATGATTCCCATCAGTTACACATTTAAAGTCCTTTTTTAATCTATGTTACTCAATATTTTTTAAATTAATTAATTTAAGGTGGTATTTTATTTACTAATAGATCATACTTCCAGAGTGATCCCATATAAATTTTTAGTTCTGATGATAAATAAAAGGAATAGGATCTATTACAAAAGCTTAAACATTCAGTTAGGTTAAGGGACAGATTGTTTTAATACAAAAAAATCAATAATTGAAGTCATTTATAATTCTTGTGTGTGAAAACAATCTGGCCCTCAATCAATGTTTAAACGTTTACGATAGATCTTGTTCTTCTCAGTTTAATCCTCAGCTATCCTGCAGAATACGTGGTAAAGCCATGCTGCAGTTATATTAGATGTATAGTTGTAGTACGAATGGGTCGGCTCGACCGGGGAAGGACCACACTCTCACAGAATACCGGCGTGAAATAGTAGCTTAATGATGCTGTATTTCGTATGGTGAGTGTAGAGAACCGGAGACCCTTTTTACTGAAAATGAGGCATTCCATCTTAGTCCTCACGGGTGACAACGCATCTGCATTTTGATTCGTAATTGAAGATAGATGTAGATGTCTATGGGCCACAGCAACCACTTACCATCAGGTGGACTGTGTGCTCGTTTGTCACCCTATCCTAAAAAAAAAGAAACATTAGCAATTTTTTTCTATAAAACCAAAGTGTCAAACAAACTTACGGTCCACCTGATGGTAAGTGTCTACTGCAATTCATAGATACCTGAGCCAATTAAAAAAAGGGGAAGGCTACAAATGCATTGTCATCTGTCATGGATTGTCTCATAAACTGAAGTCATACTGATGCCCTAAATCTTTTAGACCGAAAAGCAGCAGTGCAGGCACTGCTATTTAGTGACACATTAAGTAAGGGGGTGGCTCCTCCATGGTAGGTCTGATGTCAAAGTGCGGTGCACTAGGCCACTACCTGGACAGTCACTGGGGATTCACAAAATCTTCACCTAGTTGGATTGAAAGGGCAGTGCGTGCTATGCTTAAACTACTGCCTAATTTAGGAGGCCCAAGGGAAAAAGAGGATGGAATTACAGCGGAGCTTCTGAAAGCGGGTGGAACACCGGTACTTGAAGTCCTTCAGAAGCTCTTCAATTCCGTCCTCCATGGTGGCACTACTTCAGAGGCGTGAAGCAGAAGTGCGGTGGTCTTGTTCTTTAAGAAAGGCGCCAACGCTCTCTTGAAGAACTACAGACCGATTTCCCTTCTGAGCCGCGTCTACGTGCTGTTTTCGAGAGTCATTACGAATCGTCTCGCACGCAGACTCGACGACTTCCAGCCTCCCGAACAAGCCGGTTCCCGAAAAGGCTTCAGTACCATAGACCACATACATACCCTGCGGCAGATTGTACAGAAGACTGAAGAGTACAATCTGCCACTTTGCCTGGCGTATGTGGACTATGAGAAAGCCTTTGATTCCTACGAAATTTGGGCGGTGCTACAGTCCCTTCAGCGGTGCCAAGTTGACTGTCGGTATATCGAAGTGCTGAAGTGTTTGTACAGTAGGGCTACGATGGCTATCCAAGTACAGAACCAGAGCTCGAAACCTATCCAACTGCAGAGAGGTGTAAGACAGGGTGATGTTATATCCCCGAAACTCTTCACCGCTGCGTTGGAAGACGTTTTCAAGCTACTGGACTGGAAAGGATACGGTATTAACATCAATGGCGAGTACATCACTCACCTTCGATTTGCCGACGATATAGTCCTTATGGCAGAATCGCTAGAGGACCTTAGCACTATGCTCAATGACCTCAATGGTGTCTCCCAAGGGATAGGTCTTAAGATGAACATGGACAAAACAAAGATCATATTTAATGTCCATGTCACACCTATGCCGGTAGTTGTTGGAAGCACTATGCTCGAAGTTGTTGACGAGTACGTTTACCTAGGACAAATAGTCCGACTAGGTAAGTCCAACTTCGACCGAGAGGTCAATCAACGGATTCAACTCGGCTGGGCAGCGTTCGGGAAATTACGACACATCTTCTCGTCAGGTATACCTCAATCTCTAAAAACTAGATTGTACAACCAGTGCGTGTTGCCAGTGATGACTTACGGATCTGAGACGTGGTCCTTCACTGCTGGCCGTATGAGGACGCTCAAGGTCGCTCAGCGAGCTATGGAGAGGGCTATGCTCGGAGTTTCTCTGCGTGATAGACTCAGAAATGAGGATATCCGCAGTAAAACCAGAGTGACCGACATAGCCCAACGGATTAGTAAGCTGTAGTGGCAATGGGCCGGCCATATAGCTCGAAGAACCGATAACCGATGGGGAAGAAAGGTTCTCGAGTGGCAGCCTCGTACCGGTAGGCGTAGTGTAGGGCGACCCCCCACTAGATGGAGTGACGACCTGTTAAGATATGCAGGAAGTCGATGGATGCAGGTGGCTCAGGACCGTGCTTTGTGGCATTACTTGGGGGAGGCCTATGTTCAGCAGTGGACTTGTGAAGGGCTGTAATGATGATAATGATGAAGGGAAAAAGTGCGTCACTTCTGTGTGTATGAGTGATACGGTCCGTGGCCTTGTATTGGGTGCTTTTATGGGCGAAAAGATGGCCATCTGACACTGTGGGACTAAAATCTATAGTATGCAGCTGAAGATGATACAAATCATGCGAGGATACCACACAGTATCCTTTAAGGTGGCAGTAGTCTTTGCTGGCTTTCCATCTTTAGACATACTGGAGGACATGGATGCGAGATGTACGACCAAACTCCCGTCCTTCAACAGAGTAGTGGGAGTGGGCCAGATTAGGGGTTCGAGAGAGTTCAAGAGGCAGGAACCATTTCACGCATTTGCAGTGGCGTGTCGTCTCTCTGAGAAGTGTTATACACTCTAACGCGTTTTTGAAGCAATCCTACTGCACTTCGAACCCTAGATGCGTCAATGAACAGGAAGACTCATTCGACCGGGCACGGGTGTTTCAATGATTGTGAAAACCAGAGGCGAAGCGACGGCGAACTGCTTCCTGGACATTGCTTACAGGACCACAACCCGGATACCATACACTGGCAATATGTCCAAAGTGGGAACGAAAGCAGACGATCTTGGTAAGCTGGATTGGTTAGGGAGAGCTCTGCCAGCAGTCTCGTCGGCGATGCTGAACAGTGATTCGGCGTGGACAGCCATAGTCGCTTACTGTGGATTCATTATGGTCCAGAAGAAGGCTGCCAAGCAATGCCAAGAGAGGTATATCCGCTCGGAGACGACCACGCCAAAGCGTTCGTCTCGGCCCTACTCTTCGGGGTGATGGTTTTCCTCTACAAGACGGTCTATGGCTATTGATTTAGGGGCACACTGTCCTAGGGCCCGGAACACCTAACAATGTAACCCTGAAGAGAATGGTGACTCGGAACTGGTCTCAAGACACAGTGACAGCACTGCGAGGGTGCAGGTGAGCAGGACGTGCTTTAATAAAGCAAAGCGAAAGAGGGCCCCGGTTGAGTTCCGAATGGAGATCTCGGGATCCCTCATATATGCTGATGGTGTGGTGCACCCTGAGGTGCTAGTCAGTAGGAGTCTAGCATAACCTCTGTTGCCTCCAAAAGTATTTATGAGAAATCCTAATCCCACGATAAAAAATATAGGAGGATGGCACCTACTGAGATCCCCAGGCAGAAAAGTTCCTACTAAATTTGAGGTTATTCACTTATGAAATGACTTAATTAGCTATGTCAAAAGTACAATTTTTAAATTTGGAGTGGACCAGTGGTGTATTAATTATAACTTTGTAATGGCCTCTGAAACGGTCAATTACAATTATCAATGTGTACTTAATTGGATGTTTCAAAGGGTGATTGGAGCTCCAATTGAAGATGTATATAATTTGCGCACGCCTCTGTCATTGCTGAACTGAGCTGGAAAGAGTATCCCCAAAGAGTAAATTGTGGCTGTCAATATTTAAATGAATTATAGATACTCATTAATGTAAACAATGTTCCTATACTTTTTTACTTCATGCCGTTAAAGCAATTTGTAATATTGTTACGGCATTGAGGGCATAATACTTTAAATAATATTTACTTATCCTTTATGCCACTATGGGGTAATAGATAAGTAGTGGATTCTCCTATACCACCACTGCATAGACCTATAGGTTTGTAATTTTTAAAATGTGTCCAATATGTATTCAAACATATAATATCGGAGAGAACACAACTTAGATACTGTATACACAACTTTTTTGCTATCATATTATCCTGTACAAAATAAAAGAATAATTACAATGATAAATGGAAGAGTTTCTATTATTTATTTGTATGTTTTACTTTTATTAATTCTTAAGATTGTTATCATAGATTAATAAAAAGAATTGAGATGATTGTTTGGGGTAATATACATTTTATATTACAATTAATAATTAATTCATAATCACATAATTTTTAATAAATATTTTATTGTAAAAAGTGCATTTCGAATTTCTGTTCCCAATTTCAACAATCACATAACACTTGATTAAAAAAATAAACTACTTAATTGGCTTATTCTTATAATTTCAGCAAGCTGTCCCTAAAGTTCAAGATCAAGTTTTTCATCGTAGAGAGACATTTTTGAAAACAATACCTAGAAAAGAAAGAGGTAAAGCTTATTTATGATCCTTAATTTACATAAAATCATTTATATTTTTATATATGTTTTTAATGTTTTGAATACTTATGTATTACTTTAATTTTTGCAGTTTTTGTGGATCCATCTAGGCAGGTTACAAGACAACCGCTTTCTCACACTAAAGTTTCAACAAGGCGCCAAATAAATAATACCAGTAACAAGATAATTACAGATAAACGCACTGTTGGATCTCGTTCTTTGGGTATGTTTGCTAAAAGTTATTGTATAGTGTGCCTTTCATTTTGTTATATTGTGAACTTGACGAATTCTATACTTGAGTTTCTTATTTCAGCCAGCTCTGCCCCATTAAAACCTATACTTCGTACAGTTGAAAATGATATTGAAATTATTGATGAGCCTATGGAAGACGACCATATTTTTAGACAAACTGCCTTGTCAAATAGGAAGGCAAGCTTACAGTTAAAGATAGTTACCCATAATCATGACTTACGGAATAACAGAAGTTCGACAATTCGCAGGTTATAGTTTAAATTAATTAGCACAAATATTTTACTGGTAACATAACCTTACCTAAGAAATTGCCATTTTCATTAGTTTTAATACATTCAAACTTTAAATATAAATTTATCTGCGATCATGAAAAAGTGAAAATTTTTCATTATTTTCGAATCCCGAATTTATTCGCGGCACCAATACTGTAAATGAATGCACTTACGATTTTGATCTGATCACTTGCGTTCAGGAAACTGGAACCTCAACAACAAGCCTCAAATTATAAGTGTAAGTGGTAGAAGATTCATCTTACACCACACAGAGTTGTTGTACCTGTAATGTAACTTATAAAACGAAAGTAAGGAATCTTAAAAAAGTCTGAAATTACCTGATGGTCTACAGCAAACTTGCAAAGGAGTTTGCCTTAAATTGTTGACTCAGCACACAAGTTAAGGGATGCAGATGATAATCGAAAACCTTTATTGCAATGTTTGAACTCAAACTGTGTTCTCAACGCAGATTGACTCCAAAAGATCTTCATGTGGTGTTATGGTGGGCCCTGGATTGAATTGTTTATTACAACAGTCACCGCACGGTACACTGTCAAGAACTGAAATTGATGATCTTCAAGCTAGTCAAACACGGTTTTTTAATTAAACAAATTTAACGCTAATTTTCAACTCTAATGAGCTAGTACAAAATGTCTTTACAGAATTCATTGATTTCCATAGCAGATGGATCAAAGTTCTCTTAAAATAGTAGAAGTACATCAACAATAATGGCCCACACTTTGTTTAATTAAACACTTTTATTTAAAAAAAATTAACTTTGTTATATATGTAATTGGCAATTTCATAGATGAGGATTTTTATATATAATATATATGACAATGACAAGAGTAGGCATAGCCTAGTATTCAGAATATCTGGCCACTATGTAGCGATGCCCAATTTTGAACCTTAGCAGGAGTGCAAAAATTACCGTGGAATCAGCTTGCT
This sequence comes from Parnassius apollo, assembly GCA_907164705.1. Lineage (NCBI taxonomy): Eukaryota > Metazoa > Arthropoda > Insecta > Lepidoptera > Papilionidae > Parnassius > Parnassius apollo. Next base: position 10,704,634 of record CAJQZP010000851.1, read on the forward strand.
TAGTATTGTGGGTAAACTGTATGCTAAGGTGTTAGTTGAAAGGTTAGAAAGCGATAGGAAAAAATGTGGGATGTGCAAGCGGGATTTCGAAAGGGAATAGGGTGTACAAATCAAGTCTTTTCCATGCGCATGATTGCGGAGAAGTTTTTAGCCAAAATCCAGAAAGTTTTTTGTGCGTTCATGGACTTGAAAAGGGCTTATGACAGAGTGGACAGGACTGTGTTATGGCAAACACTGAACTCATTTGGGTTGAGCGCTGGTTTGATACAGGCAATGGGGTCTCTTTATAGGGACTCTAGTGCTTGTGTCAGGATCAACAGGGTCGACTCTGACTGGTTTGGCATCCAAAAAGTGTCAGACAAGGCTGTGTAGCTTCCCCTTGGCAGTTCAACCTATTTATGAAAAGTTGTTTGCAAACTTTGAATGATGAATAATGTGGGTTAGGAATAGGCGAGTTAACCGTCAAATACCTTTTGTACGCCGATGATCACGTCATATTTGCCTCGTCTGCGTCTGAGTTGCAAATGATGGTTACATTATTGAACTGGGCATTAAAAGAAAGGGGAATGAATGTGAACGCAAGTGATGGTTTTAGAAAGAGAAGAAAGCAAAACGTTATGTGAAATAAGAATAGAACAGGAGTTGATTGAGCAAGTGGATGAGTTCGTGTATTTTGGATGTGTATTTAGCAGGGATGGTAGATATGATAAGGATATAGAACGATAAGTTAATGCAGGAAATAGAGTGAATGGGGCACTACACTCTAATATGAAGAATCAGAATGTGTGTGAAAAAAGGCACGAATGGTAATTCATAATGCTGTGTTAATCCCTACTTTAATGTATGCTAGTGAAAGTTGGGTGTGGCAGAAGAAGCACGAAAGTAGAATAAATGCTCTAGAAATTCGGTCTTTAAGGAGTATGCTAGGGTTGAATCTGAATGACAGGTGTCAATTGTGTGATAGAGCTAAATGTGGTATGCAAGATGATGTTGTGACCAAGATTAAGAAAGGAATGCTTCTTCGGTGGTTTGGTCATGTAGAGAGAATGAATGAGGAAAGAATGACAAAGCAAATTTATTTGGAAGATGTGAACGGCAGAGCCGGGAAGGGATGCCCTAGAAGAAAGTTTATCGACCAAATCGGCGATATTTTGAAAATGGGCCACATTAGAAGTACCCTTAACCGACGAGTATGTATGCGTAGATATATGGATGTAATGGAGGCGAGAGAGGTATGTCAGGATTGTGCCAAATGGAAGTTCGTAGTCTCTGCCTACCCCTCGGGGTGATAGGCGTGAATGTGCTTATGTATCCTAACCGATCTTCAATCTAAATTCTAAAGTTATGAGTGTTACATGAGCTTTGTATAGATTAGGAGTTGTGCTTATTTGTTTACACATACATCTTGTTGGACTATTATATAATATTTGTTGTGTAGCTGACACCTTCTGTCTTAAATAATCGTATTAGGAAGTCGAAATTTACCAGCAGGGCATCAAATCGTGTGTTACAAATGATGTTACAGAAGTGCTGTTTTGGAAAAAGATCCAAGTCCCCCAAGGCCACCATCTATACTTAAAAAACGTCCTATGGCAGCTTTAAGAAATGAAAAAAAAGAAGAAAAAACGGAGAAGCCAGTTTTGGAATACAGAATAATTGTTAGTAATTTACGTAACACTGTCACAGGGGGTGATATTGAAGTAAGTATTGAATATTATAATTAAATTACATATTTGATTTATTACATTTGTAATTATGAGATATAAATATGACATAAATGGGATAAAATACTCCAAGGCTTGCATAAGGCAGTCGAAGCAAGACCAGTTCAATTACCTGTGTGTAAGTCTAATAACTGTTGAGTTATGTGAAGAGGCGTCAAAATGGTTTCAATTTATTTTACGAATTTGGAGCTTAAGTATAGTTTTCGTCTGCCGGTGCAGTCGAGACATATTATATTTATCGGGCCGGGCTTCTCGGCCTCCGAATCTTAAACCTGACAGGACCAACAGGGGCCTCATGATCTGAAAGAATAAATCTGTAATAGTTTAAACCTGTTATTCGAACTTTTAGCATGTAATATTTACATATGTCTGAATACTACAGAATAGTATTGTGTTTTGGCGTACATACTATTTCTTTAGTATATTTTAGTTTTTAGACACATTCATAGGTATTATCACATTTTCCTTTACCTTCTTGCATGTCATTGGTGCCCGCGGGGATCGAACACGGGTTACTCGTGTTCTGTTATATTTATACCGAGCGTTAACCATCTGAGCTGCCACGGCTCACCACGTGCTCGGCGGTGAAGGAAAACATCGTGATGAAACCTGCGTGTTTGAGGAATAAGAAAAAAAATATTTCAAAGACATGTTAAGTTCGCCATCACGCATTGGGGCTGCGCGGCGGACACTTCCTTGCCCTAAAACCCCCTCAGAAATGAGGGGAGTTTTGTGCCCAGCTGTGGGACATATATAGGCTGTAACTTTATTTTAATTTACTTTCTTGCATGTCATATGTCAGTAATTAATATCACCATTAACTGGCAAACAGGCCTTATTCCTTGCCTCCATACTAATCTGTCCTTGTCTATGGAATTCATATTGAAAAAGTTCGCAAGAATTAAACAATTTAATTTCCCAGTTATTCATCATTCTCTTATCGAACGTCGAACAAGTCGGAAGGAATGTACTTGGTTATTTTTACAATGCTTAAGATGAGGATTTCCGAAGTTATAAAGCTTTTAGTGCTTAATTACTTACATGCATGCATATTTTTGTACACACAACAAATGTTGACATAACATCAAAAGTTGGTATAATAATTCCCCTTACACCACATAAACCTATGTTGGGTTATTGTTGCTTTTATAGTGCCCCTTCATCGGTTTATAAGGGTAGATTATGAGATGCGCAGAATTCGGTATGTAAAGAAAATTTTAATTTTAATTTCTAAATCTTGTTATGATCGGTTTATATCATATAAGGGACACATATTTATTTGGCCAAAAGTGCATAAAATTATTTAAACTTTATTTCATCTCCAAATGATGTCATAAAATGGGCATAACAAAGTGAGGTATTACGATATAAAAGCCGTTTTGCCTTGTTTACCAAGTCTCAACAATCAACCTCTTGGTTTTTTTTTTTATAAAATTAAAATACAATTGTACTTTTTGGTTTCTTTCTTTGCTTGATTTCTAGTTTAATTGAAAGACAATAACCTGCACTAGTTAAAATACTACAAACACTGCGTTGTTCACTGCTATGCTACAAGGGACAGTCTTCCTAAAAGTTGGATATATTAAGAATACTTTTTTTACTATTTTTCCTTTAACCGCTCCAAACAAGCTTAAAAAGCTTGTGTTGGGAGTGATTCAAGGCAACAGTCGAATAACAGATTCATACGAATTTGTTATTACATTACATTGGTTTGCATAGAAAAATCTGTCCATTATCTTGTCAGACTTTTATTTGTATCAAAATGATTAACCATTTGGTGATAATGTATGAGAATCTCACCCCATTACGTCTTGCGGGAATCGTAAGAGTTCACTGGAAATTGCCAAAAGGAGTTTGTAGCCATTGAAGGAAAAGCAGTATGTCCATTACGAGCAGCAAAAATTACCATACTAAGCATGGTCATTACTGCAGTCTATATCAGTTTGAGGAAACTCATGTTTAGATGAAGACTTATCGGGCTGATAAAAATTAAAATTAAATAAATTAGGTTATAGTTAAAAAAAATTTAATTTACAAACTTTATTTTTTAGGAATTATTCGGTGATGTTGGTGGAATGTTAGAGTCACGTTTAGTACGTCCAGGAACAGCAGAAGTAATATACAACAGTATAGAAGATGCTCAGAGAGCCGTTGATTTATATCACAATCGACAGTTGGACGGACAGCCAATGAATTGTCTTCTAGTAACACCACGATCGACACCTACAAATGTGCGGTGAGTTTTTACACTGGAGTTATTAATATAAAACCAGATGTGTACATAAAAATGATTTTAGACTTTGTTTGGATTTCAATTATATTTATGCGGGAAAATCTTTAATCCCTTATACCTATTTAAAAAAAAAAGATTTACGGCAGCATTGTTTCTGGAACACCCAAGATTTTGAGTAAGATTGAGATTTTCACGGGCAGAAATTGGGATCGTTACTCATACACAAGTGTGAGAGCAAGTCTTATCCTACAATATTCCGATGATATCCCAGACCTAAGCCTGCTCTCTCTGCAAACTCGGCCCTGTAGCATCTTAAAAATGGCCGCGGGAGAGGTTGGAATTACAGCGGAGCTTCTGAAAGTGATTGGAATACCATGGGTAGAGCCATGCTGCATCTATGTTATAGTTGCAGCACGAATTGGTCGGCTCGACTGGGGAAGTACAATACTCACAGAATACCAGCTTAATGCTGCCGCTAGTTTTCGTATGGTGAGTATAGAGGATCGGAAGCCCTTTTTACTGTAAACAAGGCATTCCACTTTAGTCCTCTGGGGTGACAACATATTTGCGTTTGATTCTTTGTTGAGGATTGATGTAGATGTTTATGGACCACAGTATCCACTTACCATCAGGTGGACTGTGTGCTCATTTGTCATCCTTATTTTATAAAAAAAACAATATTTGAAGTCTTTTAAAAGGTCTTCAATTGTGCTCCATGCTCCATCGTGGTACTACTTCGAAGGCATGGAGCAGAAGTGTGAAGAGAAAGTGGTCTTGTTCGTCAAGAAAGGCGATAACACTCTCTTGAAGAAACAGATCGATTTCTCTTCTAAGTCGAGTCTACATGCTGTTTTCGAGAGTAATTACGAATTGTCCCGCACGCAGAGTCGACGAATTCCAGCCTTCCTAACAAGCCTGTGTCCGGAAATTTGTCATTATGCAAGTCTTGCATATGTGGACAATGAGAAAACCTTTGATTCCGTCGAAATTTGAGTGGTGCTGCAGTCCTTTCAGTGGTGCCAAGTTGACTCTTGGTATATCAAAGTGTTGGTTTGTACAGTAGGGCTACGATGGCTATCTGAGTACAGAACCAGAGTACGAAACCTATCCATCTATGGAAGGGTGTAAGCCAGGGTGACGTTATATCCCCGAAATTCTTCACCGCTTCATTGGAAGACATTTTTAAGCTAATTGACTGGACTGTGTACATTATTCACCTTCGATTTGCCGACGATATAGTCGTTATGCATAATCGCTGGAAGACCTCAGCACTATGCTCGAAGACCTCAATAGTGTCTCCCTCCCAACGAATAGGTCTTAAGATGAGCATGAATAAAACGAAGATCATATGTAACATCCATGTCTCACTATTGCGATAGTTGTTGGGAGCGCTAAGCTCGAATTCGTCGACGTTTACTTAGGAGAGATAGTCCGACTAGGTAAGTACAACTGCGGCCGGAGAGGTCAATCGACGGATTCAACTCGGCTGGGCAGCGGTCGGGAGATTACGACACATCTTCTAGTCAGGGTATACATCAAATCTTGAAAACAAGATTTTACAACCAGTGAGTGTTGCAAGTGCAATCACTGGCAGTTTACTGATTACTTATAGATCTGAGACATGGACCTTCACTCCTGGCCAAATGAGGACTCTCAAGGTGGCTCAGCGAGCTATGGAGAGGGCTATGTCGTGGTTTCTCTACGTGATAGGCTTAAAAATAGGGTTATCTGCAGTAGAACCAGAGTAACTGACGTAGCCCAACAGTTCAGTAAGCTAAGTTGGCAGCCATATAGCTCAAAGAACCAACACAACAACAGATGGTAAAGAAAGGTAAGCGAAGTGTAGGACGGCCCCCTACTAGATCTGGTGATAATCTTGTAAGAGACGCAGGAGAAAGATGGTTTGGTAAATTTCGATCGCTCAAATGAATCTCGTGACTGTTAAGAGAAGAAGGTTGGTAATGATAAACTTAGCCTTCGATTTAAGTGTCAAAGCAATAGAAGATCATTTGAGGTAAATCGGTAAATACATACATAGGTTCTTCACGAACTGACCTCATATTTATTTTTGTCAAGAATTGCAAATGATAGCGAGAAAGCTTCTACTTAAACAATCCAATCAACTCACATACTCAATTTAAGAGATATTAGAAAAATTAGCAGAGCTAAAGTGTTAGGCCCTTCACATTCACCATATGACACAACATAATTTTTTCAAAGATTAGATAACTATTTATTTGGTGGAAGAAAAAAATTTACCTGAAGAAGCAGCAGAAAACACCTTTGAAGAGTTAATGGATCCTCTGCAGCAACCTTCTATAGTTAGGGCATCAACAAAACTGCCCATAAAATGACATGAATGTATTTAATAAATTAGGCATTTATACATTTTGTTCAGTTAGTCTTTTTTGGAAAAATGTTCTTAATTATCGTTCATAGGTAAAGACCAGATCCATTGAACATATAGTAATTTTATAATATGGATGATTTCAGAATATGTATTCTTAAGTTATTCTTAAGTAAAAAAAATAAGATTTTGAATTTTCATAGATACACTGGATAATAAATTTGTCAATTAAAAGCTCACTTTTCCGTTTTTTAATTTATCAATAAAAAATCCATAACATCGTAACATGTTAATTAGTCTTGTCTTATTTTTTAGGACCAGTACCAAGCCGGCGTTGTACAGCACTAATTCAAACGTAGAACCAGATATTTCCACTTTTCACAAAGTGCTATTCAGCAACTTTTAAATATAATGCTTGTTAACAATAAAGCATTGTGAGAAGAATTTATAGGTTTCCTATTTTTAAGCTTCAAACTTCTGTCAATATTATCTTATCATACAAGTAATTCAATAAACAATGTTTAATATATTCGATTGTTTTAATAAACACTCACTCCTGTCACCCAGAGGGGTAGGCAGAGACTACAGACTTCCATTTAGCACGATCCTGACATACCTCTCTCGCCTCATCCACATCCATATACCTATGCATACATGCCCGTCGGTTAAGGGTACTCTTTAATTTGGTCCATTTTTAATATATTGTCGCCAATTTGGTCGACAAACTTTCGCCTAGGACGTCCCTTTCCGACTCTTCCATTCACTTCTGCAACATATATTTGCTTTGTATATATGTTTTAATCAGTCATCATAAGAAGATATCTGAGCTAAGAATAGGTTTTCAACAATCTATTCCTGTTGCATGATGCCCGAATGACCGATCTAAACAACCGAGAAAGAGAATTGCAGCTAGGTCTAATTCTACCAAGGAACAATTTTTCATAATATCATTACGAATTTACCCGTTCCTTCTTCAAAATTGAGCCGATTTTAATTTATTTTTCAAGAGAAGTCAGTTTTTGGATACTTGTCTGTATGTGTTTTTTTATGTTTGTTAAATATGTATCATAACGGCGGTATAACTGGGCAGTTTTAGTTATTTCAAAGTTTCTTAGATTTTTGAAATAATTTATATAAAGACAAAACAAGGCATGGTAGTGGTAGCTACAAATTGTACAGTAGATACAGCCGTAAAAAATGTCACTCTAGTGTTATTATCCAGGTAGAAAACGGGAATACGTATGCATGGACAAAACACCACCAGGATATTCTTGTTAGAATTGAATGAAAGGGCGTAGGCATCGACTGAAGAGGATTTTGGAAAATTCAGCTCCTTAGGCGGTGATATAGGCTGTTATAGTTTGTACGAAACTTATTATTTTCCGGAGCAATTTCATATTTGTATAGAAAAAATAATTTAAATGTTTTTTTTTTAACTTGAAAATTACTTTTGAATTAATATTTATAATGCATGATGTTTTTTTTTGTTCAAAGTCTTTAAGTGTTAAAATTAAAAAATGTACAGTTTGTATGGCAAGAAATGGTTTTGAAGTTGCAAGGTGGTGGCAAGGTGGAAACCCTTAAAACGAAATTACGAAATCTGTATTTAAATAAATCTGTATAGAAAGGTCACATGACTTCTATACAGATTTATTTTACATCTGTAATTCTAATTCTGGAAAAAACAAGTCCAGGGGACTAAATGAAGGGTACTAAAACCAAATTAGTGAGCTGTGTCTCACCAGCAATGCAGTGTCAGGAATTAGCATTTAGAAAAAGCCAAAATTAGAGGCTTTTTAGGTGCTAATTTGCTGTAAAGTTTAAAAATTAAGTGCTCTAAAATTTTTACCGCAACTAACTTGAAATTTCCGTTACTGGCAAAACGTATTGCTAGTAATGCAGAGACGATAATAGATATACGATAAATATTAATAGCAGAAATTAAGTGCTGAAAAAATGTTGAGGTCGGATGTAGATGACGGTAAATTTCTGGAAATTAACCGGTCTAGGACCACCATTACCTTACTACAAGCAGGCCTGTCTCGCTCCGCGCTTAAGGCATGAAAATATACCTATGCATGCATGGGGCTAGTTCAGTTACGTTAACAAAAAAATATTGTTCTCTTATAATTATTTAGGCAATTTTGATATTTATTTTAGAGTTATTATTCAAGTATGGCCTCTCAAAAAGCCAAAAGGTACTGTATAGCATACATATTATGCTTAAATAACAATAGGAATGTCGACTTTTCATTCTTTACTGTTACTAAGGGTACCGAAAGGTAATATATTATTATTTATAAGTAGATCTAAATAATTGGATACCTAGATACTGACGCCATAGTTACAGATTTATCATTTTATTAACGACCCGACCACAGCTTCGCAGTTTTCGATTTTTTCGCGTATAATGACAATGACCTTTTTAGTATAATTAAACCTCCCAGTACTTCTGACGGCCTACTAATGCAATATCAGCGTGTTATACTGGTTATTAGTTTAACGTCTAGTAGTGTGTTGTAGTAGTGAGACTGCTGATCATGAGGTCCTGGGTTCGAATCCCGGGTCGGGCCAAAAAATTAATTATTGAGTTTTTCCGTCAAGAAATTCTCGGTAGTTGCCCCGGAGTCAGGAAGTTGGCGGTGTCTCACCCCCGTGCCCCGGAAAGCACGTAAAGCCGTTGGTCCTGCGCCTGATCTCTCTCCGGTCGTGTCGATTTACCGTCCCATTGGATTATGAGAGTGAGGGAATAGAGAGTGCACCTGTGCTTGCGCGCGCGTACACTTAGGCAATCCTGTCCTGCGCCGATGGCTGGCCTCCGTTGAGGCAGGCCACCGTGGCCGAAATTCGGTCTGGAGGACATTATTATTAGTTTAACACTTGGTCGATAAAAGAAAGATTGAAAATAGCAGCACTTCTCATTGCCACTCTTTCATTTATAATGCTTTCGCGTTTCGCTTGTTTGTAAATAGCAAAAAATGTGATACAGGTGTAATTAAAATTTTTGTACAATCGACTTTAATATAAATAAAATGAAAACATCGTCAATGTAGTCGAAGTCAATTAAATACGCATTATTAAGGATAAATCCAAAATTTCTGCTTAGATCTTGATCAAATTTATGTGCACCAGCTTTCAAATAAAATACAGTCGAATTAAGGACCTCTTCCTTTTTTTGAAGTCGGTTAAAATGGTAAATAGGTAAATTATCTGAGTTTCAAAGACGTCCACGTTGTTATAATATTAATTTTTCTCGATGTTATATATTAACCTTCCTCACATTAAACAACAATGTTATTATTATCAGCAAATTACTAATACATTGTATAACACCTCGGTGTATTCTACTATCAACTAATATCAAAGGATTCAATTTTTTTTCTCACAACACTTAACCCTAAAGTAGTAGCGGCCTTAACAAAGGCGCGCAACGGGCTAAGTGATACAGAGACTCGCACGAGGACGTAAGGTGCATTTTGTATGAATACGCACGCTGCATTAATTTTTTATGACGATTTAATCCAGTCTTTCTCAAAGTGGGCGATAACGTGCCCCTGGAGACCTGGAGGGGGGCGTTAAGAGGCCCAGGAAAAATGGGGGGGCGTTAGCGTGGTTTAGGGGGGGCGATGGTTGATTTGAAATTTCATTTAGATACTTTATATTTTAAAATTTACAAAAATTAAAGCCCACCTACTACTCAATATCGAATAATTAGTTTATATTTCTACCTTGTATGATGGTATATAAACTAGAAAATAGAAATAACATAGATTTCGTAGCCTGTACGCCGTTAGGCATCATGTTGTAACAAAATGGTGTTAAATAAACGCTACTGGTGCAATCTGGTAACAAACTGCGGGTTCATCGATACTAGTCTTAACTTGCTCAGTACGATTGAGTGTCGAAAGAAATTTTCATAGTTCATAGAAAATTCGATAAATCCATCTTTGCAATGTACATAAAATTATCTTGTTTACATTGCCTTACATACAGGGTTGGCCACAGGAAAATAAAATAAGATATGATTTAAATTTATTAATGAATAATTTATCATGTAACAATAATTTAAATTTGGCATTTAATTGTAATAATACCAATATAATTAATTTAATAGACATTAATAATTTAATTAAGAAAATTTTGACTACAGATAGGTATACCACCTATCCAAATATAATTTAAGACAGATAGCAAATGTGCTATTTTATTATTTATATATTAACTCAGCCAAGGACTTGGCTACCCAGACATCTGCTCCTATTGAGCAGCATAATGTGAAGCATTTGGAACCCGTTCCAAGTAATTTAAATTAGAAAATGAGACAATAGAGGTAATCTCTAGCAGTTATAATAATTTAAATAATTTAGAATGTAGCTTACAAATCCTTAATAGTTGCAATTGTATAACTCCACAAAATGATAATAAAAATTGTTTACACCTGGTGCATCAGAATATATAAGACATGATAAGCAAAGAGCTAGAAATTGAATTGTTCTTAAATAGCAACAATATTCGTATTTGATGTATTACTGAACATTGGTTAAAAGCTCATAATTTAATGTTTAAGTTCAGTAATCACCAGGTGGTCAGTTCTTTCAATAGAGAAAAGGTTTTAGGAGGTGGCTCCATAATTTTAGCTAGTAAATTATTATCATGTAAAGAAAGTAAAGATATTGTGAATTACTCTGTTGAGCGAACTGTAGAAATAGCATGTGTTGAGTTTGAGCACCTGATTGATGACGATGATGATGACTGATGAAAAAATTATGGAGGAAGTTTTCGCTATGCTTAATAAACAGAATATATCTGTTGTAATATGTGGAGACTTTAATATCAATCTCCTAGAAGCTTCCTCCACCAATATTAAATTTAGACCACTGTTTAAATCTTATGGTCTTTTTAATTTATTTTTGGAGCCAACGCGTATTGCTGAATCTAGTGCAACATGTATGGATAACATTTTTACAATTGTTAAGCCGTTCAATAAATGTACCTATAATTTAAAAATTGAGCTCTGATCACTGTGGACAATTAGCTTCATTACCTTATGTTCACAAAAAGCAAGTAGATAAAAAAGTTGTGTTTGTTCCAGTAAATCGCTTGGAGAAGTTTAGAAGTAACATAGTAAAAAAACTTCCATTACTTTCATACCAAAATAATCCAGATTTTTTGTATGGAAAATTATTTGCAATGAATTTAATAATACTTTTACTTCTAAAAGATTCTCCTTGAATAATCGCAAGGAATTTAAGGAATGGGCGACAATAGGAGCCCATAAGAGTAGACAAAGGTTATATGAACTTTACAATGAAAGGTCATATAATCCTAGCGTCGAATTTAGGGAATATGTAAAAAATATTTCAAAATATTTAAAAGAGTGTGCTCCTTAGCCAAGTCATTGTATTTGAGCAACAAAATAAAGACTGCTTCTAATAAAATTAAAATGACATGGAGTATAATTAATAATGAAACTGGTAAGGTCAACTCTCGCAATTCAAACTACCAGTTAAGTTTTAACTATAAATTAACTAAATCAGATCAGGACGTTGCAATGGTTTTTCAGAAATATTTTACTAATATTCCGATCTTAACCACTAAGTCACTGAATTCTTCTACTGCCATCGCCGAATCATTACTTAAACAAAATGTAAATGTGTGTACAAAGAATTTTACATTTCATAAAGTGTCATCAAAAAATATTGTAAAATATTTTAAGACTATTGGTATTAAGAGAACCGCCGATCTGTGGGGGATTTCTGTTGAAGTTATTGCGTCTATAATAGATATAATCGCACCTCAACTAGGTAAGTATCTATTATTTTTAATACTAGTATCGAATCTGGTGTGTTTCCTGATTTAATGAAGCATGGTAAAGTAATACCTTTATTTAAATCTGGTATTACATTGGACCCCGCTAATTTTAGACCTATTTCTGTACAGCCAACACTTGGTAAAATTTTTGAAAAAATTATTTTTGATCAAATGTTAAATTTTTTAATGTAAATAAATAATTTACTTCATAAAAATCAATTCGGTATCACAAGAGTCGCTAGGTAACTGATGCTGGTGTTGAGCTGATTAAATATATAATATAAAATATATAATGCATGGGAGAATTCACAGAATACAAGCCTTCGATTGTATTCACCATGAAACATTAATCAGGAAACTTCAACACTACGGTGTAAGAAGTGATGCTCTGAAATTAATTATTTCATATTTAAGTGACAGAACGCAAAAAGTTGTCATTAATATTATGAGTTCTTCCGGGTCGATTGTACAAATGGGCGTCAGGGCTCAATTCTTGGCCCCTTTCTATTTCTTGTATATATTAGTGACTTACCTTATATAGTATAACAACCATGATATAGTACTATTTGCTGATGATACTTCATTAATTTTCAAATTAAAACGACAGTTATAAAATTACGACGAAGTAAATAATGCTATAGCTAAGTTAGTCAATTGGTTTAATGTTAATAATTTGCATTTGAAGGGAACTAAAATTAAATGTATGAAATTCGTAACTCCTAATGTTAAACATGTTAATACTAATGTAATTTTAAATGGGAGGAACTGAGGAATATGCTGTAAAAAAAGATTAGAACTCTTACCAGTGTTGAAACAGCTAGAATAGTTTACTTTAGTTGTTTCCATAGCATTATGTCGTATGGTATTTTGCTATGGGGACACGCGACTGACACTGAAATTATATGTATTTTACAGAAGAGGGCTATTAGAGCAATATACAATTTAAAACCAGTATCATATATTAACTCTGGCCTCTCAATACATTTATGAAAATGTAATGTACGTACACAAAAATAAAAGTAGTTTTGCAAAAACAAGTGATATTCATTCTGTAAATACTAGGAACAGACACAAGCTAGTAGTACCAGTTACTCGACTCCACCGAGTCAGTAATTCATTCTTGGGGAGATGTATACGCTTTTACAACAAAATCCCAGAAAATATACACAATTTGTCATACACAAAGTTCAAAAATGTTATTAAACTAAGTTTGTATAAAAAGGGTTATTATAATATTAAGGAATTTATGGATAATAATAACCCCTGGGAAGGGTGATCGCTACCAAGCTATATCTAATTTGTCTTGTGTTGTTAATTGTAAACATGATTATAAGCTATTATTGAAAAAAAATAGTCCTGCTGGGTTTCTTGCTGGTTCTTCCCAGGACAGAGGTTTTTTTCTTGCGAACCAGTGGTAAATGAAAAAAGTGACTTTCAATAAGTATTGTTATAATCTACATTGAATAAAAAAGTTTCTGTTTCTATTTGTTGCCTTTGTGCCTTCTTTGATCAAAAACATTTTCAAACGAAGCGATGAAGCCTTCAAGACTTCACGATCATTTGAATAAAATCCTTCCAGATAAGAAGGACAAAAATGTAGCCTATTTTCAAAACCTGAAAAGAAGCATAATGCAGCCAAGTGTATCAAAACTTTTTCGGTGGCTGCTAAGCAAGACGTTGACGGACTTCGAGCTTCATACAATGTCTCTTTGTTAATTTATATATATATATATATATAAAAGAATTTTTTTCCTACCTATTCATTCATTTTTTCTTCGATAACGTATGTCAGTCATTTGGCCCCATATAAAAGTCATAGAAATCATTTCAACCATGACATAAATGTTGTAATTGAGTTTTATTGAAGTCGGTTGTACAAAATTTTCAATTTTACCACTTGTTTAGTAATAATATTAGTCCGTTAGAAAATGTTGTTCGTATTACTAATTCTAACTACTAATTTATTAGAATACGAAGGTAAATTTTGTGTTTCGAAGATTACTATAGCTCAAATGAGAAATCGGCGGTCCCGAATCCGTGGCTCGAATCCGAATGACTTCGGCTCGACTTTTTTTCAAGTTCCCTTCTTTTGTGAGAAAATCTATTATTTCGAGCCCTTTTTTAGTATTTTTTTAAAACACGAAAAATTAAATTAAAACTAATTGAACTAATGATTTTTATTATAACCAGTTCAGTTTTTTTTATTATGTTGGTAAGATCGAAAAATATTATTCATATTACATCAGTATATAATTTGTATCTAAATACGATTTCCAAAAAACACGGTTTACAAAAAAAAATAACGAGCAAAGCTTAGTTATCCAGGCACTACATACTTAAATGTCTTTGACGACAAGTGACATAATTATTCAATTTGTTTGTGTTTCTTTGCAAATTTATTATACTTATTGCATAGTGTGTGTAGACATTTAATAGGTATGAACTACATATACCCTAAAGAAGTGAGCTGTTATTTTTATATGTAAGTATCTATATCTGCCAAAGGCAAATGCCAGCTTTTACGATGAGTATTATATTCATTCAAATAAAATTAATTTATACCTTTTAGTATCGTTAATCGAAAGGATGCGTAAAGCCAACTTCTAAAATCAACAGGTATACCACATAAATACTATTGCACATAGGTATCATACGTAATATTATTTATTCTGTGATCATACTTTGATTGGTAGGTGATAGACCGAAATTTATTTCGCCAAAATATAAAATTATGGAATAGCTGATGTTGATTTTTAAGACTTCATAAAAGACGAGGTTCTATATTCGGCTTTAAGTTTATTTCTTTTATTTTATTTCTTTATGTATGTTCACTGATTTCTCCATCATGGACCGATTTTGAATAACCAACCTACCATTTTTTCTTCGATAATGTATGTCTCACATTTGGCCCCATATAAATGTCATAGAAATCATTTCAATCATGACATATGTTGTAATTAAGTTTTATTGAAGTCGGTTGTATAAAATTTTCAATTTTACCACTTGTCTAATAATAATATTAGTCCGTTTTATTAATCTAAATTTTAACAATGAACCGCATTAAAGGCACAGTCTATAAATCCATACAGTCGTCCGACGAAGACGTCTAGACGGGGCAATCGTGCGGGGTGAGACGCGGGAAGGACGAGCCCGATCTGCTTATGCCAATCGTATTAGAAGCTCGGGACACGACTTCCAGGGTTAACGCGCGCTTGCTTTTTAATTTTTAAATTTAGTGTTGATAATGATTTCTTGTATTTACGCGAACACTATACATTGATTAAAACTACTTTTACGGATTTTATCGCGTTTTATTTATATTAATTTTAATACCCGACGTTTCGGGTGCTTTCCAGCACCCATAGTCACGGGGGACTCATCAGTCCCCCGTGACCGTGATAAAATCCGTAAAAGTAGTTTTAATCAATGGGTGCGTTTGGCAGAAAAAAGCGCTAGCAAGCGCTTGTAAACAAAATGGCGATCGTAAGCGGTAAGTGCTGTCAAAGCGTAAGTAGCTATTTTCCTCTAGGACACGATGTTAGTTTTAACCGGGGAACCTAACCTAATTTAAATATATGTTTGTAAAGTATTCATATTAAAAACTTACCAATCATGAATTTTTAATAACATGTATATGTTTATTCATGTCATTATATTACTTAAAACTAATATTGCACAAAAGAACTTATAAACTCTACTTCAAAACAAACAAATTAAATAAGCAAAATGGCGGATTGTGTCAGCGCTACTGAAGTAGCAATCGTGTCCTGGCCGAAAACTATTTTAGCGCTTGTAAGCGCTTGCTAGCGCTTTTTTCTGCCAAACGCACCCAATGTTTAGTGTTAGTAAGTATAATTAAATGGTTCATACGACCTGTGCTGTGAGAGATTGCAAGTCGTCATCTCGCATAAATAAAGATCTGCAATTTCACCAAATTCCGCACACCGAAGAAAGGTAAATAAATATGTTATTATTTTTTACTGTATATTTTGTCATGTCATGCCAAATAGCCAACGTAAAAGAAATGGCGGACGTAAAAAAATAGGTACTATATAGTCGCTGGGCATTACTGATTTTTCTTCATCTAAATCGTGTGGTTGGACAGGCTAAGGTTTTAGACCATACTATAGTGCCTCGTCTTCGGTCTTTCGAAGTTTTTTTTATAAAATATTAAGATTTAGGGGTAAATTTTTAAGTTTGTCGGTGTGCTAATTACGAATATAGCATTTATTTTTAATCCAAGATGGCGGTCATTTTTTTATATATGTAGGATATGGATGTCAATTTCAAGGTTTATTGGGGTGATGCTTACGAAAACGCCATCCATTTTTATATCCAAGATGGCGGACATTTTTTGAATAATATGATATGAGTATCAATTTCGAGGTTCTTGGAGTGCTTATTACGAAACCGGCATCCATTTTCATATCCAAGATGGTGGACTTTTTTTAATAATATGATATGGGTATCAATTTTGGGGTTTCTTGGGGTGCTTATTACCAAACTCCCATCCATTTTTATATCCCAGATGGCGAATTTTTTTTAATAAAATTATATGGCTAACAATTTCGGGGTTTCCTGGGGTGCTTATTACGAAACCGGCATCCATTTTCATATCCAAGATGGCGGACATTTTTTTAATAATATGATATGGGTATCAATTTCGGGGTTTCTTGGGGTGCTTATTACGAAACTGGCATCCATTTTCATATCCAAGATGGCGGACATTTTTTTTAATGATATGATATGGGTATCAATTTCGGGGTTTCTTGGGGTGCTTATTACGAAACTGGCATCCATTTTCATATCCAAGAGGGCGGACATTTTTTTAATAATATGATATGGGTATCAATTTCGAGGTTTCTTGGGGTGCTGATAACGAAAATGGAGTTTATTTTTAAATCCAAGATGGTGGACATCATTTTTTTTTAATAATATGATATGGGTATCAATTTCGCGGTTTCTTGGGGAGCTTATTACGAAACTGGTATCCAAGATGGCTGACATTTTTTTTTATTAATATGATATGGGTATCAATTTCCAGGTTTCTTGGGGTGCTAATAACGAAAATGGAATTTATTTTTAAATCCAAGATGGTGGACATCATTTTTTATTGTTAGAGATGTCAATTTTGAGTTTTGTGGGTGATAATTATGAAAATTTAATAATAAGTATTGTATTTAAAAATTTTAGATGCAAATTATGCCTGGAAGTTATTGGAAGACTTGATTTAGTAGGAAAACCTTTCGAAAGCCTAAAGAATACGTACATTTGCAGTTTGCATTTCGAAAAGAGTATGTACGGGAAGAAATCACTGAAGAAAACATCTATACCAACGTTATTTTTACCAACCAACGACTCGATCCATACACAGACTGATCCTAAAGTCAAAATTTTAAGTGATGTGAAATTGGAACTCTCCGATAAACGCCATATTGTAATACCAAAAATAGCTCGAAGAGACCGTGAATTAGCAGGTCCTTCATCACAAAATTCAGAACACACCAACACTGAGCAATATATAGGTATAGATTATAGTTCTCAGACACCAGCACGATTGACTGACTTTACTCCCCGAAAAAGTAAACTTAGAAAACAATTGTTTAAAATAAGTAAAAACTTAAAATGCACTGCTAAAAAATATGAAGATATTACCACGGAACAGTTTTTTAACGGTAGTGATAAATTTTTAACCCCCAAGTTAAGCGCGATTGTAAAGGCGCAAATTAATTTAAAACCCCATTGTAAAAACAATAGATATAGCAGAGAATTCAAATTGTTTTGCTTAAATATGTATTACACGAGCCCTCTCGCTTATCGATTTTTATCGAAGACTATTTGTTTACCGTCTAAATCAACTTTAGCTAAGATGTACCTATCTATGCAAACTAAACTTAACCAGCAAATGTGGGATGTTTTATCGGCTACAATCAAGCATATGTCATCATCCGAAAAAGAATGTGTGTTTTGTATGGATGAGATGAGTCTGAAATTAAACTTATCCTATAACAGCAAGGAAGATAAAATATTGGGCCTCCATGAAGTAGATGGGCATGTTTGGTCTTGGTATACCACCTTTTACTTGATCCGATGATGAATGATTTAAACACGATCTTGAGAAAAACAATGATTTATTGCGATTTCACAATACACGAAACTTGGTAAAATATAAGATTGAGTCACGCGACCGTATTGGTAGGCAAACACAAACACACAATAAAATATTAATGAATGAGGTCAGTCGCGCATAGTGTCAAATTACTAAAATGCTGACGCGGGAGAATGCACGGTGTTGCACCGTACATGCTCCGGGCCGCCAGATGAGGGCGGGATGCTGATCATGATTGCTTAAAAAAGATGTATGAGTTGCTATGGGCGACGTAGACCTGTTTACAATTCGAACACTGTCTAGTTTATTGGTAACAGGATCACTACGATTGGTCGTTTCTTCTTCACAAATGCTGTTTCGTACGGAGGAGAGGCGAACCGCGGTGCGGTCCTCCGCCGGAGGCACTGCCGAAGAGTTGGCTCTTGCTAACCGTGTTTGTCGCATTCTCCGCCACGCCAGGCCAGCACCCACGATAATTGCTGTTCCGATCATAATGTAGATGAGAGCATAATGATGCACATCATGGTATGATACATCACTTGTCAACACCGCCTGCTCTTTCAAATCTTTTAGCTGTTTTTCTAAATCCGAAAATTGTTTTTGGCGGTCATTTATGGTTTCATCTACTATAGACGACATCGGGATCGATGCGTTGATGATATTGTTTATCGGACTGAAGTCTTCAACCTTGATGTCTGGGCTCGTCTTGATAACGCTGCGGTCAAGGTTACGAGCGTGCACCGTAAATAGGTCGGACTTGACAATGCAACCGTGTGAAATGCTGACGATGCCTCAGTCAGTCAGTCACCTGATCCCGCACATCACTCGTAACTGACACCTCTCACAACAAAAGTATAAGTACTTGTTTATATTGTTTAATTCAGTCCATTTGTAATTGCAGGAGTCCACAACAGTTTTACACTGCTGTTTAATATTATCGAAGTCACAGAATTTCTCGTCTTGTGAGAGATGGTAAACTGGTTTCTTTAAGTGACATAAATACGAGTTAGCTTGCTGACTGCATGATGAAATTTCATCTATATCCATCACAATGTACGCATCCTTTGCTAGGTTAATGGCCACGTATTCCGATATTGGTATCGTGGTAACCATCTTCCTGTTATTAATCTTGGTCGGTACTGGAATAAGATGAAATATTTCGAAGGAATCTCTACTGATGAGCGGCACCTTTATCTCGAACAGCAGGTAATCTTCACATGTTCTGGCCTTTATTGTTAAAAGTTGATAAATTCTTTGAAGGCTTGCTTGTATGTTTTCGATTGGTAAGGCCAGCTCCTTCGATACTTGGCTTGCTATGACACCGAGTTCATTTCTAAGCTGTTCTGGAGATAATAGATGGAAATTAAATCTCCCGTGATAAATATCTGTGATCGTGTCTAGCAATGATTCTTGCACGCTTCGTAGTTCCTGTATCATATTGCTTGCAGCTACGGCTGACAAAGTTAATTGATTCACTTGAGACATGTTGACAACCTCTGAGTTTAATATGTTCACGGCCCTTTCTATATTTAGCATCTGTTTGTTTATTAACTTATGCTGCCTGTTCATAGCTTCTTCACTCCTTTTAAGTAAGTTATACTCCGCCTCGACTATAGAGGTTTGATTTCGCCACAAGTTTGCCAGATGCTGCTGATTATCACGGATGAACGTTATGTCTTTTTGGTATTTTTGAGCAAAATTCTCGTCTAAAATTCCAAATAATGAGTTCGCGATACTGCCGACTCCGTTGATCTGTCCTTGGCGGCGGCGCGAGCGCGTGCGGGAATGTTGTGTCATCAAAATAGTATTATAATGCTGGAACTCGGAGTAACTATGACGTAGGTGCCACAGTATAATGTTACATTGGGCTCTTGTAATTTATCGCATGTTTCTTGCAAGTAATTGGAATATTGTTCAAAGGTCTTCATCCCTTGCCAGTAGGGGCTCATGTCATAATAGACGACCATGGTCCATTCGTCTCCAATTACTTGCATGTCAGAGACTTTGTCAAAATATATTCCTTGGTTCGACTTCAGAGGTGTGTTAAGAAAAGAACATGATGATGTGGTAAATATGCTCATGAAAAATAGCATAGCCAACGCAAGCGACGAGAAATGAACTTGAGGTTTCTTAACAGATTGAGGCACTCTGTTGATTGTTCTTGATTGATGATGGTTTGTTTGTGTTATTATCGCTGCCATCTGACTCTTAATTTACGACGCGATAATTTCACGACCGGCCTTTTGAGGTAGCCATTCTTGGTTTGTGACCACTCACTTGCTCATCAGAATCGGTATGAAGTTCGACGACGCGCCCCATAGCCCACCGTCCTGGAGGTAAGTTGTCTTCGTGGACGAGCACGACGTCGTTGATCTTGATATTTTTTTGTTCCCTTTGCCACTTACTGCGTACATTTAGTTGGGTCAAGTACTCTGAACGCCATCGTTTCCATATGTCGTTATACATTTTTTGACAAAGGTACCATCTTGTTCGTAGATCTTGCTCTGTATCAAATATCGTCAACACAAGTCCACTTGCTAGGAACTTGCGTGGTGGCGTCAAATAGTCCAGGTTGTCTGGGTCTTCATTCATAGCGCACAATGATCTTGTATTTAAGCAGCCTTCTAGTTGGTACAGTATGGTGGTGAACTCTTCGTAAGTCAGTCTCTGTTCACCAATGACGTGTGTCAGGTGATATTTTAGACTTTTAACGGCCGCTTCCCATAACCCGCCTGCTGAGGGCCAGGAAGGAGCGTTAAAATGCCACTGTATATGCATTTCTGTGATCTCTTGCATTAACTCTGGATTGTCTTGGTTGATGGTCGATATAATTTCTTGGTATTCTTGTGTTAGGACTCTGCTTGCTCCGACGAAGTTGGTGCCATTGTTACTATAAATGTGACTTGGCGTTCCCCGTCTGGCAGCCATCCTCTTCAAAGCCGCTAAGAATGATGACGTCGTTAGGTCCGATACTAGTTCTAAGTGCACGGCCTTGGTTGCCATGCACACGAACACCGCTACATATTCCTTGATACACTTGGTGCCTCGTCCTTTACTGCCTTTGATCATGATGAAGCCGGTATAATCCAATCCTGTGTGAGAAAACGGGCGAGATGGGTTACTTCTGGCATTAGGTAGGTCACCCATGAGTTGATGTTGCTTGCTTGTTCCAAACCGTCGGCATCTCACACACTGTCGTAAGCGCTTCTTAGTAGCCCTGTTGCCCCCTACTATCCAATACTGCTGACGAATAAATGATGCTGTTAATCTTGGTCCCCCGTGAAATGTAAGACTGTGGGCTTCATCTATGATCAACTCCGTAAGATGGTTAGCGTGTGGAATGATGATTGGGTGCTTCATTTTCATGCTTATCTGCGCGTTTCTCAGTCTACCACCAACTCTTAGAACGCCTTTTTCATCTAAATAAGGGTGTAAGTTTACTATCTTGCTCTTGGTATTCACGCTCTGTTTTGTATTGAGATCTTCTATCTCTTGCGAAAACTCTTCTTGCTGAACATGCTTGATTATTCTTTGCTTTGCTGCTCTGACTTCTTCTAATTTTATGTATGACGTCATCTTAATTTTTGTCCTTGTAGTGTTTATGAAACGGTATACCCAGGCTACGACGCGGATTAGTTTATTGAACTTACTGTATTTCTTGATAATTTGACCCAAAATATTCATTTCTTGATCTTGGTATGTCGAAATATTTATCTGCTTTGCCTTCTTTTGTTCTTCATTGGTATCATAACTTGTTTCTTCTTGTTTATCTTGATAAGTAGGCAGCCAGCTTGGTCCCTGCCACCACAGAGAATGACTCACTAGTTGTGTAGCAGTTAGGCCTCTGCTTGCGCAGTCCGCTGGGTTGTCCTGGGACTTTACGTATCGCCAGTCTTGTGCTGGAATGACGTCGGTAATTTGATTGACTCTATTCGGTACGAAGGTTTTCCACCTGCTCGGATCACCCTGCAGCCACCCCAGCACTGTCGTGGAGTCAACCCAGCCGTATTGCTTGATTTCGTAATTTTCTAAACTCTGTTTTACCTTGGACATTAATTTTGCTAACAAAACTGCGCCGCATAATTCAAGTCTAGGTAAACTTACAGTTTTGCTGACCGGCACTAACCTTGTTTTTGCCGCGACCAAAACCACTGTACTTTGGTCTCCACGAGTTATTTTGCAGTATATTATGCAAGCGTACGCTTTTGTTGACGAGTCGCAAAATCCATGCAACTCAATAACATCGGTTTCGTTTGTATTGAGCCATCTTTTTACTTGAATTTTTTCGATGTTATGAATATCGTCCCTGATTTTCTGCCACTCCAAATTGATGTTATCGGGAAGTGTATCATTCCAGTCTATGTTAGATAGCCACGTAGATTGGAAAAGTAGCTTCAACTTGGTAGTCAATGGTGAAATCCAGCCCAGAGAGTCCCAAAAGGTTGATATGTCAGATAATAAGCTTCTCTTGGTGTCGCTTGTCTGACGAGCTTGAATTTTGGGTTGGAAAGTGAAGGAATCTTCTTGAGGGTTCCATCTCAACCCTAAGGTCTTTGTAGATTCAGCAGCTCTAAACTCAAAACTCCCTTCTTGAATGACATTTTCACATAATTCTGGAATATTGGATGACCACTTCCTGAGATTAAAGCCGCCTGCTTTTAATAGCTTGATGAGGTCGTCCTTCAACCTTTTTTCAAGGTCAGCGCAATGACAGCCATGGATTACATCATCCATATACAGGCTATTCCGTAAAACTGAAGCTGCTTGAGTCTTGGTGTAGTATTTTTCTTCATCATCTGCCAACTGCTTCAGTGTCATCATTGCCAAATATGGCGCGGCCTTGGTGCCATATGTGATTGTAGTGAGTTGGTATTCCTACAATGGTTCTTCTGGGTCATCTCGCCATATTATTTTTTGGTATCGTTGGTGTTCTTCTTTCAGCCAAATTTGGCGAAACATTTTTTCTATATCAGCTGTGTATGCAAACTGATATTGACGCCACTCCAAAATTAATTTTTGGAGATCTTGTTGTAGATTTGGACCCTTGTGCATAAGATCATTAAGGCTCAACCCTGTCGAAGTTTTTGCCGAGGTATTGAATACAACCCTGATTTTTGTAGTTGTTGACTCCGGGCGCTCGACACAATGGTGCGGCATATAAAAGTCCGGTTTCTTGTTACCGGTAGCCGGTTTCATATGACCCAATGCCAAGTATTCTTGAATAAATAATTTATAATGTTCTGCGGTATTATTTTGTTTTGTGAATCGTCGTTCCAATTGTTTGAATTGCGCAATTGCTTTTTGTTTCGATGTGCCCAAGTCTTGTTCAATGTTTGACTTAAGGGGAAGTTTCCCTTGGTATCTTCCATCCTCGCGTCTTGTGGTTGTTGATTTATGCAAATCGATGCATGCTTGATCTTCTGACGTGAGAGTAGACTCTTGAGTAATGTCCTCGATCTCCCAAAACTGTTGGATGTTTTGTATATTATTCAGCAAAACATTGCACTGTAACTTGATTAGCACTTCCACTTAATATCCAACCAAATCGCGTTTGTTGGGCGATTGGCGAGTTATTGTTTTCTCTGCAAATTCCGTCTAAGATGATGTTTGAGTATACTTCTGCTCCCAGAAGTATATCTACCCGCCGACTTTTGTAGAATTCTGGATCTGCTAACTGTATATTTTCTAGGAATGACCATGACGGCTTGTCCAAGGTGTAGTTTGGTAAATTATTGATCAGAGTTTTCATTATGAGAGCTTCGGTATTAAGTGTGAAGTCGCTATTATTGGATTGTTAACTTGATCACGCCTTTACAATTGTTTTCCTTTATACCGATCCCCGTTATGACCCCTTTACACTGACTTCTAGGTAGTGATAGAAGTTGAGCTGCTTTCTCCGTGATAATTGAGGTCTGGGATCCTTGGTCCAGGAGTGCTCGGAGCTTGTAGTAAGAGCCATTGTTAGCTTGAACTTGAACAATAGCTGTAGCGAGCAGTATCTCTGGCACATCGCTCTGCTGTGACACGTGCACACTGTTCTGGTTCTGTTGAACAGCATCTGCGCTGCTTGATGAGTTTCCCTGGTTAACCGTTCTTGATGAGCTAGGTTGGTTCATGGTTTTAGATGTTACGAATGTTTCGTGCAATATTGTGTTGTGCTGACCTTGGCATTCGCGGCAGCAATTCTTAGAAATACACTTTCCTTGGTGATGGTTTAGGCAGTTTGAGCACAGCCGTAATCTTGATATGGTACTGCGTCTCTGCTGCGGCGTTATTGTTATAAGTTTTTGGCAAAAATATATTCCATGGCCATTGTTACAGAGCGGGCACGTGATTGTAAACTGATTACTTGTTTTTGCATTTGTTGGTTCTGTAACATTGTAGTTGGAAAATACTTGGTATCTTGATTTATTATGCTTCACCGGGACCTGATTTGATGATGGTTTTTGCGTGGTTGGTTCTTGTTTTCTACGGGATGTTTCCAACGTAGTGAATTTTCCTTCCAGGAATGCCAAAAAATCTTTGAGCGTCGGTAACTCACGTGGTTGTTCTAGGGATTCATTGTAATCATTGAATGTTTCGTTGTCCAATTTTTGTGACAGTAAGTGCACCAGTAATGGATCCCACGTACTGATATCAACACCTAGACCTAGTCTTGCTGTTTGTTCCCTGGGACTCCGTTCTAAATGAATGTTGAGCTCCCGAAGTTGAGCGTGTACCCATTGGAGTTGCGGGTCTTATCAAGGGCGTTGAAGGTTTTGGTTGATGTTCCGACTTCGATAAGTACGCTTTTATTGTAGCTGTTATATTCTCATAATTTGCCTTGGTTTTTTCATACGTATTGTTAGTAAAATAAGCATGGGACTTGTCTGGAAAAGCGCACAGTTCAACATGATTATTCAGGAATTCCTGCCAATACCCTTCTAAATTATTCAATCTTCGATTAATATAGTCGGCGTCTTTCGCTCTTGACTATCTTTCTTGAAATTTACAAATATTTGATTAATGCCATCGATAATTTGTTGTTGATTTGCAGGAGATTTTCCATGCTTGACATTACTTGGTGAAGGAGTTGATACGTTAAAACCTTGGTAAAAAAATCACTTACTTGTTTTGCTTGTTTTTGAAAATATCTTGATACGTTTGCTTGATATGCTTGTGCTTTGCTTGTGAAACCCTTCTGCTTCATGTGCTTCATGAATGCTTATGCTTGGTGTGCTTGGAGAATCTTGCTTGGTTTGCTTGGTGAATGCTTGCTTGGTTTGCTTGATGAATGCTTCAAATTTGCTATGCTTGTTTTATTCTTGATATTCTCGGTTTTGTGCTTGGTGTTATTACTGGTTCTCAGTATATTTGCAGACTCAGTACACGTAGAGCGCCGTCTCAATTCGGCTGGTGAGACCCGCTGGTGGGAGGCCCACCGAACCGATCGCACTGCACTTGAGATCCACAAAACACTGATCAGTTTCCTCGAAGGACCATAAAGATGTTTGGTCTTGGTATACCACACACCTTTTACTTGATCTGATGATGAATGATTTAAACACGATCTTGAGAAAAACAATGATTTATTGCGATTTCACAATACACGAAACTTGGTAAAAATATAAGATTGAGTCACGCGACCGTATTGGTAGGCAAACACAAACACACAATAAAATATTAATGAATGAGGTCAGTCGCGCATAGTGTCAGA
The DNA here is from genome assembly GCA_907164705.1 of Parnassius apollo. Classification (NCBI taxonomy): domain Eukaryota; kingdom Metazoa; phylum Arthropoda; class Insecta; order Lepidoptera; family Papilionidae; genus Parnassius; species Parnassius apollo. The sequence continues at coordinate 10,730,554 of CAJQZP010000851.1, forward strand.
TTACTAAAATGCTGACGCGGGAGAATGCACGGTGTTGCACCGTAAAGGGCAACAGCAACCTGTTGCCGCAGGGTATGCTTTTACCTTAATGCTTCGAGGTATAACATCAAAATGAAAACAACCTATTGACTTTTCTTTTATTTCCAGCAGAAAAATTGATGATCAATTAAAAACATGGATAATTGCTACTGTGAAACGTCTTTTAGAGCTTGGCATTAATATACGAGCTTTCGTGTCAGATCTAGGATCAGATTTTTTGGCTTTTTTAAAAAACATTAGGGATCTCTAAAGAAAACTCATGTTTTGAGATTGATGGGCACAAAATTTACTACATATTTGATGTTCCCCACTTAATGAAGTGCGTGAGAAATAATTTAATAAACTATAATTTTGAGTTTCATGGCAAAAATACTCGGTGGGAGGACATATCAAACATGTATGAACTAGATAAAATGAAAAATATGCGATCAGCTCCTCGTTTAACTGATTCACATTTACAGCCGAATAGTTTCCGAAAACAAAAAGTTCGTTTTGCCATTCAAGTTTTTAGCAATTCTGTAGTAGCAGCTTTAAAAATTATCAATCACCGGGTACTCTACAAGTTGCTGATGGTACGATATTTTTTACTGAAATCATGAACAACCTCTTTGATTTACTGAATTCAAGCAACATCGACTCACCAAAAGTCTACAGTAACCGTAGTAGGGGTACTACTCTCCAAGAGGAATTGCTAGATAAATCACAGCGTATGTTTAATAGCATGAGAGTTAAAAATAAAAAGAATGGCCGTGACGTTACCAATATCATAAAATTTATAAATGCTTTCAACATAACAATAAACTCACTTCGGCAATTATATAAAGATATGAAGTCTGGGGGATATGATTACTTACTCACACGAAGAATTAACATTGATTGCTTAGAAAATTTTTTTTGGGCTCGTGAGGCAAGCTGGCGGAAATTGTCGGGAACCCTCTTGTATACAACGCACCAGGGCATTCCGAAAAATGTTTCTATGCCAAATTCTAAATTTATCAGACGCTACAATTTGTACCGAGGATTTTGACAGCATACTAGCCCAATTTGTAGAAAATGCCAAAAATACACCTCAAACTCAAGTTTCTATCCAGGGTCCACCTCAAATACAACCCAAAGAGAATTTTACAAAGATGTACGACATTACAGAAAAAAATGCATTCCACTATATCTGCGGTTATTTGTTGCGAAGGTGTGTTGAAAGTCACAAGCGTGACTGCCTATCGGTAATTAGTTACGCATCATCATATGACGATGAATCAAATGAGAGAAATTTATACATCCGTCTGAGAGCTTATGGTACTAGCCGTGATCGCTTCGGAGGACTACAAGTCCCTCCAGATGATTTTGTGGATTACATATATAGCTTGGAAACAAAATTGATGTCGATTTTTACTTTTACTGGAAACATTGGGTTCAAATTGTTTGAGCATTTGAGACTAATAGAGTTCAACAGCAAACCATGTGCATGCTTCCCAATAAATTATTTGTTAAAATTATTTATTAGGATGAGAATTTTTTATATAATTAAGTTCAATAATAGAAATTTCAAATCCAGTAAATCTAAAAACCGAAAATATTTTAACATTTATAATTCCTGATTTAGAAATAAATTAGTTATTATATCCTTATAGTTTTTTTTTCTTATCGATTATATAGTAACAAAACAGGTGTCCATACAGTTATAGTAGTAGTAAATATTTGAATTCCAATCATTTTATTCGTGAGGCAGCTACTTATGCAGCCCCACTCCCCCCCTCGCTATCGAGTCCGCAGGCCGAGAAACTCTCTCTCGGATATACTCCGCCAAATAAAATTTCAACCGACCTGAACTGCCTCCTGGCGGCTCAGGCCGATTCTTCTTAAATTTTGCCTAAGTAGGCTCTCCTTCAGCGGCTCGTAGCCGCTTGCGCCCTCTTCTCCCAAAAGAGGGTCGCTTCCGATCCGACAATGAGGCTTAATCCGCCAATTGCCAGTCCCACAGGTTGTGTTTAGTGGGTACACTTAGGGTAGTGGTTAGGTTAGGGTTTAGCCACATAACGACGACAGACCGGCTGTCGTGGTTTGCTTAAAGCATTCACCACCTCCTCGCAGTAGCCCTTTCTAATTGCTTCTGGGCGCAAAAAAAAATTGGAAAATCCAAAATGCACGCCTCATGAGCGTTTCATTTAATTTTGATGAAAAAAATAAATAACTTTTAAAAGGTGTTCAGTTCAATAGCAAAAATCAATCCTTAGAATATATGGAATCTTATTTAATACTATATATCTCAATTTATCACTTACATTTCTATTAAGCGAGAAGACTCACAGACGCATAGACAAACGGACGGCAGTCGATATATTTTTTCAATTACATTTTTGTTGTGTAATCCAAAGTGAATCAGTTACAAAATAAACAACAAATATATATATATATATATATATATATATATATATATATATATATATAGATTTGATGTCTAGCTAAGAGTATAAGAACGATTTTATGTAGCGAAACTGAGGTATGGCCACATATCGAGAGTAGAGCACTCCCTCACGTTGTGAGGCGTGCAATTAGCGTTTTGAATACTTTCAGGAAAAATGTAAGAACAAATTATTACTTATTCTTTATATTAGTAATCATATTGTTGATCACGATGTAGATCTAAAATAAATAATGAAATTAGTAAAAGTTGTTAATTTGTGACAACCCTAACCTCCATACGCTGTCTAGACGTTGTCGGCATTTACCACGAGATCAAAGGCGTCGTCCTACTGTATGTTTTTATTATACTGTGTTAAAGGTAAACTAGTTTTTGTCCGCGTTAGTTAGCCATAAAATATATTTTTAACAATTATCATTCTATTTATTTTTCAGTGACTCTGAGCTTAACAATGAATTACCGGACAGTAATGTGCAGGGACGATGTACTCCTAATATTCGTCGAATGAATATTAGAGGTCTAACAGCGCTACGTCGATGGAAGAAGGCATAATAGTGGAGGGTTTCCAAAAAAGCGTTGAAAAACTTGGCGTTAAATATCACATGCTGATTGGCAATGGCGACTCTGAATCATAAATGGACTATTAATTACGATGCCATACGGTTCTAACCTCATGGTTAAAAAAGTAGAATGCAAAAATCACCTTTTCAGACATTTTTGTTCCAAATTGAAGCAGTTGGGAAGAAAACTAACAACCAATAAGTTTACTTATCAGTACCTACAAGAAAAAGAGTTGAGAGCAATATTTTGCGTCGCTTGCCATGCTGCAGTTATATTAGAAGTATAGTTGTAGCACGAATGGGTCGGCTCGACCGGGGAAGGACCACGCTCTCACAGTATACCAGCGTCAAATAGTAGCTTAATACTGTTGTGTTTCGTATTGTGAGTGTAGAGAACCGGAGACCCTTTTTACTGGAATGAGGCATTCCACCTAAGTCCGCTCGGATGACAACGATCTGGATTTTGATTCGTCATCGAGGAAAGATGTAGATGTCTATGGGCCACAGCAACCACTTACCATCAGGTGGGCTGTGTGCGCGTTTGTCATCCTCCATATGTCCATAAAAAAAGCAGTAGTTGGCGCCGTTAAACATTGGAAGAACGAAGACATCACTGACGTGAAAAAAATTAAAAACATCAAAAATGACATAAAAATCAGTGCCAATCATGTTTTTAAGAAAAGAAAGAAGAGTTTTTGGATTCTTCGCAAAAAACAAGGACAAAATAAAAGAATTAGAATTGGCCACTAGAGGTCAAAGAGACAATGATTTGTGGCACACTGAACAGAGAAAAAGGCTAACTGCATATAAATTTCAAACTGCGCCCTTACTGTACACTCATTTCAAAGGAAATACGGCAACCGAATATGGAAACCAACACGAATCGGAGGCCATACGAGAATTTTCCACAACTACCAATCTAAAAGTTTCGGTGTGTGGACTGTTTATTGATTAATATGATTATTATTTGGGGGCAAGTCCCGATGGACTTATTGGAGATGACTCTCTAATTGAAGTCAAATGTCCTATTTCTGCTTCTAATATGCCTCCTTTGGAGGCCATAACTGAAAAAAGATCAAATTTTGTTTGATACGAGGACAGATGATTTTAAAAAGGAAATCAGGTCCAGGGAAAATTACATATCACTGGTAGGCAATTTTCTTTTTCGTGGTATGGACGCTACATGTTTTGGCGTATGAAAAAAAGTACGATGACTTCTTTTGGACGAAAAAATGCAGCCAAAACGTAACTCATTTTATTTTCAGTGTTTATTACCAAAACTGATTGACCCTCGAGTACATAGAAATATGGCAGCTCGAGAAATAGTGTAATAAAGTAATATGTAGTAATAAAAACTAATTTCCACAAGTTGTTACTTTTTTATTTATTCACCTACCTAATTAAGTGTAATCTCGAAATCTTTTTAAGTTAAGTTTGTAAGTAAAAGACTAAATACATAATGAAGTTATTCACAGATATTATTTTTTCATAAGAAGTATTAGTACCCTGGATTGTGGTCGAATGTTCAACGATTTTTGATAGCAATCCTATCGTCATATTTGTGTGAATATGGATTTAGCGCTGTGACGACGCTGCTAACTAAAAAAAAAAACGTTTGCATGTTACCGAACACGGTGAATTTCGACTGCTTTTGAGTAAAATCAAACCTGATATCAACAAAATTGTTAAAATTCATCAATTTTATTCATCTTATTAGATTCGTTTTTAAACTAAAAATGATTACCTATCTGTATTGTGTTCCTTTTAATTTGATTAAAATATATTCTTAATATTATGAAGTTGTGTGGCGGGGCCATAGGTCCCTGGTTTATTTCCGAGACGAATGACCAAAGAATTATGGTGCGCGGATGACTAAATGTATTGCGGTTTGATAAATGTATTGCGATTAGGTGGACTATCAGCGTGGTTCGTTTTGAACCAAAACAAATTGACGGGCTTGGCGCGTGGTGTTATATGGACAAATACCCTGCGTATTTGTGAAACGCTCCCGAAAACGAAGACAGAAATTAGTACTAACGATACCTTTGATGATGGGACAAAAACAAAATCGATCCCGATGAAAAAAAAGATATTTTTTTACAACGTTTAATTAGTACAGCAAAATGAAACGATAATTTCATAAAAAATAGAAAAAAAAAATAAAAAAAAAAAAAAAAATTTAAAAATGAAAAACTCCCCAACACTCCCCCCACGCACAAAATTTGCAAATAAAAAAAAAAAAAGACAGAAAATAAAAATAAAAATTTAAATTATTTATAAAAAAAAAAAGGAAAAAAAAAAAAAAAAAAAAAAAAATATTATATTAAAAAATATTGATTAAATAAAAAAAAAAAAAAAAAATTTTGTTTATAATTGTGTAAGTGAGTACCCAATTAGGTACGTTTTTTAATGTCAATATCATTTTTGTAATAACGAACTGCTTGTTTCGTCAGGGTACAATTGATTGTCTACACATTGATAACACAACTCACAGTAATTGGTCATGGATACTGGGTACAATTGATTGTCTACACAAGTATGTTTTTAAGGATCTACTAGGTGTGCGTCGTTTGTGTCTATAAGTGGTCACATACAACCGCCGGTACGACATACTCCGCAGATAGTGTTGAGTCCGTATACTCCGAGAGGCGTCGAGGTCACCGGCCTCTAGGCAGAAGGCCGGGGGGAAAAAGGGAAACGGGGACTCTCACATTTTGGTCAGTTGGTTATTGTTTGCTAATGTCTTTCCGTCCTATATCCATGCATTCCTTCCGCACGTACTGAAGGGTGAGGGGGGTCTAGAATGTGGTGCCACCTTTTCGGCCAATAAGAAGCGCGCCCCGCCGAGATGGACGTGAGTGGCCTGTCCATATAGGAACACGCACTGCCGCCGCTCAGCCCTTCTTGCATAGTAGTTTGAAGACTTCGCTAGTTGTGATTGCACCTCTGTGGTAGTCGCGCCACAGAAGAATCGCTGGTAGTAATCACTTCGCATAGTGCGAGTTGTCGTCCACTGCTCTTCCAACGCACCACAAGATCAAAAGCGTCGTCCACGAAGCACCAAAGGAACTCCACCCCGGTAAGTGCTTTCTTTCTTTTACTTGGACTTGAGCTGTTTTTATTTCCCCGTCACATTTTTCTCCCCTACCGGCTCAAATAAAACTCCTTGAAGACACTGGTAAAGTAGTAGATTTTTGGAATAGCGAGAGCATCGTCCAAGGCTGTCGCGTGCCACGTCGGCCATCTTGTTTTGGGGTTTCAAGAAATCGCACATACAGTCCACATAGTAACATCTCGCATAACAAGGTCAAGGCCTGACCCAGGAATCGAACACAAGAACCTCTATCGCCGAAAACATTTCAAATTATTAGCGCGCCACCATTTCTATTCTTTGCTCTCGGATCTGGTCATTCGCTCCACCACCCTTCACTACGCGTCATGAAGGCGTTCTATTTGCAAATAATCCTAAACATTGACAACATTGCTAAGTTATAAAATTACTTTGCAACGCACTATCTAATAATGTACCAATGCTAAGTTCGTTTCCACGCGAATCCCTAATTATTACACGCGCGGTTCCAGGAAGAACTGGTGGGAACCGAGCTAATTCTTTAACGCTCGACAGCGAGCACAAAGCAACGTCGTCTGAGCACGCACGCGGTGTTGCCAATTGAGAGGTGTCGACGCGATTCGACTTTATTGAAGGTAAAACGTTTGCGTTAGCTTCGTTAGGTGAAGCGTCACTCACAGGTTTGCTCAACGTGGATGTGGCACTATTTTTAAAATGCAGCATCGAGTGATGTCTACTGCAGCATTTATTACACACTGAACTAGAGTTACAATTGGAAACACGATGCTTGTTACTCAAGAAATTTAAGCATAATTTGTTAGCTATTACCATGTTGATTAGTTTTACATAAGAAACAGGCGCTGTGTGAAAATGAAGATGAGGTGCTTACATATGCTAGCGGTTTAGTTGGCTTCGACGGTGCATTCATTCGACGGTCGGTGTATTTTTTTTGCTTCTTGTTTTGTATTAGACAAACGTTGTTTTATTTTAATTTGGTTTTGAACGAAAAGCAATAAAGTGTCTAACGATGGTATGTCACAGCCACGATTTTCCATTTCGAACGAACGTACGTTGTCCGGGTCTACTTTTTAATGCAGTATGTAAAAATATAAAGTCCACAAGATCATTAAATTTAAGAATTTTGAGAGCGGCTACCGCCGTTGCGAATCTATCCAAAAATTTGTTCGAGATTATAAATATTTGTCGACGACATAGCTTTAAGGTCGAATATTTGGTCTAAACAAACCCTCATTTATTTAAATTCAAAAATCAAAAATAGTTATCTCTCACCTTCTACGATTACGCCTTGCCACTTAGTTTTCCAATTAAATAATATAATTTTTCAGCATCAGATAAGGAAGGATTATTATGTATAGTATTCCGAAAACGATTAATAAATAACGGCCAAATTTTAACATCACCAGGTGCGTCACGTGAGAAAAAGAAGGGCAATTTGAGAAATTGAGGGAAATATGCGGGAAAACATGAAACGTAAAATATACGCATCGACTTGAGTACCTCCTCCGTTTCGCAATGCAGTACCACGTCTGAAGATAGTCGAGTCGCTTGCGATTCTAACTCGACTTCAGCGGCACAGGTATAAGAATCCACTCTAGCCGCAGCCCACTAACACACAACCAAGGGCTCGACATACCCACTCAGAGCGACCACCTCGGGTCAACCATGTGAGTCCCCTACTTTTAACATGGGTTACCAAGCCTCGGCTACAACCCCGCCCCCTCCGCCATGACAGGGCGGCAACCCGTTTAGGGAGGACCTATTTCTCACCTGAACTCACGCAAACTCATTAAAGACATTAATAATTTTGCAGTCCCAAGATATACTTATTCCCTTGATATAATAAATTGGTCATACTACAGATTTAGCAAATTTACGTCTTGCAAACACAAAGTTATCATCAGGTGACCTTTTTACACTTGACTATGACCCTTGAGTTTGAAGGAAAATGAGAAGATAAGAAAAAAACATTCGAAATAATAATCTAAAGCCTTGAATATACTGGGGACAAAAATGCGACATGTTGCGAAACATGTCGATCTAACTAATATAAACCTTAATATATACGCTCACGTGAATTCCCAGAATATGTCACGAACATTTTGCAGGACACACAAGTCAGTGTTTATAGAAATGTTACCCGAGGAGGTTGTAGTGATTATGCGTACATAGTACTTACTTCGGGAGTGAAACGCAATTGAAAGAGAAGGCGGTGGATGCGGAATTTCTTACTACGACGAGAAGAAAGAAAAATTAATATTTTAGGTGATTTCCTGTCTGACGAATTTTTTGTGAATTTTACTCGAATGTCAACATCTGATTTTTAAAGTTCATCACAAATGATCGGACGTTCCATAGCCAAATAGGATAAAATACTACGAAACGCTGTTGGCCCTCATATCAGATACGCCATTGCATTAAGATACTTGTCACTGGAGATTCTTATGCTTCCCTGTCGTACACTTTTCAAGTGTCGAAACAACTGATCGGTAGAATAGTACCAGAAGTTGTCCGGAGTGTGTCCTCACGCTTTAATCGCGGTTGCTTTCTGCAGGTTGCCGTCGTGTTTGACATTATAGGTCAGCCGATTGTGATAGGATGCATTTTTTTTGGCATCCCAATTGAAATCCCAATTTGAAATCATTCTCTGCATGAAACGTAGACAGAGAAACCTATAGACAAATTGACGCTTTCTTTTTCATTCGCACACGATAAAGACAGATTTATGCATACGTCTTGCATAGAAATGAGACAGAGCGGTGTGATTGTTTGTCCCTTTCTCCGTGCCGATTTTTTTGTTTAGCAAACTACACTTTGCTAAACAACTTTGACAGTTCGTAGTAAACTAAGGAGTTTACAAGTTGGTTTAAGTGAGAAAAAAGTGTTTTGTGAGCTTAAGATTGGTGAATCTTGTTTAGTTCAGTTCTTAGAACAATCAAATTTTTTATCTAAATGTGTTTAAAAGTCTTAAAGATTATTGTATAACCTAAAACTACGTTATCGTCCTTTCTCACTCGAGGTCACTCTAATCATTAGTCTATTGGTTTCTCTGTCTACGGTTGGTGTCTCTGTCTTAGATAAGGAGGATAATCTGCCATAGGAGAATAGTTGAAAAGTTGTCCATCTGTAAGCAGTAAATAACAGTTCAAAAACTCTCCACAACAGCGCCCGAGTATGATACAGGGTATGATAAATCACCGTAAAATACGTTAAGAGTGATTTTGAAAATAAAAATTTTGAAAGAAATAAAATAATTATTGTAAAGAGAAATATGGTGAAAGTCTGTGCAATAAAAAAATTATCAAAAGTTCTTTAAAATTTAGACTGTAGCTACAGTGGCGTCACCCTTATTTAGCGTTTTTCTACAGACACTTTATACAGAGCGTAGACAGAGAGTCTGTACTCCTTACCACTACACTCCATAACGATTTCCTGTTCCTGTAGCTTTTTTATTTAACTTACTTTACGGCTCTGGGTTCTAGGTTTCTGAGCCACTCATTTCTTTCGTAATCTTCGTTTTTATATATTTATTCTTCACAATATGCTGATGCGTAACATTGCGAAGTTTTTGGAGATTTTGACGACAGCTCAACCCAGAGGACAGTTGATGACGACAGCCACTCAAATTCATAAGGCGCCCAAGCTATCAAAATAACTTGAAATTTATATCAACATCAAAGCACTTGCTTTGTTGTTTTCTCTAATAGTTCAGACGCGCAGACACTTAATTCACAAAATCGCATCACTTTTTGGAATCAAAACCCACTTCAAATCATTATTTAAGCGACAAAACTGGAGCGACAATCCATCGATGGCCAAGTTCCCGCCAAAACCTCTTTTCCTGTGGCGCTTTAGTTCATCCATAGAGTATAATAATTTGTGATGTTCTATTCTGGATTCTAGCGTACGTTGCCGCCATTTTCTCAATCGATCTCGACTCTGTCGGCTTAGCTTTGTGATAAAACGTTACAATTACGGAGTAAATATAACTTTGTGTTTGATACATGTTCCCTTTTTAAACATTAATAGGTGTCTGCTCACATGATTTTTTATTTTACTTTATAATTATTTAAACTACAAAATGGGTGACCGTAAGTTCCAACTCACTATGTGCTTTCTATTTGATATTAGTTTTCTGTTTCTTCATTAAACATTTACATTGTTTTGTAGCTTATGCATCAAGTGATTATAATAGTGGGGGATATTCCTCTCATTATTCTGTGCCACCACCTACCGCATCTTCAGGGGAAAACAATTACAGCGGTGGTCAACAAGGGCAAGGAGGTTATGGTAGTGGGAATAGTTATTCTGGACAAAGTTCAGGACAAGATTGGAATCAGCCGAGTTCAGGTAGGAATGTGGCGGTTGCGCCACATGTATCTTAAATAATTATTAATATTCTACACATAAATTGCATTTAGACATGATTTAACACCTCGCTGTGTAATGACAGCGTAAGAATATCGACTACCCATTATCGTTTCGTGGATGTAAGAGGCGACATGGAAACAAACCAGGAGATAAGCAGCAGCGTCTGTCTTATAACTCAAAAATAAACTTGGCTTTAGTAATCTGCTGCACGATTTAAGTGATTATTTTAGCTTTAGTTGACAGGCAATGATGCTATTGCATTTATCTGCTTTTTATGCCGGAAATCTTTATTTTTCGAGATATCGATAGTTAAAGTTTTGAGGTTATATAGGGTTGGCTAGACATCCGGTACTTGATTTTGATAATGTTTTTAGTCTAGGAGGCTTGTTAGGGTTAATCATAAACCTATTACACTGTTATTAGAGGTCGAAAATGCATTTTGAACTAATTACGATAAAAACAAATTTCACCTAAAATAGTGTAATATGTCAATTTGTTCTCGTATTATGAAGTAGGTTTCCGATACTTGATTTTTTAATTATGTTTTCAATTTAGGAGAAGAAATTGTCAGGGTTAAGCTCGAACCATTTACACTGTTTTTGGATTTCAGAAATGCCTTTTGAATTAATTACGATAAAAATAAATTTCACTTTAAGTTACATATAACGAAACGCAAATATGTTAATTTGTTTTTTAACACAGATACACTCATAAAAAAGTTAATCACTCGGACCCAAACAATCCATTTGTGGAGATGGGACTTATGTACAACAAATTGAGTTGCAGTGGAGAGCAGTCAAGAGTTTTTCAGAAGACAAAATTATAACAATTCACATTACATTATTTTATTTACCACTCTAGTTGCAGAGTTAGAGCAACTAGACTTTATAGATAAAATTGGTCGAATCGGTTCTAAAACCGAATTAGCACACCCCGACTTCACGTAGTCTTGTCTGCCCTACCCCTAGAGTGTTTTTGTAAAGCCGTAGGCACAGAGGGAGAGCAGCGCCTGCTAGCTGTAGCAAATCGCAGGCACCTAAGGGAGCCGAAGCTGCGGAGGCGAGCATATGGGTGCCTGTGATTTGCTACACAAGGGCGAAGGGGCTGCACTTCCCGCAGTGCCGAAGCTGTTGCAGAAGTAACTGTGTCAATATTCCTGTATAAAAAAGTGAGGTTATGATTTTACAAAAAAAGGGGGGTTTCCGGCACTTCCCCCTTTTAGGGGGAGGTTCCTACCCCAGCCCCCCCCCACTCGGCGACCATATATTCATGCGGTAGATTACTAAAAATTTTCATAAAAAAGGGGGGATTCCGGCACTTAATTCTTTTAGGGGGAGGTTCCTACCCCTCCCCACCATCTACCCGCCCACTCGGTGACCATAAATTCGTGCGGCAGATTACTAAAGAAATACCAAGTGCTATCAAAATAAAATTTAAAATTCCTACTTGTGCTCTGTTCTGAGTAAATGAATTTCATACCAATACTACCTTATTTATTAAAGCTATATTTCTAGGCCTTTTACTGTAGCACTTTTTGCTCCTGCTTAAAGAATATTTAAAAAAAACTTTAAATTTCTTGGCTACCAAAAAGCATTTTATTTTAATACTTTATTACGTAGTAAAATTCCAATCATAGGTTTTCTTATTCCCATATACTAAATGAATTCAAGAGACCTCTAAATTATTTAAATAAAAGATATTTTCCGGTTACAACTTTATGCTATAAAACAGAAAACAGTGTTCCGAATCTCTTTTGTACGTCTATGTTAATAAAGATCCAACCATTTTAAGTGACAGATATAAAATCAAGTTAGAACTTTATACTAGGGAATGCAAAACCGGCCCAAATTAAGATCCAACCATTTTAAGTGACAGATATAAAATCAAGTTAGATTCTTCTAAGCACAAGACTTCAACAACTCCTTTTACTATTGTACGTACTGTGAAAGAATATCCGATTTTAAGCCCAGCAACGTTTTCTGTAACTTATAGAATACTAAAAATCTGTCAACCATATCGCCTAACGAACTCTGTCTCATTTTGCAGTCCAAAATCACACATAGTTCATGGCCAAACTTCTCTTTTACAGAAATTTTGTAGCATGTCATCATTTTTAGTGGCAGATTTTCTAAAAGTTTTCGCAACCTGTCTAACTTTTTGAATCAAGTCTTTGTAGTATTGATTAGAAACACGAGAAGTTTTTGCATGCATTGATGCGTCTTTATCTGCGCTAAATTTAGAAACCGAAAAAATGGTGTTATGTGAAATGACATTACACAAGAATGGCGGTGGGCGCGGGTGTTTTTTTTTAACAAAGGCATACAAAGCTCTCATCATGATCAAACCCAAAGTGTCAAATCAGAATGTGCATTTTCGACAGCTGGTTATTTCTGCAGCAAAATATGATCTCCAATCTTGATACTTTACTTTTCTTAAGATCTTATTTTCTTACTAAAACATGGGCCTTGCTGCTACTAGATCAGATTCAAACTTTGCAGATATATTGAGAAGACAAATCGATGTCTGTAATTGTTTTTCAATTTTCAAAGTACTAAAATTAAAAGGAACAAAATAAGAGCGATTTACAACTTTTCATAGTAATCTAATTACAGCCTTTTATTTTGTTTTATTTAAGTTTATGATGAAAACAACAGACGTAGATGTTTATTCGTCTTGTCAATATATTTACAAAGATTTAATTCTACCCGTTGTTGTGTCGTTTTTAAATGAGAGTAAAACTAATAATAATATTAATTATATAAACCTTTCATTAAACTATTTCTTTAATAAATTTCTGAACTTTCATTGAAATTTTGAATATGTATTTCCTTGGTACGTATCTATTTAATGATTGAAAAGATAAGCCTGAATTTCACATGCAGCTTAATAATATAATTTGTACAAAGAATAACCGGTTTCACCAAAAACCGGGCAGGTTTTACATTCCCTAACTAGATCGTTGTCTATTTGCTGTCACAACTAATACACCGTCTTCTCCATCGTCACTATCAGATTCAGATAGATTATCATATTCTTCCACAGCATCGTACATTGTTATACGTAAGTACTTGATATTTTTTGTAGATTATCTCTATTGTGATTCTGGGAATCACAATAAATATATCGTTTTTACAGACACATAGTGTAGCTATTTGAAAATAATAAGGAAAACCGGAAACATGCAAAAAATAACCGGGTTTTATTAAATAATCCAAATATGCCGAAAAACCGTTGGTTTTCGGGTAACCCGGTTTGTATTCCCTACTTTATACAACTTTCTACTTTGAAGTGCAAAAAATCTCTTATGAAGAAATCTATGAGAAATGGTGCTTTTAAGAACTCTTTTACCTAAAGCAGTATTATTTAGATTCTTGTTTTACCCCCAATTATAACCTTTTAGTTAAAATCTAAATTTTGAACCTCACATTTGTAATAGAGTAACTGCGTATTATAACTAAGCCAATCTATTTTATAATAAAATAGCTTTTGAGGAAAATACATAGGTATTTTCCTCGTGTAGATAGACACCAAGATAAATTTATAACTTTTGAATTTTGGTAAAAAACATTTACTATAATGATTTCTTAAATTTACGCGAACACTACACATTGAATAAAACTATTATTTACGGATTTTATCGCGTTTAATTACTTTAATTTATTTTTATTATTATCCCGACGTTTCGGGTGCTTTACAGCGCCCATGGTCACGGGGGGACTGAGATGTTTGGACGTCCCAATGTCATAGTTAGTCCGGCTACCTTCAGTTTTTTAATATTAATTTTTGGTCCGATTTACGCAAAACGAGCTTATAGTATCATGAAGTCTTGCAATGGTATGCTTGGGTTTGGGTTTAATTTTGTTGATTATAGGATCCCAAGCAGATGGTAGCACCCAACCATCTTCTCTATTGAAATTTGGATGTTTTTTAATTTCAATAGCCTCGCGTATCATCCTTGGTAGGAATCGGTGTTCTTTTGCGAGAATTTGTGGTTTATCAAATCTAATGTAATGGTGGGGACGATCTTGAACATGTTCGCAGACTGCAGACTTCCCGGAGCGTCGGTGCTTCACATCAGCTATATGTTCCTTCACGCGGGTTTTTATAGATCTCTTTGTTTGACCTATGTAAGAGAGACCACATTCACAATCTAGCTTGTACACACCTGCATCTTGTAGAGGAATATTACATTTGATGGATGGTAAAAATTGACTAATCTTCTTCAGCGGCTTGTAGTATGTCTTAATGGACGCTCGCTTCAAGATGTAGCCAATCTTGTCCGTGACTCCTCCAACATATGGTAGTAGAGCAGGTGCGCACTCGACTGTTGCCGGCTTCACTCGTTCACTGTGACGTAGGCGCGGGACCCGAAGCTTGTTGTCTTGCAATACTTGCTTGACGTGCTGAAGCTCCGCGGCCAGATGTTTTCTGTCACAGATCCCTCGTGCTCTCTGAAACAAAGATTTACCCACGGTAGCTAACTGTGAAGGATGATGGTGAGATTCACCATTTAGATATCGGTTGGTATGGGTCTTTTTCCTATACACGGTGTGACCAATAGTGTTATCAGGATTTCGGATGACTAAAACATCTAGGAAAGCTAAAGAATTATTTGCCTCTAACTCCATTGTGAATTGTATTTTAGAGTTTATGGAGTTTATAAGTATTAGTTATAGTTTATAGTAAATATTAGACCACCTTAACTCCATAAACTCTAAAATACAATTCACAATGGAGTTAGAGGCAAATAATTCTTTAGCTTTCCTAGATGTAGTCATCCGAAATCCTGATAACACTATTGGTCACACTGTGTATAGGAAAAGACCCATACCAACCGATATCTAAATGGTGAATCTCACCATCATCCTTCACAGTTAGCTACCGTGGGTAAATCTTTGTTTCAGAGAGCACGAGGGATCTGTGACAGAAAACATCTGGCCGCGGAGCTTCAGCACGTCAAGCAAGTATTGCAAGACAACAAGCTTCGGGTCCCGCGCCTACGTCACAGTGAACGAGTGAAGCCGGCAACAGTCGAGCGCGCACCTGCTCTACTACCATATGTTGGAGGAGTCACGGACAAGATTGGCTACATCTTGAAGCGAGCGTCCATTAAGACATACTACAAGCCGCTGAAGAAGATTAGTCAATTTTTACCATCCATCAAATGTAATATTCCTCTACAAGATGCAGGTGTGTACAAGCTAGATTGTGAATGTGGTCTCTCTTACATAGGTCAAACAAAGAGATCTATAAAAACCCGCGTGAAGGAACATATAGCTGATGTGAAGCACCGACGCTCCGGGAAGTCTGCAGTCTGCGAACATGTTCAAGATCGTCCCCACCATTACATTAGATTTGATAAACCACAAATTCTCGCAAAAGAACACCGATTCCTACCAAGGATGATACGCGAGGCTATTGAAATTAAAAAAACATCCAAATTTCAATAGAGAAGATGGTTGGGTGCTACCATCTGCTTGGGATCCTATAATCAACAAAATTAAACCCAAACCCAAGCATACCATTGCAAGACTTCATGATACTATAAGCTCGTTTTGCGTAAATCGGACCAAAAAATTAATATTAAAAAACTGAAGGTAGCCGGACTAACTATGACATTGGGACGTCAAACATCTCAGTCCCCCCGTGACCATGGGCGCTGTAAAGCACCCGAAACGTCGGGATAATAATAAAAATAAATTAAAGTAATTAAACGCGATAAAATCCGTAAATAATAGTTTTATTCAACATTTACTATATCAAAACAGAAGTCAGTTGCGTGGTAGAATATAAAATGGGGAAATTACATTTTGCCACTACCTTCCATTCCTAAGAACACTTAGAATAAATTATTTATGTAATTACACAATTTTTAGGTGGTGGTAATAGTTATGGGAGCAGTGGTCAGTCAGGCAATGGATATGGTCAAAACTACAATTCAAGCTATGGAAGTGGAAGCTATGATCGTAACAGTGGTGGTAGTAGTAGCAACTACAATGTAAGCAGTGGAGGTGACCGCGGTGGAAGCAACTACAGCAACAGTGACCGCGGTGGTTCCAATTATGGAGGAAGTGACAGAGGTGGAAGTGGTTACTCTGGTGGTGATCGGGGAGGATATGGAGGGGGTGACCGATCCAGCTACAATAGAGATGGGGGAAATAGAGACAGTGGATATGGGTAAGTGATATTTTAAAAAGTATTAAATATATTAATAAACCAAAATTTATATCCATATCCTTATTTGTTCCCTTAAGGCCCCTTCTTATTTGACTCAACATCATTTTAATCTCTCTTAACTAATTTAGTAATAACAAATGTCAAAAACTTCCTTTTTCCAACATTCATTCATTTGTGAGGATAAGTTGATATCTGTTTTGTTAAAATCAAGATAATTAAAAAAATTGAAGATGATTAATTGTAATTGAAGTTTATTTTTGGAAACATGTTGTATTGGGAACAAATATTAAGGGTCTGTCAAGGGATTCTTCTTGAATAAAAGGTTGATTTTCGACAGTTTCTAAGTAAAAACTTAAGTGGTAGTCATGCAATTTGTAGATTGTTTAAGTCTTCTTAAACTTACATACTAAACTAGCCAAAAAATATGATAAAAATAAAGTGAAGCTTTTCAACATTTAGGGAGTTGACATATTGATGAGCAATGTCTTCTCCCTAAGTTTCTCAAATTTTTGGAATGATATATAATTTTTTAAATGTTAGGTGCTTACCAATTGTAAGTATATTGGATTAAAATAAGTATTTTAATTCAGTTCATATGTGTTATCATAACACAATATCTATAAGGATATAGGGCATTAACATAATACATAGTTTGTGTAGGTTCAAGTTATATATGTATATTTTTAAAACATTTAAAATAAAATTTTAATTTAAATGGAAAATTGGCCAAGTCTAACAATACTAAAAGTAGCAAATTCAAATGCTGTAATGTACTAACTTATTTATGGTGGTGCCAACTACCAATTCTATATATAAAACATGTTTCGAGTCTTATCATAATTTTGCTACTTGCTTATTTTTGGTGTTAATTACAATTACTATGCCCGGTTCACAAAAATTGCTGCTAGAATAGTTGTATTGATTGAGGAGAGTTATAAAGGTATGTATATTAATAAAAAATAATCCTAAAGAAAAAGTCAACTGGTGTGTTACAATTCACACTAAAAATTGGTTGGAAGTGTATATCCTATCAAAATGTTACCTACCTAAAAGTTGTAAATGGGCTCTGAAGGTGCATATGAAGCAGAGAGAGATCCTCTCTAATAAACTGGTTATCAGTTTGTTATTTAAAAAAGTGATTGTGGATTTCCCTGAAAATTGTATTTACAACAAAATTAACAATATTCAAATTATTAAGTACAATGATCTAACTAATATAAAACTGACATAATAAGAACAAAATTCTACCTAGAGAGGGTATAAAACAAAAGGTTAAAAGAACTAAATTGATGATCTGATGAGTTGTTTAAAAGTATGGTTGGTACTTCTTTATGAACCCATAAAAGTCTACTGCTGGACCTCTCATTGTATGGAGAATTTTACTTGGAAATCAGATTGCAGCTTAATTAACACATTCGCCATTTATTATTGGCAAGTGTTAAACCATTGATGCAAATTTTTAAGTAGTTATGTGAGATTTAAGTATCTATTAGTGTTACAAGAACAACTGTAGGATGGTGCAAATTTTTGGTTTATTTTTTATTTATTCTTTATTGAACACCTTACAACTAAACTAACAATGGGCAAACTTAATGCCTGAAAAATGTTTACTTGTGTATAATAATAATTATTATTCTAGTTTCTCCAATGAGATTCTTTCGACTTTGTGTCAGTAAGATTAGAGTATTTTGAGATAAAAGCTAAATAAAAAAAATATGATTGTAGAACTAAACATCTTGCCCCTTTAATGCTACTGTCTCACATTTTTGGGAGTATTTTACCTCTGGCATAAGATAAATGGTTATACTGCCACATATAGGAAGCTATATGAGGTGATCTATATCTTCTCTTTAGGGAGTCATAAATAGCACTATATATTTTGTTTAATACTCTCCAAATAATTTTAAAATTATATATAAATTAAAATACTCTAAAACACTGC
This sequence comes from Parnassius apollo, assembly GCA_907164705.1. Taxonomy (NCBI): domain Eukaryota; kingdom Metazoa; phylum Arthropoda; class Insecta; order Lepidoptera; family Papilionidae; genus Parnassius; species Parnassius apollo. The sequence goes on from CAJQZP010000851.1 coordinate 10,749,153, forward strand.
TGTCAAATATTTGTAAACATGTGTGTTCATTTAAGGGCCGTGAAAGTGATCTTATTGAATCATGGAGCAAAACGGATCACCATTCCAGCATTCCCCTACATCAAAGTATAAGTCCACGCGGTCCTATGCGTACATTAAAAATAGTTGCAACCACACTGCTCACCAGACTGAAGTTTCTTGTACTCGCTAGACAGTTTCTTGCTGCAAAAAGAGATCTGCTACTTCATACTTACACAAAGATTTAACCTTTCATATATAAGCAAATTAATCACATTATTGCTATTTACTTCTTTTTAAGAGCTGTAGTAGCTCAGGTTAACGCTCGCTGTAAATATAATAGAACGCGAGTAACCCGGATTCGATCCCCGCCGGCACTGGAAGGAAAACATCGTGAGGAAACCTGCATGTCTGACGAATAAGTAAAAAAGGAAATGCCGAATACATGTGAAGTTCGCCAACACGCACTGGGGCAGCGCGGCGGACACTTCCTTACACTAAAACCCTCTCAGAAATGAGGGGAGGCCTATGCCCAGCAGTGGGACGTATATAGGCTCTAACTTTACTTTTTTTAAACTTAAAAAATACAATAAGTGTGGTTTGTTGTTGTTTGAGCGATACTGTTATAAAGTTATAATGTATGTGTGTAAAATTGTTTGTTTGTGATTGTGTTGTGTGAGTCGTAGTGACAGACAATTTTTTTTTGAGTGCTCAGATTTCCCTTCCAAAAAATGACAGTTCAGTATTAGGGAAAAATGCCACAGCTACTCACCTCTGGTCTGTCGGTGGTCTATGTTGCTCAATGTATTGAATAGTGAAAATCACAATTGTGTCCTGACCAAAATACTATATAATAATATTTTTGATAAGCCTCACTATGTCAAGAAAGTGGATGACCCCTTGAGTGGCTGGATGATGTATAACTTACAATATTAAGGCTTTCTAAATCTTGAATATATATATATATATATATATATATATATATATATATACATATATATACATACATATACAACATGTAACATAATTAACGCACTTTGAGAAAGTAGTTTGTTCAGAATCGTTTACTGAATCGATTCCTATCATTTTTAATATAGGTAACTTTTTATCCCAAAAATTATTATAACTACGTAAATTACAGTCACAATAAATCTGTACAGTCAAAAAATACCTTAACTACAATAAGACTTTTAAAGTCCAGTGCAGTGTAATTACTAATTCTGTCATTCAATAAAAATAAAGAAAAATGAACTTTATTTCAAGAACGTTAAATTCTGAGTTCGTGGATTTGTACTGTGACCACAACATTCTTCCGGAATTAGTATAACTAATTTGATAAATAATCAGTGCATAAAAATGTTTAACTAAAAATTCTGTGTATGTATTATGATTATAACATAATATACTAATTAGGGTGTCTGAGGGTGTGCGTTAATTACGTTACATATTGACTGGCCTGTTGGTCTAGTGGTTAGTGACCCTGACTGCTATGCCGGAGGTCGTGGGGTCGACTCCCACCCAGGACAAATGTTTGTGTGATGAGCAAGATCATTCTGTGTCTGGGTGTAATTTATCTATAATATTTATGTATTTAGAAATATATAAGTATGTTTATCAGTTGTCTAGTACCCATAATACAAGCTCTGCTTAGCTTGGGACTAGATGGCGTTGTGTGATAGTTGTGGAATTTTATTATTATATGTAAAACAGTCCATAGGTTCGTTGGACATTCATGTCAATTAATCTACTGTTAAAACGGAAGAATTCTAAGTATACTACTAGACCAGCAATTCAAAATAAGTACTATGTCACAGCTGTGGTACGCGTGGGCGGAGAGCAAGATTGATAAATTAAGATAACAGATGAGATGGATAAATTAAGATGACAGTTGTATTTTCATTTATGACTTACTTTCTGAATGATTAAACTGATTGTGATGAAACTATGAACAGATGGAAAGCAATGCCAGGAAAGATCTAAGCTGTATATATAGGGATATGATTAAATGTGTCACTTGTCAATTATGGGAACTATGACAAATTTCCATCAGCAGTAGACTTTTGATTGACTGTAATGGTAAATAAATGCACTTAAGACCATTGGTTCTGTTTATTTCTGCTTCAGTTTTTTTAATAATGATAATTAACTACTGGCACATGACACATAAAATTGATGTAATTTCTTTATATGTGTATATATTTCATAAATATATTACAATTATTATTATAGATTTAAATAACTATAAAATAGTCATAAATTTTTTGAAGACATGATTATTACAACCTATCGTCATTCAAACTGTAGGTAATTTTACCTCTAGTAAATAAAAATACACAGATAACAAACAAACTGATGGTAGAAAATCCATTAAAAACTGCTTAACCCATATTGCACAGTCTGGTGGAAAAACATTGCTCTATCGAGAGTATGAAAAGTGTGGCGTTGTGAAAAATTCCTTTTAAAACTTATCAACTAAACTAACAAATTTCTACTAACAGTATTTTAATTCATAAGTATCAATAGTGTGTGCAACAATGGATTATTAAAAAAGTAACATAAATTCAGGTTTCTTAATATCAATAAAATTGGTAATTGTAACTTTTTATGTTTTAATCACCTGATAACAAATTTTCTAAGTAGCTAAATTGTCCAACTTCGACAAAATGTTGAAGGCGATGCTTTGGTCACATTCTTGAAGAAATTGCTTAGATCACATTTGTGAATTACATTATTTTTGCAAATGGTGTTGCTCCTCTAGTAGATCTCACTATAAAACGAAAGTATACAACCAATATGTGTTATTTCTAATTATGATAAAATTACATTTAAAATAAAGCAACTTATCTGGTAATTAAGGAAGTAGATTAAACTAAATTTGCATTGCAATTGTTACAAAAAGCTGATCAATAAAAATTATCAATCAATAACTGGTGCTCTAAAATATTCCAAAGTCTGAAGTATGTTTGAAATGGTTATAAATGACATAATATATTATTTCCTCTATCACAAATCAAAAATAGGATTTTGATAAACCAAATTATAATACTCAGTTTACCCAAAGAAAAATACCTTTCAAAACATTATTTTAGGTACCGTATCCACTACTAATTAATTGCTATAATGCTTTGTCTTCCCATTAACTGAATACGTAATTATGGTCTTGTAAGATTTACTGCTAGTTACGTTACCAAAGTAATTTCTCTTCTAAATAAAAGAAATGTTTTAGTTATATATCTTTATTATTTTAAATGTCTTTATGTGGTATATCATTGTTTTGTACTAAATGTGCATGTGACTACATAGTGTGCAACATTATTGTCTCCAACAGTTCTAAGATTTTCAAGGTGTCAAGGTTAAACATTATGGTAAAGAAAAGGATCCAACACTGGTCTCAGGTTACTGATTAAACAGTACCTAGGTGTCATACAATCTTCGTGCGCCGTTCAGAGTGCCCCCAGCCTGCCCAGTGTAAACTAAACGGTGTTCTTATTGTTTTAGTGGCGGCGGCAGGGGGGGTGGTTATAATAAAGGTAAAGCTCCTCGTGATAAGCGAGTGCTGCTGTTGTCATATTTTTAATATGTTACTTATGAAGGGCTGCCAAACTACATTCATTACATACTTTGTTAATTTATTGTATTACTTGGCTGTTGACAATTTTTAGTTTTTAAAAGTATTGTTAAATTTCAAGTACAGTTAGTGTTGTGCATGGCTGTTCATGAATAAATGGAAGAAGATCATTTTAAACAGCTAAATTTAAACAAATGGTTTATGTCAAGTTGTCTTGTCTGTGATAAAATTGTGTGAATTAAACATGAAATATCTTAGTCTAATGGAAAAAAGAAAAATATGAGTGAAAAGTGTGGAAAAGTGAATTGTGGGTGGGAGAAACATAGTTTAGTATTAAAATATCTTAATTTATCCCCAAGTTTTCCATCAATCTGCTAAATCTTTGCTGGTTTTACACTTTAACGACTGGGGTAAATAAGCCGTGTATTTGCTTAGCTTCATAATTTTATTGTATTAGGTGTCTTCTTTGTCAATGATTAATATTGTGTTATTTGGTTTTTATTTCAAGATTACGCAGGATTTTTTAGTGATTTCATCACTCGTTTTCGAGATCAAAAATATGACATATCACATAACTAATGATGAATCAACTTGTCAGCAGTTTTCACTTTTACAAAAATGTTTAATTAGAACACTTTTATACAGAGTAACTGGTATTGAGTCAATTTCTACAGTAAAAAAGTTATATTTTTTAAGTTTATATTTCTGGAAATTACCTTATTTGTATCTCTCATTTATGACTCAAATGTTCCAGAGACACTGTATATTTATTTGGCAGCCCTATTTCAATAGTTATTTTTAGAAGACAATTTGAAACTTTTTGTTGATGGTTGCGTTTTACATAATTTAAATAGCTTGAGGAGGGGTTAAATGTTGAGTATTATCACTAAGCTAACTTAAACGGCTGTATCTACAAATTTGTAATGGTTATATTTATTTAATTTTGAATTTATAACATTCAAGGTTTCAAGAATCATTTTTCTGTTAGAAATTATGTTAAGATTTTAAAATGACGGGTAATACTATTTCCAAATATTAAATGTTATTATATATTGTCGTTACAAAGGGCGAGGAAAAGTGTTATAAAGTACAAACTATAATATGAAAAGGTATACTGCAACTAGCACTGAAAAAAGCATTATGGGTAAACTACTATTGGTTCAAGATGTACGGAATAATATTGTTTTATTCAACTATGATAATGAAAAGATCGATCTTTCATTTGAAGTTGATAAATTATTAAAAAACTAAATAGGATAAAATGTTGTGAATTGTATATTTTTTTATTCTATTATTATACAGTTAAATGTATATAGGAGGCGGCGGCGGCGGCGGTGGCGGTGGCTATGGTGGTGGAGATCGGGGTGGAAGTGACATGATCACTCAAGAAGATACAGTTTTTATTCAAGGCATGAACCCATCTACCACTGAAGATGAATTATGCCAACATTTTGGAGCCATTGGTATTATTAAGGTATAAATAAAGATGGTTTTATCCCTTCAACAGTAAACGCCATTGTGGCTATCTAATACTGCCCGGGCCAAAAAAAGTTTCATATTTTACTTAATTCGTGTTTTCTTGTATCTTATGGGAATAATGAAGTGGTTTATACAAAAAAACTAACAAAAACGTTTATCTTACCTAAGTTTAAATATGAAATAATTATTACAAAAAATATATAAAATATATATATATATATATATATATATATATATATATATATTATTTAATATTAAAAATACAAAATAATTTAAATATGAGAGTACTCAATTAATAACTAATAACTCAAAACTACGTGCAACTATAAGATAATTTATATTTCTCGATACTCTGATGTTTCTGCAATAATAAACAAGAAAACACTAAATACGATATAAAATAACAAGCACTGAATTGGCACGATTTGATTGACGATTTTCGACTGACCAATCTTCAAATTCGTCAACGAATTACAGATTAAAAATTATTTGTTATCTTGCTTTGTCTATCAACAAACCATTCCATAAATATATGGACAGGTTACTAAAACGGCAACACAGTGAATTAATAGACAGCCGCAGCGGCTGTTTAGACTGTCCGGTGTGCGCAATCCGGCGTTTTTGACTGTTGAAGGGTTAGTGTATTTTTAGCTTGCATGGTACATGTAATATTAATTTGTCGTTACTTCTTTAATTTTAGACTGATAAAAAAACGCAGAGACCTAAAGTTTGGATGTATAAGGACAAAGCTACCGGACAGCCTAAAGGGGAAGCCACAGTCACCTACGAAGATAGCAACGCTGCCTCATCTGCTATTCAGTGGTTTGATGGAAAAGAATTTAACGGAGTGACAATTAAAGTGTCTTTAGCTCAAAGACAGAATACATGGGGCGGAGGCAAAGGAGGAGGCGGTGGTGGATTCCGCGGTGGCCGCGGTGGTGGAGGTGGCGGCGGCGGTGGTGGACGTAGTGGTGGCGGAGGAGGTCGAGGTGGCGGCGGCGGCGGCGGTGGTGGCCCGCCGTCCGGTAACCGCGAGGGAGACTGGCGGTGTCCGAATCCTAGCTGCGGAAATACAAACTTCTCGTGGAGGAAATCATGTAACAGATGTAACGAAGAGAAACCCGGCGGAGGTGGTGGCGCGCCGTCCGGCGGAGAGCGCGGGGGAGGGCCGGGCCGCGGAGGGCGCGGGGGTGGCGGCGGTCGCGGTGGCGGCGGCGGCGGCGGTGGCTGGGCCGGGCGCGGCGACCGCGGTGGAGACCGCGGGGACAGGCGCTACGGCGGCGGCGGAGACCGCAGCGGCGGAGCCGGCGGAGGCGCCATGAGAGGAGATGGAGGGTATAACTTTTTTCATAAAACGTCTATTTAAGCTATATTCTAAAAAAATCTTTAATTTAATAAACTAACGAGCAAGGGAGGGGAGGAATGTAGTTTTGTTACGATTTATTTATTTCTTATTATGATGTAGGGTTTAAAAAAATATGTAAAGAAATGTATATAACTTTGAATAATTATTTATTCATGTTCATGCTTACAGTCTCTATGTTAGATATAAAAATACCAAGACAAGCTATAGGATTTGCCAACCATGGGGGTTACCCACATGTTGGTTGGTAAACCCTGCTAGAGGAGGACACAGACAGATGGCAAAAGGGGTGCCGCTGGCTTTACATTAAAAAAAACATGTGTATTTCACACGCGATAGAAAAGAAACCTTCAACGAAATTAAATATAAAACAAGCATACAAATGATTTATTTAGTAAAATAATTTTCAGCCATAAGTTTGGCATAAAATATAAGATAAAAGCTAGCATATAACAATTATATAGCATATAGCCAATAAATGTTGCAATCCTTATTTCTAGACTAAATATTAGTTTAATAAGTCAAAAGATTTTTTTTCAAGTAAAATTTCTTTGTAATAGTGCCATCTACTTCTTTCTATAGGTAGTCATATTATCGAACAAAAATTGGTCTCTTAAAGTGGTACGTAAGATAGGCACTAGATGGCATAAACACGAATAATTTAATATAAATTGGTTCGCTGAAATCGTCGACAGTTATAAATTGAATTAAATATGATAATAAACTGTCTATTTTAACAGTTAAAATTTATATTAACCATCTTTAAAGTACCGCACAAAGAGGAGACCAAAATAATAGGAAACACTTTTTTTTTAAATAGTAGCTATAATATAATATGTATATGATAATAGTATATTAGCTTGGTTAATATCATAATGAACCTTACTAAAATTCCCTTTAACTACTACTGGTAAGCTTAAAAATTAAAAATGCTTGTGTGGGAGTGATTCATAACAGTAGTCGAATGGCGGATTTAAACCCACAACTTAGAGTTCGCTATCCGCACCTTGCCATTAGGTTGCAGTCGTTTACTACACTGTATATCACAATAAAACAGAATAGTAGGATCACTCCCGCGCCGCGCTAGACTTAAATGCCTACTGTTCCAGTGTTGTCACTGTCTTTTTGTTTAACAGCTAAGTCTCGTTTAGCTTTATAAGTAGTTATAATATTTACAAACATAATACATATTGATACGTACCACCTATGCATCATATTTGTTAATCATTTCTTTAGTTTCCCCTCAAAGAATCAATGTTTGTCAAAAAAAAACTCCAGCTTTACATTACAACAAATGCCAAGTAACTAAAATATGTAATTAACACTGAGCATATGGTGTCGTGTCAACTCAGATTTAATGTTTAATGTGATGTGATATGATAATTAATGTATGTATGTGGTATGTACTTATGTATAGATATAGTAATATAACCTATTAATAAAAGCTAATTTACTTAAACAGATCCATATATTAATTTATTTTACAAAAAGAAAAAATATAACGAAAAAAGACTGCTAGCAAAATTTTATTAAATTCAACAAAACCTCAAACAAAGGTGATTGTGGCGGTGGCCGTGGTGGAGGCCCCGACTCGGCCAAACTTTTCCGAATCAGCAAGTGTTGTGTGCGTGCTGTGGCACGTGCGTACGAGTCCGTACTGACACGTGCCAGGCACACACACATTAGCGGCGTTCGGTATATTTCTTAGAAGATAGTTTACCATTCTGTTTTTACAATGACTGTATACTTTCTCTTCCATTTTCTCCAGTTTAAAATCATAACGATGCTGGAGTGTCAAAGTTGCAAGTTTTCTGGTTTTACTGTAATCACCAATCCGTTTATTAAGCGTGATGATTGTCTAAAGTTCTTCCGATGGGAGGGGCCCATAGCCGGAACTAAACTGTTATGAGCTGATTAAAAACAAGGAAGATTTCTATTATATGTCTATCAGACTTACATTCGTTGTTGGATTGTTTATGGACTAAAAAAATTATTTGTGCATAAATGCAAATCACTGGTGTTTTGTCTGATTTGTATGACTTAGCAGCTGCATAGACAAGTAATTATATAAATGTGATGTTATGTTAAATAGAATCAATGAAAACCTAGTACTAGTTTGATGAAGTATTTTAATGTTGTAATTTTGTTTTTATGTAAAAATTAAAAATGCAAATTTTTAAACAAAAAGATAATATCAAAAGAACAAATTAAACATGTTTTAGAATCTTACTTTTAACACAGCCTAAGAAGGTCACACAGTAAGTCATCTCCTTTGATGTTGTTGGAGCCAACATTAACAATTAAATTGCTAGGGTTGTCACAATGGAAAGTAGTAAAAATAAAAACCGAATTTTTTAAATTCCATGTTTAAACAAAATAATTTGAAACAATGTACATGCTTAGCATAATAATGTTTCATTATTGAAAGTATTCGCTCATGTCCTAAATATTTTTGGTTTGTTTTTGTGGTCAATCTATGTCATTATATTATTTTTTGTCAGATATTGCTACTTGATTAGCATTTCTTTATTTATCTTTTAGAACACCCAAGACAAATTGAAATGTTTTACACTGCTAATACATGTAAAAGTAATTTAATTTTTTTTATTTTGTTACAGGGGCCGAGACAGGCAGAGACCATATTAAAATTAACGTTATATTAGAATTTTAGAATTAGATGTATTTATAAGTTTTTCGATGCTTGTGACTGATTTATATAGGATTTTCAACTTATTCCACAGCTAAAACATTTGACAACTTTTTGTTTAAAATTCTTATCAGTAATTGTAAACAATATTTTTTAGCATTAAAAAACACTTATTGTTAATTATAGTGTGACCGATAACTTCATTGTTTTATTATCATTAAATGTAAGTCTGAAATAGTTCGTCTTTATTTTGAAATATGTATTATGTAAATCATGATCATCCAAATAGGAAGATTTACTTCCTAGTAAATCTTCCTATTTGGATGATCTTATAATTATTACATAACAAGTAATGGATAAGTAACATTAATACATGTGTATTAGTTAAGTATATTTTGTCATTTTGATGGATCAACTCAAGATAACTGAAATCTGTTCTCATCCATGTTTATGTACACTTAAAGAAATTTATATTGTATGTGTAATAAAAATTGTGAATAAAGTCTTAACCTTTATTAAATTTCACATTTTATTTCTTAATTAATTCCTCAAAATCTTGAAAAGTGTATAAAATATTCGAAACTATAGATAAAAAACATTGCATAATTTCTGAACTTGACCCTCACATATTGCAATTTACATATCAACTTTCACAAATGCGTTTATCTGGCTCCGCCACCCGGAATTTGGAATCGAGTGTGCACTTAAAAATCTACTCTCCCCTTTTAGGAGTATTTTTATCGCTTAATTTTTCAATGTATCTACTAACTATAGTGTAAGAAAAAAAGGCAACCGAAGGTGTGGCCAGCCGAACTAGAAGTTGGTGTGAAAAGAAAACAAGAAATTTTTGATTTACATTTAAAAAAAATTGGTTTCTGTGTGGCAATAATGTGTTCTGTAATTTAGACGTGGAATAACAATTGCAATGTGGGTTCTTTTTAATTTATCTTTTGAAATACAAATTCGTAATATAGGCACATATTACTGAACGAATGTGCTCTTTAAACCACCAGGAAACTAATTTTTATACCGTAAGCCGTAAGGCCACGTTTCACTGGCCTCTATATATACAAGTACGCTAGACTGGCTATACACAGTGACGTGATGAGGCAATTTGATTTGCGCCATTTTGGCGCTGACAGCAGAAGTGCACGTCCGCTGAACTAATAATAAGAATACGAGTAAGACAGTGCGACAAAATATATCGATAAAAATTTTATACCCTACCTATACCTAAATAAATAGAATGAACTCTATGGATAGATGGACTCTAACCATAACGTCTATTCTATTTATGTATCATTAATATAATGCTCTATTTTGTCATCCCCACAAGCAATGCCACAAAGCACGGTCCTGAGCCACCAGCACCCATCAACTTCCTGTATGTCTTACCAGGTTTTCACTCCATCTAGTGGGGGAACTTCCCACACTTCACCTGCCGGTACGATTCTGCCACTCGAAAACCTTTTTTCCCATCGGTTATCGGTTCTTCAAGCTATATGGCTGGTCAATAGCCACTTCAGCTTACTAATCCGTTGGGCGATGTCGTCACTCTGGTTCTACTGCGGATATTCTCATTCCTAAGTTTATCCTCCTAAGCTTTCCAGTTTCGGCAGTGCCACGTACTCTAGGCGGCTTGAAATATCGACACTTAATTGCCTTTGTCGGTGGATGTTGCGCAAGAGGAAGCTGTCAAAAATCGTGAATGTAAACGGTGGCCAGAATTTGTAAATAAGAAATAAATAAATAAAGTAGAGCCACTACGAAGTTAAAGCACAAATTAAATCTTGAGACTCGAGAGAGAATCTCTAGACTCGCACTTACTAAAGCCCCATAGTGTTCTACCTTCGCCGCAAATTGACAGGACCACGGAAACGCTTTCATGCACACCCGCGGCCACTCCAGCGCTAGCCGCCCAATGGCAGCCCCTCCTTAGTTGCTGACTTAATAAACATTTGATAATCATCTGTTGTTGGCGACGTTGTTTGTTAACAGATATGGTTATGTGATATGAGATATGGTGGCATCTTATTAAGGATTTATAAAGATGTAAGTAAGTCAAGGGATTTTTAAACATATTACCAGATCGAATGACGAAACCATACATCTTATAAGCTTTGTTAATAATATTTTCAATGTGTATACTTAGATGTAGTTTAGTGTCTAAAGTTACTCCAAGATCCCTGATTGCTACTGCTTGAGATAAGGGGGTACCACATAAATAATAGATGCAAGAGCTGGTTTTTTTTCTTTTTTGTAAAAGTTATAGATTTACATTTATTAAGACTGAGTTCTAACTTATTTCTATTACAGTACGATGTGAAACGGTTTAAATCATCCTGGAATTCTAAATGGTCATTAGTGTTGTTGATAGTTTTGTATACCTTTAATTCATGAGCATATAAAAGGAACCTACTTGAACGGAAGCACATATTAATGTCATTTATAAATATTTTAAATAGAAAAGGACTAATAATAGATACTTGTGGCACTTCCGAAGTAATCGGTACACATTCCGACTCGTGACCCCTAATAACCACTTTTTGCATTATGTTTGAAATGTAAGACTTAAACCACCGCCATAGATTACCTCTTATTCCATTATAGGCAATTTTTTCTAGTAGCATCTTATGGTCGACCCGGTCAAATGCCTTGCGAAAATCTGTGTACACACAGTCAACTTGCTTACGTGCATCGAGAGCTTCAAATAGGAAGGTCGAGTAAATAATTAAATTAGTCACAGTGGATCGATTCTTAACAAAGCCATGCTGCTGTGGCAATATAACGTTACGTAAAAGCGGATAAACGGCGTTATGTACTAATCTTTCAAAAATCTTCGCTAACGTAGGTAGTATGGAGATGGGTCTCTAATTTTCAACTTCTTTCTTAGACCCTCCTTTGTGTACGGGCACTATTCTAGCAGTTTTCCAGACTTTGGGAAAAATTCCACCTTGCAAACATTTATTATACAAGTTCATCAATAACCTCAGCAGTTGCTTTTAGAAACAGAGCATGGACATTGTCCACCCCGGCACCCTTCGTTACATCTAACATCTTTAATTGGTTAGTGACTTCAAGTTTGTGACTTTGATCTCGTTTATAAGAATATCAGGTGTTTTAGTATCGTCAACAATGATATCTTGAATATCAAAGTCATCAGTGACCATAGTTGGCTCAAAAACCGAATGAAAAAAAGCTAGAGAATATTGAGCAAACTTCGTTGGGACCTGTAGCCACCCTATCTTTAAAATTAACAGTACTCGGTATGTCAGAGATCTTTTCACGATTTTTCAAATAAGTCAAAAAGAATTTACTGTTATCCCTAATACTACTCTCTACTTTACTAATATAGTTATTATAGCAACGCTCTGAAACTTTTTGAAATTTACTTCTGTATATGGAAAAGATATTGTAATTCGATTCACTTCGATATTTTTTCATTTTTGTCCAAGCTCGGGTTTTTTTTATTGTATATCTAAATTAATTCAGACCTAAACCAACAAGGGAAACGTTTAGGTTTGACTTCTTTGATTGGCACATGTTTTTTTAATAATTTTGTAAATTGTCTCATAAAAGCACGCAACAGCATCTTCGGCATCTTTGTCCAAAAAAAGATTTTCCCAATCGATTTTTATAATTTCATCTTTTATTTTATCATAGTTAGCCAATCTATAGCATTGTCGAAATGTTATATTAAGTTCTAGGTATTTTTGTGATTCTGATAAAGTAATGAAAACTTCAAAAGGGGGGTGAAGAGCATCGGGAGGTACCAACGGTGGCGTCACTGATGATAGGCTGCACTTAGTTGTATTTGTTATAGCTAAGTCTAGGATTCTGTTATTTTTATTAAGAATATAGTTCATCTGATGACCGTTTATTAGTGATATAAAATTAATTAGGCACCAGCATGAGGGATTCAAGTTCAAATCTATTATAGGTACAAGGGCCTGGCCGGTATTATTCCAGCCAAGATTCGGCAGATTAAAATCAGCAATTAATATAAAACTTGCAGTTGATCCAGATAATTGGTTTTGTAATAAATTAAAAAAAAACTATTATATGTATCAAAATTTTGATTAGGTGGGATATAGACGGCTGAGAGTATATAAACATAGTTTGCAATGCATAACTCTAGTAATAAAAAATCAACAAGAGGCGGGAGAGGCTCAAAATCATGCGCCGGCGTTTCAAGACGAGCTACAGCACAAACCGAACGGTGCACCGCTATCAGTATGCCTTCGCCGTCTTCTAAAAACTATGATACCTATCGTCTATAAATTCATTGTCGCTGATATCCGCGTGTAACCAAGTTTCCGTTAATACAATTATGTCGTATGTATGAGATAATATTCGTATAAAGAGTATGCAGTTTAGTACGTAATCCTCGACAATTTTGGTAATATACAGTTAACATATTAGAATTGAATTTTGATTTATTGTATTAGTTTTAACAAGTAAAACCGTTTGGTGCAATATGCGGATAGAAAATGTTGTGAGATATAAATAAAATATTAAGAACACAGAGCATATTGTGGCATGATAAATGTGATAAGAAAAATTATGTTTAACAGTTTTCTGAATATGATTTTTATGATTTAATATGCGATATAGCCAAATACTTTTAGGTAAATTGTTATTGCCATCATACAATGAGATCACAAAAACTTTTATTATGTATATACGAGTAGAATTATGAACGTGTGGGTTTGGTTGTGGGTTAGTTATGGGAGAAGTGTCGTTTTGACGAACCAGTATGGTACCATGTTTAATCCAGACAAATTTGTAATCGTTTTTTCTGGCCACTTCATGACTGAGTAGAAATAATTTATTATTTTTGGGTGTCAGATGTTCATTGATGTAAATATTTCGCGAGGTACCTGATATCAGTAGTTGATCTGATTTGACACATTTTAATACCCGCGCAGCAGCAATCACGTTATCCCGTATTATTTTGGTGGAGAATTTCACGATGCCATTTTTCGGGTGGGGCTTTTTTTATCCATATGCGGCACTCTGTGCACTGATACTATGTCGGCAGGATTAATAGGGTGCTTAATAATTGAGCCAATGTTTTGAAGTACAGCTATCAAATTTTCATCACGACGTTCTGGGAGATTGACAATTTCTATATTAGACTGCCTGACCTGTTGGTCCATCATGTCTATTTTAGATTCCAGCATTGATAACTGAGTGGGGACTTCTTTACGCCGCAGAGAATCCTCTTCCATCGTTTTTAAACGAGCGTCAAAAGCATCTTGCCTATTACTCATATAGTTTACCGAATCATGCATATCGTTTAACCGAAGATTAAATTGGTTCAGGGTATCATTAATGGATGTTGTTAATTTGCACATTTCTCTCTCAAGTACGAGATTTACGGCATTTTTAACAGAGTCTGTGACTACCGCCTCAATGCTAACTTTAAAAGATTTCATTTGGTTAGCTATTTTCAACTCTAACGTATCCATAATTGAGTTCAACACGTCGGGTTCAGGTTGTTTGCGTTTACGCATATTAACAAAGATATTATTATCAGTTAAAGTTGAAGCGGTTGACAAGTCCGGATTAGATAAACACAACTTAAATTGATTCGGGGGAGTTCGCTGCATGTTCGCCGTTATGTCGTCGTCCTTTTCAAATCAAGCTAAGAATATATTGACGGGTCCTTTTTGTTATATGACACTTAGTCACGACGCAAGTGAGACAGTCAAACACAATTTAAAACCACTTGGTGCAATAGTCACACAAAATTGTTACTTATGGATGTTGCAATAGTTTCGATAGTCAAACGTTAAAAATATTGCAAATAATGGAACAGCGAAGTACACAACTGCTTGTAACAAGCTTCACGGACGGAATGATTTCGAAGGGTTGATTGTGATTCCGTTGTCTTAATCGCTGTAGCACGGTGCGCAGATGGGTTTCGTGCGTTTCTTTATCAGGGCTTGCAACAAGGAGATCATCAATGAATGCGAAAACGAAATACAGTCCATGAAGTACTTCGTGTATGAATCTTTGGAAGGTTTGACCAGCGTTCTTCAGTCCTGGGGTCATTCTTGGAAATTCGAATAATCCCATTGGGGTAATTATTGCTGTCTTCTCTATGTCTTCATCGCGTACTCTTATTTGTTGGTAAGTTCGGTTGAGATCGATGGTGGAGAATATAGTCTTGTCTGACAGTTGATGAGTGAAATCCTTGACTCGCGGTATTGGGTAGCGGTCAGGAATGGTAATAGAATTCAGTCTTCTGTAATCTCCACAAACTCGTAATTCTCCATTCTTCTTCGGTACAATGTGAAGTGGTGATGACCAAGGGCTTTTGATCGGACGGCATATTCCTTGCTCGATCATGTTGTCGAATTCCTTTCGAACTTGCTCGTATAGGTGTGGTGCGATTGGACGTGCACGGCAATGAAGTGGTGGTCCATTGGTTTCGATGAAATGCTCAACGTCGTTCTTTTTGTTTTGCAGGCCGGCGCGCGCGCGTAGTCGGCGAGCGACAGCGGCGTGGGACACAGCTCCAGAAAGCAAGAAGAGCGAGCTGCGGCGTTGAAGAAACGGCTCAAAAATGTTCGACGGATACATGACGATAGCGGCGAGTGAAGACGATGTGGCGCTGAATGATATTTGCGGCTGTTTCTTTATTAGAACGTTAAATATATTCGTCAAATTATCTCGCATCGATATGCAGCCTGCAGTATCTCAGTAGTCGGGATAATTAGGAAATAAATGTTTTCTTCGCCTTCTGTGTTATGGTAGCAGCAGGGTATATATTATTTATTATCGTTTAGGGTTGATTAGCCTGGCTGCTACAACGACTGACGTGAGGAGGACTTTTCTTACGGGATCCGGTATGAATGAACACTTATCTTAGAGCGCCACTTTTAGGCAAATCCACCGCTCATGTCAGCTCATGTATTATGGGAACGTGGCACTGACCTCTATATATACAAGTACGTTGGACTGGCTATACCATACAGAATGTCTATGCCAATTTGAAGCACCCCTAACGGTCGTCTTGGAAACTAAAATTAGTGAGTTTTGGTAAACAATAAAATTCAATAGGGTTGTCGAGTTCCTTGTCGATAATACTTATCAACAATGTTCTTTCCCACATTTACAGTATGCAGTGACTATTTGGAATCTTCTTTAAAATTATATTGATAAACTAGAAATTGTGAAAAATTTCTAAATTATCCATCAATATGCGAGAAAAAAAATACCGTACAATGAACTCATGGCAAAATATAATCTTACCATTCTTAAATCAAGGCGTACAATTCTCGAGGCAATGTTGTTTTATGATCTGTCATAATAGATACGACTGTATGGATATAACTGAGAATATAAATTATAGGGTACCTACCAGAGCACATCAGCGCGTGGCCTATTCTCATAAACTTTTTTGTATTAATTTATGCCGAACTAACGCGGGACGAAGGTCCTCTTTATCACGTATGGTGCACTCGTACAATGAGAATTTTAATGATATCGATATTAATGCCATTGAACGATGTAATTATAAGAAGATTGTCACTGAAATATTTAAACAAGTACTCATTGAGTAGATAATGGAATATATGACACGACCATTTAAAAAAAACTAATGAGCAGTGGTGTCATATATCCTACCATAACCCTATAATATTTGTTAGTCGATACTGTGTTTAGATTTTACTTCTAGATTAAGAATAACAAGATATTGTCAATGTCAAGTTATACTCCATATCAAGCTTTATTTATTGTTGAAAAAATGTTATAATTAAGTAAGTGACCAGCGTTGCTGAGTTCACAACAATGAAAAAATGTGTAGTAACTATATTAGATAAGTTAATAATTGTGAACTTGTTTGTGGTCCTAAGTTTCATAAATAAAATAAAAAGCCGCAGCTCGCTTCTTCTTGCTGTTCTGGAGCTGTGTCCCACGCCGCCGCCCACCGCCGCCGCTCGCCGACTACGCGCGCGCGCCGGCCTGCACAACTTTTATAGTCCAGTCCAGCAACGCAGCTACGAGAAGATATACACGAGTCTCACGCGGGCAAATGGAGCGCACAAAATAGTTGTATTTTGATTAATCTTTATTGGTCATAATGTATGAATTGTAACTGGCTAGGCAAATAAAAATTGTTACTATTGGTAAACTAATGACGTAGCCGGACATATAAATATAGGCAGGGTTGACCAAAAAATATATTCCATACTCCATACTCCATTCGTCTGCACATCAAAAAGTAGTTTCATTTCTCCGCCACTAAACCACTCGGAGTCTGTTAATAGTGGACCTCATATCACCACTATTACAGTCGTATTCAAACCTGTGCGCACGATGTAGATGGAAACGGCGAAGCCGGCCTTGCTCTTTCAGACTGAGACGCAGGTGTCCTCTCCGGGTGATACTACGTATCATACACGACAGATCATACACCTCCCCTATTGGACCTTCTGCTGACTGCTCATTTGGACAGATATCACGTCTCCGTCGGCGCCTCCTTGGCTACTCGGACCATTGTCTAGTCCGGGGTGTGGTGTCACTCACGCTAAAATCGCGGTTGCATTCTGCAGGATGTTGCCGTTTTTGGTACTAGACATCGGATGATTGCGGCAGGATGCGGCCTTTTTTGCATCCTGCTCTTGGGGATGAGTTTGCTCCTCGCCGGATGATCCCAAAGTTGTTGCTGATTCTGTCGGTGATGTGATACTTCAGGGTTTGGAACTTTTTAATTCATTTTCTGTGGTGCCCATCTGAGGCAGGTCCCAGCTATGATTTGGTGGTTCCTGTAAAATAGCACTACGCTACAAGCTGGAGTGCTACAGGACCTGGCCTGTTGCATCAGCGTCCCGGGATGTGAACACCAGCGCTCTTAAAAAGAAGTATAATTCCGTCTCCAGGATCTTCAAAAGAGTTATTGCCAAGACAAGGTTGGAGCACATCGGCAGAATTGGCGAGAAACTAGTCCGCCTTTCCTCGGAAATTCGCATTCTGGTCTATCGCCAAGGCTGTCCAAGGGAAATTCTGTAAGTCATCACTTCCATTATTTCTCGGGATCACGTCATCGAATATTGGAACAAACTTATGTCTGAAGTAGGTTCATTGTTAAACAAACTCTTGGACTAAATTTAGTCCAGTTAACACTCACAACACAGGTTTGCGCGTTTACCGCTAAAAAGAACCCCTTCGTCGTATCTCCTCAGTTTAAAGGCGCTCCACTTGCTGCCTCAGCCAGTATCGGAATCCTCGGCGTCGACATATCGAGTGACGTGCAGTTTCATGGTCACTTGGAAAAGAAGGCCCATTTGGCCTCTAAAAAGTTTGGTGTGCTTAGCAGAACGGGACAGTATTTCATGCCGGCACACTGCCTGAACTTTACAAAGCGCGTGTTCGGCCGCACATGGAATACTGCTCCCATTTCAGGGCTGGGGCTCCCCAGTGCCAGTGCCATTTGACCGCAGAGCCGCTGGAATCGTCGACAACCAATTACTTTCTGATCGGCTCGATTCAATGGCGCTGCGAAGGGATTGGAATGAATGTTGCATCCCTTTCCATTTTCTAACGCATCTACCACGGTGAATGTTCTGATGGATTGTTCTGATGGATTGTTCGGATAAATTCCAGCCGCCAAATTTCACGAACTCACATCGCGCCGTAACTTCGCGGTCCACCACTGTGCGTTTTACTAGGAGTTTTCTTCAACGCAAAACCTCTTTGTGGAATCGTTTACCACCGGCGATTTTTCCGGACCGATACAACTTAGGGACTTTCAAGATAAGAGCTTATTTCTTTCTAAAAGGCCAGCAGCGCACCTGCACTTCCCCTGGTGTTGCAGTTGTTAATGGGCTGCGGTAGTTACTTAACATCAGGTGAGCTACATGTTCGTTTGCCCCTTATACTATAAAAACATATCATGCAATATGTTCAACATTAACGTTCGACGAGACTAAAGGTGGCACAGACGGTCAATTAAAGTCATCAGTCGAACTGATACAGTTCAAACGGATTTAAGCCAAAGAAATTTCCACACAAGGTCAGTTCAACTGATCAGTCCAAAGTAGGACTGCGATATTTTTTAAAATATCGTATTTTTGATATATCGATAATTATAAATATATTTGTTTATAATATTTATAAATATATTAGTTGGAGTTTTATGTATCGTAAGTTAACGTTAATTAGCTCGCGGCCTTGCAGGCCGCGAGCCCTGAGACAAGATGAAGCTGTAAGAGTCGCATAGACTAACAGCACTAACATCAAGATAATAGAGCTAAGTTAACATACTGTAAGTCAATATAGGAGTTTTATAAATCGAAAAAAAATCGATATATCGGCTTTATTTAAAAATAATAACCGTAAATCATTTTAGTTTAGTTTATATATTATATTTATTAAGCAAATTAAATTATAAATGTATGAAAATGTTAGATTATAGTTCCTATTAATTATTGTTTAATTTAAATAAGACGATTATGTGTACCAATATTTTTCCGTAAGTTTTCAAAAATACTTTTTGTTTGGAATGAAATATTTAACAGCTATTTAGATAGATACTTAGAGATCTTAGAGATCCGTGTAGAAGCCGTGTAGTGGCGGTTAAGAATATCCACTACCCCATATCTTCCCGTGGGTGTCGTAAGAGGCGACAGAGGGAGACAGGCAGGAGATGGGCAGCAGCGTCTTCCTGATGACAACTGTGACGTAATAAAAAACTGCGGTTGCCAACCCGCTCGCCAAGCGTGGCAACTATGGCAAATACCCCCCAATGAATAAATACACAAACAGAAGGCCCCCAGTCCCCGGCGGCCCCGCTATTCCTGGCTACGGTGGCGACCATGGTAACGGCGGGGCAGGGGGTGCTAAGAATCTCCGGTGGAGGTTCGGTTGCCACCTACGACGACTCGACCTGGCAACATATAACGCACGCACCCTGAGGACTGACGAGAAGATACTGGAGCTGGAAGAAGAGGTAGACAAGTTGCGCTGGCATATTATTGGATTATCCGAGGTCCGAAGAGGGGAGGACACGGCAATCCTCGAGTCCGGCAACTTGTTCTATCACCGGGAGGGCGACCATCTGTCCCAAGGAGGTGTCGGATTTATCGTCCACAAATCTCTCGTCAACAACGTTGTAAAGATTGGGAGTGTGTCGACGAGGGTCGCGTACCTGATACTCAGAATCACCAAACGGTATTCGCTGAAGGTCATTCAGGTTTACGCACCAACCTCGGCACATCCCGATGAGGAGGTGGAGGAAATGTATGAGGATATTTCCAGAGCCATACATTCCTCCAAAACCTACTACACGGTGTTGATGGGAGACTTCAACGCAAAACTGGGCACAAGAGAAAGCGGTGAGCTGAAGGTAGGGAAATTTGGAGTAGGGCAACGGAACCGAAGGGGCCAGCAGCTGGCCGACTTTATGGAGAAAGAGGGACTCTTTATGATGAACTCTTTCTTCCAGAAGCGGCCCCACAGGAAGTGGACCTGGTCGAGCCCCGACGGTTCGACAAAAAATGAGATTGACTTCATTATGACGACCAGACGCCAACTGTTCAGTGATGTCTCAGTGATCGCAAGGGTGAAAACTGGCAGCGATCACCGAATGGTTAGAGGCACACTGAACCTAAACGTTAAGTTGGAGAGGTCTCGTCTAATGAAGTCAACGCTCCGTCCCCCTCGTGCTCTAATCCAGAATCCCGAAACCTTTCAGCTCGAGTTACGTAACCGCTTCCAGTGCCTAGAAGATTGCAATGCAGTGGACGATATGAACGACAAGCTCGTGGAAACTGTCCATGCGGTCGGAGCTAAGTTCTGCAAGACCCGCCGCAGAAGAACACAAAAACTCTCCGATCACACTCTTAATCTCATGGCTGTTAGACGGGAGATGAGGCTGCAATCGTCAACAGATTTGACAGCATACAGGCAACTGAACAGACAGATCTCCAAATGCATACGGCGAGACTTACGCAACTTTAATACTGCTCGTATTAAAGAAGCGATCGAGCGGAACCAGGGCTCCAAAGTCTTTGCCAGAGATCTGTCTGCCAGAAAGAGCCAACTGTCAAGGCTGAAGACTGAGTGTGGCAACATCGTTTCCGGGACACCTGAGATTTTGAGTGAGATTGAGAGGTTCTATGGGCAGCTGTACACATCATCGTTGGAGCCACACGCAAGTGTGAGTAACGATCCAAGAGCAAGTCTTATCCGACACTATTCCGATGATATCCCGGACGTCAGTCTAAGCGAGATTAGAATGGCTCTTCAGCACCTTAAAAACGGCAGGGCCCCAGGCGAGGATGGAATTACAGCGGAGCTTCTGAAAGCGGGTGGAACACCGGTACTTGAAGTCCTTCAGAAGCTCTTCATTTCCGTCCTCCATGGTGGCACTACTCCAGAGGCGTGGAGCAGAAGTGCGGTGGTCTTGTTCTTTAAGAAAGGCGACAACGCTCTCTTAAAGAACTACAGACCGATTTCCCTTCTGAGCCGCGTCTACGTGCTGTTTTCGAGAGTCATTACGAATCGTCTCGCACGCAGACTTGACGACTTCCAGCCTCCCGAACAAGCCGGTTTCCGAAAAGGCTTCAGTACCATAGACCACATACATACCCTGCGGCAGATTGTACAGAAGACTGAAGAGTACAATCTGCCACTTTGCCTGGCGTATGTGGACTATGAGAAAGCCTTTGATTCCGTCGAAATTTGGGCGGTGCTACAGTCCCTTCAGCGGTGCCAAGTTGACTATCGGTATATCGAAGTGCTGAAGTGTTTGTACAGTAGGGCTACGATGGCTATCCGAGTACAGAACCAGAGCTCGAAACCTATCCAACTGCAGAGAGGTGTAAGACAGGGTGACGTTATATCCCCGAAACTCTTCACCGCTGCATTGGAAGACGTTTTCAAGCTACTGGACTGGAAAGGATACGGTATTGACATCAATGGCGAGTACATCACTCACCTTCGATTTGCCGACGATATAGTCCTTATGGCAGAATCGCTGGAGGACTTAAGCACTATGCTCAATGACCTCAATAGTGCCTCCCAACGGATAGGTCTTAAGATGAACATGGACAAAACAAAGATCATGTTCAATGTCCATGTCACACCTATGCCGGTAGTTGTTGGGAGCACTATGCTCGAAGTTGTTGACGAATACGTTTACCTGGGACAAATAGTCCGACTAGGTAAGTCCAACTTCGACCGAGAGGTCAATCGACGGATTCAACTCGGCTGGGCAGCGTTCGGGAAATTACGGCATATCTTTTCGTCAGGTATACCTCAATCTCTAAAAACTAGATTGTACAACCAGTGCGTGTTGCCAGTGATGACTTACGGATCTGAGACGTGGTCCTTCACTGCTGGCCGTATGAGAACGCTTAAGGTCGCTCAGCGAGCTATGGAGAGGGCTATGCTCGGAGTTTCTCTGCGTGATAGACTCAGAAATGAGGATATCCGCAGTAAAACCAGAGTGACCGACATAGCCCAACGGATTAGTAAGCTGAAGTGGCAATGGGCCGGCCATATAGCTCGAAGAACCGATAACCGATGGGGAAGAAAGGTTCTCGAGTGGCACCCTCGTACCGGTAGGCGTAGTGTAGGGCGACCCCCCACTAGATGGAGTGACGACCTGGTAAGACATGCAGGAAGTCGATGGATGCAGGTGGCTCAGGACCGTGCTTTGTGGCATTACTTGGGGGAGGCCTATGTTCAGCAGTGGACTTGTGAAGGGCTGTAATGATGATGATGATGATGACTTAGAGATCCTATATCCACCTTCGTATTACACCATCAGAAAGGTGAGATCATAATAGTCACCTAGGTCTTTATGTGCCCTTTTAAATGACTTCAAACACGATCGTCCTATCTAGTGGCGTCACTGAGATCCTATATCCACCTTCATATTGCACCATCAGAAACGTGAGACTATAATAGTCACCTAGGTCTTTATGTGCCCTTTCAAATGAGTTCAAACACGATCGTCCTATCTAGTGGCGTCACTGAGATCCTATATCCACCTTCATATTGCACCATCAGAAAGGTGAGATCATAATAGTCACCTAGGTCTTTATGTGCCCTTTCAAATGAGCTCCAACATAATCGTTCTATCTAGTGGCGTCACTGAGATCCTATATCCACCTTCATATTGCACCATCAGAAAGGTGAGATCATAATAGTCACCTAGGTCTTTATGTGCCCTTTCAAATGAGTTCAAACACGATCGTCCTATCTAGTGGCGTCACAGATCCTATATCCACCTTTGTATTGCACCTCAGAAAGGTGAGATCATAATACTCACCTAGGTCTTTATGTGCCCTTTCAAATGAGATCCAACAGGATCGTACTATCTAGTGGCGTCACTGAGATCCTATATCCACCTTCGTCTTGCACCATCAGAAAGGTGAGATCATAATAGTCACCTAGGTCTTTATGTACCCTTTCAAATGAGCTCCAACATAATCGTTCTATCTAGTGGCGTCACTGAGATCCTATATCCACCTTCGTATTGCACCATCAGAAAGGTGAGATCATAATAGTCACCTAGGTCTTTATGTGCCCTTTCAAATGAGTTCAAACACGATCGTCCTATCTAGTGGCGTCACAGATCCTATATCCACCTTCATATTGCACCATCAGAAAGGTGAGATCATAATAGTCACCTAGGTCTTTATGTACCCTTTCAAATGAGCTCCAACATAATCGTTCTATCTAGTGGCGTCACTGAGATCCTATATCCACCTTCGTATTGCACCATCAGAAAGGTGAGATCATAATAGTCACCTAGGTCTTTATGTGCCCTTTCAAATGAGTTCAAACACGATCGTCCTATCTAGTGGCTTCACTGAGATCCTATATCCACCTTCGTATTACACCATCAGAAAGGTGAGATCATAATAGTCACCTAGGTCTTTATGTGCCCTTTCAAATGAGTTCAAACACGATCGTCCTATCTAATGGCGTCACTGAGATCCTATATCCACCTTCATATTGCACCATCAGAAAGGTGAGATCATAATAGTCACCTAGGTCTTTATGTGCCCTTTCAAATGAGCTCCAACATAATCGTTCTATCTAGTGGCGTCACTGAGATCCTATATCCACCTTCGTATTGCACCATCAGAAAGGTGAGATCATAATAGTCACCTAGGTCTTTATGTGCCCTTTCAAATGAGTTCAAACACGATCGTCCTATCTAGTGGCGTCACAGATCCTATATCCACCTTTGTATTGCACCTCAGAAAGGTAAGATCATAATACTCACCTAGGTCTTTATGTGCCCTTTCAAATGAGCTCCAACATAATCGTTCTATCTAGTGGCGTCACTGAGATCCTATATCCACCTTCGTCTTGCACCATCAGAAAGGTGAGATCATAATAGTCACCTAGGTCTTTATGTACCCTTTCAAATGAGCTCCAACATAATCGTTCTATCTAGTGGCGTCACTGAGATCCTATATCCACCTTCGTATTGCACCATCAGAAAGGTGAGATCATAATAGTCACCTAGGTCTTTATGTGCCCTTTCAAATGAGTTCAAACACGATCGTCCTATCTAGTGGCTTCACTGAGATCCTATATCCACCTTCGTATTACACCATCAGAAAGGTGAGATCATAATAGTCACCTAGGTCTTTATGTACCCTTTCAAATGAGCTCCAACATAATCGTTCTATCTAGTGGCGTCACTGAGATCCTATATCCACCTTCGTCTTGCACCATCAGAAAGGTGAGATCATAATAGTCACCTAGGTCTTTATGTACCCTTTCAAATGAGCTCCAACATAATCGTTCTATCTAGTGGCGTCACTGAGATCCTATATCCACCTTCGTATTGCACCATCAGAAAGGTGAGATCATAATAGTCACCTAGGTCTTTATGTGCCCTTTCAAATGAGTTCAAACACGATCGTCCTATCTAGTGGCGTCACAGATCCTATATCCACCTTCATATTGCACCATCAGAAAGGTGAGATCATAATAGTCACCTAGGTCTTTATGTACCCTTTCAAATGAGCTCCAACATAATCGTTCTATCTAGTGGCGTCACTGAGATCCTATATCCACCTTCGTATTGCACCATCAGAAAGGTGAGATCATAATAGTCACCTAGGTCTTTATGTGCCCTTTCAAATGAGTTCAAACACGATCGTCCTATCTAGTGGCGTCACTGAGATCCTATATCCACCTTCATGTTGCACCATCAGAAAGGTGAGATCATAATAGTCACCTAGGTCTTTATGTGCCCTTTCAAATGAGCACCAACATAATCGTTCTATCTAGTGGCGTCACTGAGATCCTATATCCACCTTTGTATTGCACCTCAGAAAGGTGAGATCATAATAGTCACCTAAGTCTTTATGTGCCCTTTCAAATAAGTTCACACAGGATCGTCCTATCTAGTGGCGTCACAGATCCTATATCCACCTTCATATTGCACCATCAGAAAGGTGAGATCATAATAGTCACCTAGGTCTTTATGTACCCTTTCAAATGAGCTCCAACATAATCGTTCTATCTAGTGGCGTCACTGAGATCCTATATCCACCTTCGTCTTGCACCATCAGAAAGGTGAGATCATAATAGTCACCTAGGTCTTTATGTGCCCTTTCAAATGAGTTCAAACACGATCGTCCTATCTAGTGGCGTCACTGAGATCCTATATCCACCTTCGTATTACACCATCAGAAAGGTGAGATCATAATAGTCACCTAGGTCTTTATGTGCCCTTTCAAATGAGTTCAAACACGATCGTCCTATCTAGTGGCGTCACTGAGATCCTATATCCACCTTCATATTGCACCATCAGAAAGGTGAGATCATAATAGTCACCTAGGTCTTTATGTGCCCTTTCAAATGAGCTCCAACATAATCGTTCTATCTAGTGGCGTCACTGAGATCCTATATCCACCTTCGTATTGCACCATCAGAAAGGTGAGATCATAATAGTCACCTAGGTCTTTATGTGCCCTTTCAAATGAGTTCAAACACGATCGTCCTATCTAGTGGCGTCACAGATCCTATATCCACCTTTGTATTGCACCATCAGAAACGTAAGATCATAATAGTCACCTAGGTCTTTATGTGCCCTTTCAAATGAGCTCCAACATAATCGTTCTATCTAGTGGCGTCACTGAGATCCTATATCCACCTTCGTCTTGCACCATCAGAAAGGTGAGATCATAATAGTCACCTAGGTCTTTATGTACCCTTTCAAATGAGCTCCAACATAATCGTTCTATCTAGTGGCGTCACTTAGATCCTATATCCACCTTCGTATTGCACCATCAGAAAGGTGAGATCATAATAGTCACCTAGGCCTTTATGTGCCCTTTCAAATGAGTTCAAACACGATCGTCCTATCTAGTGGCGTCACTGAGATCCTATATCCACCTTCGTATTGCACCATCAGAAAGGTGAGATCATAATAGTCACCTAGGTCTTTATGTGCCCTTTCAAATGAGCTCCAACATAATCGTTCTATCTAGTGGCGTCACTGAGATCCTATATCCACCTTCGTCTTGCACCATCAGAAAGGTGAGATCATAATAGTCACCTAGGTCTTTATGTACCCTTTCAAATGAGCTCCAACATAATCGTTCTATCTAGTGGCGTCACTGAGATCCTATATCCACCTTCGTATTGCACCATCAGAAAGGTGAGATCATAATAGTCACCTAGGTCTTTATGTGCCCTTTCAAATGAGTTCAAACACGATCGTCCTATCTAGTGGCGTCACAGATCCTATATCCACCTTCATATTGCACCATCAGAAAGGTGAGATCATAATAGTCACCTAGGTCTTTATGTACCCTTTCAAATGAGCTCCAACATAATCGTTCTATCTAGTGGCGTCACTGAGATCCTATATCCACCTTCGTATTGCACCATCAGAAAGGTGAGATCATAATAGTCACCTAGGTCTTTATGTGCCCTTTCAAATGAGTTCAAACACGATCGTCCTATCTAGTGGCGTCACTGAGATCCTATATCCACCTTCATGTTGCACCATCAGAAAGGTGAGATCATAATAGTCACCTAGGTCTTTATATGCCCTTTCAAATGAGCACCAACATAATCGTTCTATCTAGTGGCGTCACTGAGATCCTATATCCACCTTCGTATTGCACCTCAGAAAGGTGAGATCATAATAGTCACCTAGGTCTTTATGTGCCCTTTCAAATGAGCTCCAACACAGATCGTCCTATCTAGTGGCGTCACAGATCCTATATCCACCTTCATATTGCACCATCAGAAAGGTGAGATCATAATAGTCACCTAGGTCTTTATGTACCCTTTCAAATGAGCTCCAACATAATCGTTCTATCTAGTGGCGTCACTGAGATCCTATATCCACCTTCGTATTGCACCATCAGAAAGGTGAGATCATAATAGTCACCTAGGTCTTTATGTGCCCTTTCAAATGAGTTCAAACACGATCGTCCTATCTAGTGGCGTCACTGAGATCCTATATCCACCTTCGTATTACACCATCAGAAAGGTGAGATCATAATAGTCACCTAGGTCTTTATGTGCCCTTTCAAATGAGTTCAAACACGATCGTCCTATCTAGTGGCGTCACTGAGATCCTATACCCACCTTCGGAGTTCATCATCAGCTAGGTGATATCATCATAGTCATCTAGGTCTTCAAGAACCTTTTTGAAAATGAGTTGAAAAAACACGATGGTTCTACGTAGCATCACTGAGATCCTTTACCCACCTTTTGAGTCAATCATAATTCTGACTCAAACGAAATTCTCTAAATGGTATATAAAATAATAAAAAATGTAAATTATAGCATAGAAATAATGTAGGTAGCTACTAAGAAAGTAGGTACTTACCAGTAATTAAAACGACCTGAAGCCAACGGATTACGGTGCGCCCGGAAAACTCCGTGGAGTGCCATCAGTTAAAAATTTCAACTTAAGATTTCACACTCACGATCAGTTTTTGGATTTACGTCAGTTCGACTGAGCAGTTTCAAATGACAGTGCGACCGAAAAAATCCGTGGGTTGTCGTCAGTTGAAAATTTCAACTTAAGATTCCACACTCACGGTCAGTTTTTGGATGTACGTCATTACTACTGATCATTTTAACCGACCGTGTGTGGCATCCATAAGAGTTTTGAAGCGGGCGTCCTGACACTCATACAAAGAATCAAAATTGTGTAAATACGTTAATCTGTGCTTGATTGCGTTGGCTTTATTTACAAAAAAAAAAAAATAATAATTTCCTTAAGTAATTATTTTTTTATAGTTTGTAGAGTTGGCATTACCGCGATAAATATTATTGTGGAAGAATTAGCCATATTTTACTTAAATTTAGCCAATTTTCACAAAATTTTACACTGTTTTTGCGGGAAAAAATTAAGTGATATTTGCCAAGAACCTCTTTCTCCCATATTTGAGATTGAATGAAATTTGGTTCTGTATAAGGAACTGTGTTTGTTTATTTTATTTTCCGAATACATTGAGCTATTATGTACTACGTACTAGAGGCGACACTGCATTCAGCTACTCTGTTCCACTCAACTGCGGTGCATACACCGCACTTTAATCAGTCACTCGCTAGGCGCTTGTATAGTTGTCACGTGTTGTGTTGATTTTAAAAAAATCTCTTGATAAAAATTTGCCGTCGTGTGTACTTAGATATTGAACAAATAATTCAAGAAAAGTCAGTAAAAACCAAGGAATTACTTTTCATCTGTTAATAAGATACTTAATCAATAAAAAAGTATTAAAGATTAATATTATAACAAATTGTTCCTAAGACGCCATCTCGTGTCATGGAATATAGATTATGAAATTAATATTTTCAGATGCGACATTTCTGTGGGTACTTAAGTATAGGACGAATATATTATTATATATAATTATATATATATATATATATATATATATATATATATATATATATATATATATATATATATATATATATATATATATATATATATATATATATATATATATATAATGAGATGTTTTGTGGTGGGCTGTGTGCTGGTTTGTCATCCTATTCTATATAAAAAAGCAGTAGTTGGCGCCGTTAAACATTGGAAGAACGAAGACATCACTGACGTGGAAAAAATTAAAAACATTAAAAATGACATAAAAATCAGTGCCAATCATGTTTTTAAGAAAAGAAAGAAGAATTTTTGGCTTCTTTGCAAAAAACGAGGACAAAATAAAAGAATTAGAATTGACTACTAGAGGTCAAAGAAACAATGATTTGTGGCACAGTGAACGTGGAAAAAGCCTAACTTCATATAAATTTCAAACTGCGCCCTTACTGTATACTCATTTCAAAGGAAATACGGCAACCGAATATGGAAACCAACACGAATCTGAGGCCATATGAGAATTTTCCACAACTACAAATCTAAAAGTTTCGGTGTGTGGACTGTTTATTGATTAAGATGATTATTATTTAGGGGCAAGTCCCGATGGACTTAGCGGAGATGACTCTCTAATTGAAGTCAAATGTCCTATTTCTGCTTCTAATATGCCACCTGTGGAGGCCATAACTGAAAAAAGATCAAATTTTTTTTGATACGAGAAGAACAGATGATTTTAAAAAGAAATCATGTTTACTATTATTAGTCCCAGTGAAAATTACATATCACTGGTAGGCAATTTTGTTTTTCGTAGAATGGACGCTACATGTTTTGGCGTATGAAAAATTAAGTACTTACGATGACTTCTTTTGGACGAAAAAATGCAGCCAAAACGTAAATCATTTTATTTTTAGTGTTTATTACCAAAACTGATTGACCCTCGAGTACATAGAAATATAGCAGCTCGAGAAAGAGTGTAATAAAGTAATATGTAGTACCTAATAAACAAATAATTTCCACAAGTTGTTACGTTTTTATTTATTCACCTACCTAATTAAGTGTAATCTCGAAATCTTTTTAAGTTACAGTCTTTATTCAATAAAGACTCTAAAGTAAAAGGACTAAATACATAATGAAGTTGTTCACAGATATTATTTTTTATAAGAAGTATTATTTGTGTAGGTTTTCGGTATTACTTTATTTTCCCTAGGCTGTAATTATATCTTTTTTAATTATTATTTTTTTACACTAGGACTTTCTCCTGTATCGTGGAGGCAGTTTTACATACATAAATTGCACAATGACAAATATCCAGACCCGGAACAATTACTTGTAGGCCATACAAATACTTGTGCCGTGCGGGATTCGAACCCGCGTTGTGGGTTGGCCCTCAGCGCTATAACTCATTGCTGAGCTACTGCGCCACGTAGCCGTCAAATCTATACATATATGCATATCGATAAAATCTCCGACATCTAATAATAACAAACCACAACTACAGCAGTATGCGTATGCCTCTGCCTCCCGACCCGTATCGTGCGATG
Organism: Parnassius apollo; assembly: GCA_907164705.1. Classification (NCBI taxonomy): domain Eukaryota; kingdom Metazoa; phylum Arthropoda; class Insecta; order Lepidoptera; family Papilionidae; genus Parnassius; species Parnassius apollo. Next base: position 10,779,576 of record CAJQZP010000851.1, read on the forward strand.
GAGATGCAAGTCTTGGAAGCAACTGCCTACATTTCTTTATGGAAATATTGTTTCGGGCGATAACATTTTTACCCCCCTAAACCTTTACGAAATGAGATAATTTTGGTATCATTAGATTCAGTACACCTTAGTCTAGGTCTGTACGTTTTTCTTTTTTAGTAAATCGGTTTAGTTTAATTAAGAAAAATAAAAACGCTCGAGGAAGTTTTTAAGTCAAAAATATAGATATTTAGATGCGAATAACTTATATCGTACGTAATATTTCTTTAAAATTAAAACGTACGGACCTAGTTTTTTTGTCATATCTACAACATTTCCAAAAATTATGAAAATTAGACTATGTTTACTGGTGGGAAAACGTTATCGTTATATATTATTTTTGTATGAAAATTTACAGCTTCACAATCCTCTTAAGACTAGAGCCTTTGAAAGTAATAATCAGTGATATAGTTTGCCCATTACTAGAGGAAGTCGTCATCTGTTGTTTTATTACGATGAACGCTCTCAAGCACATCTGCGCGACCCTTTAAACACCTAAATAAATCCTTAAGAGACGGAATTTCGTGAGTCTTATCCGACACTATTTCCATGATATCTCGGACGTCAGTCTGAGCGAGATGATTAGAATGGCTCTCTAGCACCTTATAAACGGCAAGTCCCCGGGCGAGGATGGAACTACAGCGGAGCTTCTGAAAGTTGGTGGAAATCCGATAGTTAAAGTCCTTCAGAAGCTCTTCAATTCCGTCCTCCATGGTGGCACTACTCTGGAGGCGTGGAACAGAAGTGCGGTGGACTTGTTCTGCAAGAAAGGCGACAACGCTCTCTTGAGGAACTAAATACCGATTTCCCTTCTGAGCCGCGTCTACGTGCTGTTTTCCAGAGTCATTACGAATCGTCTTGCACTCAGATTCGACGACTTTCAGCCTCCCGAACAAGCAAGTTCCCGAAAAGGATTTAGTATCATAGACAACATACCCTTTGGCAAATTGTACAGAAGTCCGAAGAGTACGATCTGCCACTTTGTCTTGCATTTGCGGACTATGGGAAAGCCGGTGATTCCGTCGAAATTTGGGCGGTGCTGCAGTCCCTTCAGCGGTGTCAAGTGTTTGTACAGTAGGGCTACGATGGCTATCCGAGTACAGAAATAGAGTACGAAACCTATCCAACTACAGAGAGGTGTAAGACAGGGTGACAGAATATCCCCAAAACTCTTTACCACTGCATTGGAAGACGTTTACAAGCTAAATTAGCTTGTTGCCATTGACGTTAATACTTCGTTAATAGTATTATATACGGTATTAACGACAATGGCGAATACACCACTCCCTTGCGATTTGCCGACGATTTAGTCCTTATGGCAGAATCGCTGGAGGACCTAAGCACTATGCTCAATGATCTCAATAGTGTCTCCCAACGGATAGGTCTTAAAATAAACATGGACAAAACTAAAGTCATGTGTAATGTTCATCTCACACCTATGCCGGTGGTTGTTGGAAACACTAAGCTGAAATTGTTAACGAATACCTGGGACAAGTAGTTCGACTAGGTAAGTCCAACATCGACCGAGAGGTCAACCGACGGATTAACTCGGCTAGGCAGCGTTCGATAGATTGCGACACATATTTCTTAAAAGGCATACCTCAAAATTTCAAAACTAGATTGTGTAACCAGTGCGTGTTGCCAGTGATGACCCATGGATCCGAGACGTGGTCCTTTACTGCCAGCCGCATGAGGAAGCTCAAAATCGCTCAACAAGTTATGGAGAGGGCTATGCTCGGAGTTTCTCTGTGTGATAAATTTAGGAATGAGGATATCCGCAGTAGAACCAGAGTAACTGACATAGCCCAACGAATTACTTACTTACTTATCTTCACGCACAATCCCGAACGGGGTAGCCAGAGAGAACAGATCGCCAAGTGTCACGATCCTTACATACCTCTTTCGCTTCTTTCAGGTTCATTAACTTCTTCATACATGCACGTCTAGGTATCCGAGTACTTTTGACCCTCCCCTCTTCGAGCAATTTGCTCACATGGTCTTCGAAAGTTAGTCTCGGTCTACCTCGACACCTTTTAATATTTACTTTCGCTCTATATATTTTCTTCACCATTCGGTCTTCACTCATTCGTTCAACGTGCCCAAACCATTGGAGTACGCCCCTATCAATTTTTGACCAACGAATTAATAAACTGAAAGTGGCAATGAGCCGGCCACAGAGCTCGAAGAACCGATAACCGATGGAGAAAAAAGGTTCTCAAGTAAGGTTCTAAGGCAGGCAAAGTGTAGAGCATCCCCCCACTAGATGGAGTGACGACCTGATAAGACATGCAGTAAGTTGACGGATGCAGGTGGCTCAGGACAGTGCTGTGTGGCATTCATGGACTTGTGAATGATAATAATGGTGATGATGATTTTACGTTAGGTAATCCCACTATTGATCTCCTGCACGTTCTTTATTACGTGATCACTAATAAAGCGTAAGGACTTATCGCTCTCCCACTCACAGTTAATATTAAATAGCGAATTTAGCGAGATCAAAAAATGACACTTGTGAATGTTTTGAATTTTATCATTCTCGTTAATCAACGAACCAAAGGTTTCATTAATAGATTAGAGGCTGCTATTTTCACCTCGATTTGCATTTGAAACTCCTCGAACACAGAATAAAGCCTCAATTCTTGATAATTTCATCACACATTTACTTAACTCTAAGTCTGAGATATTCTCAATTGATATTATGTCGTCTAAGTAATTTTTAAATTTAGTTATGCGATCTTTTATTTCATTACGATGAAGTTATCGAAGGTAAGCAAGTAAAAAAATATTAAAATTAAATAATTATTCGCATATGATACGCTCCTTATTTCGTATCCGCTGAGCAGCTGCTTTATCTCTACGTAGGTAAGTATTAGTTGAAATAGATATGCTAACCCAATGGAATTGGGTTTATTCGAAAGGTATTTCTCAAAACAGTTAAATTCTAACAATAAAAGATCTTTCAGTGATTACCCGGAATACTGTATTGTCGTGGAAATTAGTTTCTTGGTTGATGTGTTGTGCGTACTTTTATACGGAGACGGGCTTATTGGTTTTTTAAAAAAATTATTTAATACACTGAAATTTAATTAAAGTACAAAAGGATTATATAGAATTTAAAATTAGGTCCGTAGACAACCGAGCGGGTTCAAAGATGAAAATTGATGAAAACAGACTGAAGTGGCCAAACTGCTCCACTGCAATACTTACTGAACCTTAAGGTTAAGTCAACATTATTAAGGGGCACTAATGCTAACAAATACAGGGTATAACATCCTCCCTCATAGGAAGAGATTTTAGGGATGATAATATAAAATCTCTAATATATCTCTAATATATCGATAATATAAATTCTAAGCGGTGCAACATTATCGGATTCAGAATTAGGTACTACTTCGTTCAATTCAACAGGTTGTATAAATTTCAAATGAGGTTGAGGTGAAGTTTTTATGAATTTCACTTTAGGAATGCTACTACTATCTTCCTTTGTAAGGAGGGTGTTACGGGATAGACGGAAAAGCTTAAAACCCAAACATCCTAAATACAACAGGATTAAGATAGAAATGATAATAATAATGGTAGAATAATGTGTCCCATATTTTGATTTCTTAAATTTACGCGAACACTACACATTGAATAAAACTAAATTTACGGATTTCTAATATATATATATATATATATATATATATATATATATATATATATATATATATATATATATATATAGATATAGATCCTATAATTAACAAAATTAAACCCAAAGCTAAGCATACCACTGCTAGACTTCATGATACTATAAGCTCGTTTTGCGTAAATCGGACCAAAAATTAATATTCAAAAACTGAAGGTAGCCGGACTAACTATGACATTGGGACGTCAAACATCTCAGTCCCCCCCCCGTGACCATGGGTGCTGTAAAGCACCCGAAACGTCGGGAATAATAAAAATAAGTTAAAGTAGTGAAATAAACGCGATAAAATCCGTAAATATTAGTTTTATTCAAAGTCAATTTAATAACTGTGATTTATTTTTATTGTTTTTATTATGACTTTCGGATGTTTTAAATTATATTAGTCTAAATCTATATTTTGTGACTTAATAGGAGACACATTTTCTACAACATGATTGATCTAAATATTACAAGTGTCATTGATAAGGTTATAATAGGGGGTATAATTTATAGGTGGCGTAATATTTAGAACATTATATTTAGGTAACAATGTAGTGCCTTTTAAAAAAAACAATACAAACATCAGTAATTATAATTATGCCCATGTAGTAGTGCATTTGCCTCAAATAGTCGATGCATAGAAATCTTATTTGGGTCGGATAGAATATAAATCCACTTATAATTTTTTAATGGTTCCCAGATATCCAATTTTCTGAAAATAAATTTAGTTTCGCACTGTAACGGGATTTCACTAATTACTTTAGATATATGTTCACTTTCACAGGATGTTTTCGCGTCCACTGAATACATATAGTTTACATCGCAGATATGATGGTTGCACGGTTTTACATTTCCCTAAGTCGTCAATATTGCAATAATGTGTTTTGGGTCGAAATTTAGAATCGTTTGGCAGGAGGGGATGATGAGAGGGGAGAGAGTGAGCGTCCCCTTACCCCCGACACTACTCCCATTAAAATTAATACACCGTTCTTGAGAAAAATCAAAAAGAAAATCCCACAGACCTAACCTCAAAATGATAACTCAAAATGAATTAGGTAGTGGGAGGTAGTAGGGAGTGAGGCGGGGGAGTTTTAGAGTTGCCCCCCACTTCAACCCCCAGCCGAAAGTGCATAATTTTTTTAAATCTCATTTTGAGGTTATGTTTTCGTAATGTTTTTGACTATAAACCTGATTTATGGGGGGAGAGAGTTTCGGGAGGGAAGCACCACGCCACTCAACGTAGCGCAGTCGAGGGAAGTCCGGTAGACGGAGTCCCGCCACGCGGGGCTCCTACTTCTGAGTGGTTTATAAAAATATAACCACAAAGGGGACGGCAGGGTCTATTCGCTCGCTCACGAGCGACCTCGCCATCCCATTCTAACCTAAGCTGTCCGAGTCGGGATGCCCTAAGTCCCGAGCTCGCTTCGCTCGATCTTACACTCAATAAAACAGCAAAACATTAACTTTTATAATTACTTTAAATTAGAAACATAATTTATAGCTACAACCATTTGTAAAAATGGAACCAGAGGGGTGGCGAAGTCATCGAAAAACAGGCGGAGGCAGATAAACACGTTAGGGAGCACATTCAAGCTACAACGATACACTGGAGAGCACACATTTTCGCAAGAAGAGCAACCAAAGGCAAAATGCATAAAAATTAGAATGTCATGCAATTTAACGCTTGACAGAGAGTATAGACAGTAGAATAATGTGACACTAACTCCTTTCGCACTTCACATAATTATTTGCTATCCAGCTTTCACAGTAATATTGCATGTTTTTCCATGTTTTACGCATTTTAGGTTATAATAGTTTTTATTTATTTAAATTAATTTTAGATTCTTTGGAATTTTAGATTAAAATTAGATTTTATTTTATCACCTTAGATTTTTACGTCCCTCAGACGTCACTTCCGCGTTAATGTAACAAATAGGCCTGGTTGTTAGTCAAAGGTAAGTATGTATGCTAATGGGTATATGATATGTTTGTTGCCGTTTTACCACAGAATAATGCAAAGCATCGACTAAAATCTGTGTAAGTATTGTTACGAGCTTGAGGTTCGTGACAATAAACAGCGCCGATTGAATTACCAAAATTTACACTTTTATTACCGAACACCAATTAAAACTTAAAAGACACTAATAATTAATCACACTGATTCACTTTATTTCGCTCCGAAGCTTCACTTGTCTCGCCAAATTCAATACTGCCCCGATCGCGGCTTGCAGCGGCTTTAAATACACCTTTTCCACCGAAACATCCAGAATATTCCAGCGCATACCGGTCCCGACCGACTAATTGCGGAAAGTTCGAGCGTGGACCCTTCTAGAAAGCTTAATTCTTCTGTCCGATACTAGATGGCGCTGTTGGTGGAAAGTTCAAGATTGACATTTTCTAGTCCTAAGTCCACCTCGCTCTGTTTCCCGACAGTAGATGGCGCTAGTGCCAGGTACCAGTCATCAACTTCGGCGCGCAACAATATTATACCGACTTTCAAATGAAAAGATAACTCTTTAAATGCCAAACAAGCTATGAAGGACGAAATTCATTATTTGTCTACTGCGTTTAACCTACGTAAAAGAGGCATATAAATTATATTTGTTTCATAGTTCAATATTTCTCTTTGAAATAGAAGTTGAGTCGATAAAATAGTAGGTACTATTACAGGGCTCAAAAATAGGATTTGTAATAATAAAAAACGAAATAAGTTGATGCATTTATTTAGCTGTAAAAATATTACGCGTAACATTTCTTTGCCTGATATTATTGATGTGTTCTCGCAAGAAATGTCTAAACATTTACTACTTAATATCACATAATGTGACTCTATGAGCGACAGGCAGTTTCTTTGTACGTACGGATTTAAAATCTATCGTCTTTGGAAATTTAACATCTTGATGAGCACGAGTCCCATGATTGTAGCAGCTGCGACTCCAATGCCGGCCTTCCACCATGATGAATTATCTCCTGCCAAGCTCGCAAAGTGTTTCAGATGTCTGTAAAGTATAATTTAAGGCTATAAATGTAATTAAAATTAAGAAACAAATACACCGCTCACAACTTGTAAAATAAATTATTTTTCACTCAGACAGTAAATTTTTCCCGATAAAGCAAGTTAACATTTTTATCAAATATATAAACCCCTCCCTTGTTTTTATCATTTAATAAAAAACCTATTAAAATAAATAAAGTTTCTACAGTTTCCCAACAAAATTTACTAATACAAATACGTGCTTGCCTGTAGTTAGCGTTACCAAAAGTCCGGGTAAAACCGGACACACTCAGGCTTTTTTGTTGTGTGTCCGGCCAAATTAGACGGTGTCCGGCTTTTGTTTGGCTTTTTAAATTTGACCATTTATTTACATTTTTCATGTACTTATATACATAGTATTGCTATTATTGAAATTAATATTGTAATGAATATTGAATGATTAATAATAAAGTAGACTGATTTATTCAATTGTTGTTAATTTGTTAGAACTTAAGGTAACGGGGGTAAGGGTAACGGTAAATGATAAAAAGCATTGTTTTACTTTAAAAACATGTCTTTTACTAAGACAAAAAATAAGGGTGTCCGGCCTTTTTACCAAAATGTCCGGCTAAGCTCGCTGGTCTGTCCGGCTTTTCGGTTTTAAGACCTGGCAACCGTACCTGTAGTCATGACGAAACGCAGGGTTCCATAAAGTCAACTAAATAAAACTCGCACACATCGTCACTTCCCTTTTGGATTGGCTTAATTGACATAGTACCTACATGCAATTATAGCACATTCTCTTAAATTCATTTTTCAATATTTAACAAATAGGACACACAACCGACAGTTTCCCAACAAAATATCTGACCTGCGTTGCAATAACGATGTTAAATTTCTTTAGTATGCTACTTTTATGTATCGTAAAGGTTCCATAAAAGTGGTAAAAAATTTATGAAAATTCACTATGAGATATAACAGTTCCGAGAAAACATTTTAATGATACTTAAGTGTTACATTTGTAAGTGTTATCGTTATAGTGCTTGCACTATAGTAGCTATTTGAAAGCTTTTATTGCCTAAATTCGAAACATAACGGTGATTCAAATAGCAGCTACACTACGTTATTGTTTTATAGTTGTATTTGTAGCACTATTTAAACACTTGCACTATTATACGCATTAGGAAACAACAATAACATAAATTTGCTTCTAAACAGTATTATGTCAATCTTTACGATTTGTTTTCTTTACGAGTTGATTAAAAATACAATCGAGAAGTGAACATTAACTACAGAGAAACTTGAGTTTCGTGCCGTATGGAAGCGATTTCACCTGTTTACGGGGATTCTTGTCCTAGAAAAACGATGATTTAAAGTGGCATAGCTTTTTCAAGCAACGCAGAGACTCAATTGAAGACGATCATCACTCAGGTCGACCAATAATTGAGACAACTTTCGCAGACAATGTCGAAAAAGTTGAAAAACTCTTCACTAGTCATATTGCGATGGTTTCCTTACACAAGTGCCGCTTCAAAACTTTAAACCACCATCCCTATAGTCCAGATTTATATCCAATATTTATTTATTCCCCAACAATATGAAAAAAAGAGCTTCAGCGAAAGAAATTTACAGTTGACGAAGAAGTGAAATCAGCAATTTCTGCCGAGGGGCCTTTTTTTTCTAAAGTATAAAACGTTATTTGAACGATCTGAGAAGTGCATTAGGGTTAATGGAGCATTTATATCGAAAAGGAAAAATGCTTTTATGTTTAATTTTACGTAGCTTACCCTTTTATTCCGCGAACTATTTGACTTTCCCTCGAATATTTAATTTAGTATAAATATTTTATTATGTTTACAGTATTTTATGTTTATAGTACATTATATTTAAGAATATTATTAAAACCAAACGAAAACGCTACAGAAATAAATAAATAATTAAAAAATATTTATTTTTCACATCCAATTTACAATATGTTTTTATACAAAAATAAGCTTAAGGTAATGAGGAAGACTGGTGCCTAAACTAGACGACGAATCTTTTTTCGGGCATCTCCGGCATTAGAAACTTGCTTGACAAGTAGGTTGGCAATCGCAGTATAGGCGTATCGTGGTGTTTTAATTCTGACGTTAACTAGATGGTCATACTGCTATCCATCGGAAGCCATTTTGATCTTTTTGACATTTCTTATAGTCGCTTCTTACGATGGATGGAACAAAATGACACAGGGTGATAGATGGACGGGAAGGCACGGCACTATTAAGTATAGTACGTTTCTAGGGCAGGCGGAAAAAAGTACGCGGTTTTTTGTTTAGGTTCATTTTTTATCCTTTTATCATTACATACATCATCAGAGTGAAAGATAAGGGTGCCGAGTGCGAATTTCTTTACAGGCCCGATGTCTATTATTATATTATAAAGAAAGAAGATTATCCCGTACCTAAATGAATTTAAAAGCAAATTCATTTAAATTTATTATTTATAAATCATAATCACAATTTTCATTATTACGTTAATAGTAGGTAAGTACTTTAATAAGTAGGTAGGTAGGTAGTTGTATAAAACATAACCACTTCTTGGCAGTCAGGTAAAAAGACGAACTTTTAATGCTAAGCATTCTTAAGCAACCAACCTTGAAGCATGCATAAAACTTCTCATAATAAATTGTCAGACACTTGACAGACTATTCATCTGTATCTATTTCAGAATTATTTTATGATGATGACGACGTAGAAGAGTCCGTCACATTGATATAGGTTCATTATCTCTGAATGACCGATTCCTTCACCCTATCTCGTATCATTAGACACGCTTAGCGCATAACGATACGTAATCTATAAAGAAATGTATGGAAGCAATAACTGTCGTTTTGTTTCGATGCTAACATAATACTTGAGGTCAATGTACTTTTTTCCGAAGAAACGTACAATACATATAATTTTAATATACATATTACATATTTTAATCAAACAAAAGATATTTGTAACGACTTAAAAATTACGCGCTTAGGTAACTTGTTACTACTAACCTGTGTTTGCTGAACAAAATCCAAGCGGCTTGAAATTGACTGACCAAAACCAATTTGAACAGTGTTATTAAACATTTCAGTGTAATGTTAAATACATTATATATATATATATATATATATATATATATATATATATATATATATATATATATATATATATATATATATATATATATATATACAGTCGACTCTCGTTAATTCAAACCTGCGATAATTCGAACCTCTCTATAATTCAAAGTTATCATGAGTTCCCTACAAAATCTCTTTATATTTCGAACTAAATCAATACATTTTTATGCACTTGATAATTCGAACGAAAAAATCATTGCTACGTAACAAAACAACGCGTTTGTTCGAACTCATCGGCGTCAAACACTACTTACTATTCTAAGTTGCAGAGAGAAGACGTTCTATCGCAAAGAAAATTTTAGGCTCGTTTTAGCTAACTGCAAATATTACGGTTCTGACAGCTATTTTACTGATTGACAAGGCATGGAGAGCTGTAACACCCGGTGTGAGTTTTTCTGGTTCACTAACCGATACCGGAATTTTATCTGCGACAAGTACGAATGAAAAAAGCAACGATGTTGTGTCAGTTAAGGAAGCAAGAGCCTCATTCGATACCTTACAAAGCTTTTGTATATAAAACGAAAGTGATGAAAAAGAATTTCAGGCACTTTTTTTCTTAAAATGTTATTGAGCAGTCTGAGCAGCAGCAATGTGCTTTGAAGCAAACCAGTATAACAGAGTTTTTTTTTTCGAAAGATTAACTAGTTCACATTATGAATATGTACACGAATGTACTCCTAAAATTTTGTCATTGTTAAAGAATAGCAGTTAATAAATAGCAATTCATCAACCCTTAATAATTCGAAGTTTTATTTATTTTCTCTCAAAAATTTCGAAAAATTTGATATTTCAAACACTTGACATATTTTAAGAGTCCCTCGAGTTTCGAATTAACAAGAGTCGGCTATATATATTAATTTAATGTATTTATATAATATTATAGTCAACAAATATTTATATATAATATATTTACGTGGTAGAGCCATTCTGCAGTTATAGTAATAGTATAGTTGTAGCACGAATGGGTCGGCTCGACCGGGGAAGGACCATGCTCTCACATAATAACAGCGTGAAATAGTAGCTTAATGCTGCTGTATTTCGTATGGTGAGTGTAGAGAACCGGAGACCCTTTTTACTGGAAACGAGGGATTCCATCTCAGTCCTCACGGGTGACGACGCATCTGCATTTTGATTTGTAATGGAGGATAGATGTAGATGTCCATGGGCCGCAGCAACCACTTACCATCAGGTGGACTGTGTGCTCGTTTGTCACCCTAATCTATAAAAAAAATACTATAAAAATGGGAGCACCCCGAATGGTTCACACTACAAACTTTGGTAACTTTAGGAAGTGATAAAAAATACAAAACCTGGAGCATATAAAGAAGAAAATTGTAATACCATGGCTTACATAAACCTACAAAAACTGCTTTGACTATATTCAGAACCATCTTTAGCAAAAATTAAAGTTGTCAATTGTAAAATTAAGTTGTCAATTATAGTCATTCATTTTTTGTGGTATTCCTTGGCGGCGGCTTATGTTCAGAAGTGGACTTGTGAAAAGATGTAATTACGATGATGATGATAGTCAGCCATTTATTCAGTTAACTTATTCATAGCAGGAACCCCCGGGAATGATTTTGATAAAAACTCAATTACTTATTCTAATTCAAATTACATATTTTATCACGACACCTTAATCAAGTAAAACCTAAATAAGATTGTAACCGACAAAACTATAACTTTAGGAGCTTTGTGATAGATATATAATATCAAAAATTATTTTATTTATTTATTTAACTTCATATACACATTAGATGTATATAGGCGGACTTAATGCCTGAGGCATTATCTACCAGTCTACCTTAGAGTAGTGCAGAGATAAAAGAGGTAGGTGTAATAAGAAGTATGTACAATACATATATACATATACATATATACACATATATAAACTCATACATATATAAGCGTATAAATATATACATATATAAACATTATGTAAGTATATATACATAAAATTAAACATATATATATATATACATATATATACATACATACACACACACACACACACACATATATATTAAATACTGCTAACTACGAACGGTAAGTTGATTCTGCCATTTTATTGACGAGCATTTCTCGCACTTTAGACTTGAACGTAATCCGGTTTTCGGCACTCCTGATTTCGGAAGGCAGAGCATTCCAAAGAAGAACAGATTGAACAAAGAACGATGATTGAACAAAGTTAGTACTAAAAGGGGGGCACTGAAGCAAAAGGTTATTACTAGAACGGAGAACTCTATCATGATTGGAGCTAAGATATTGAAAATGAGGAGTTAAATAAGATGGAGGATTAGGAGACATCAAGATAGAGTAAAGAGTAGTGAGTGCACGTAGACTACGGCGCTGACGAATGGGTAACCAGTTGAGTTGAGAGCGATAAGTAGACACATGATCATACTTTCGAAGATTAAAAATGAATCGAATGCAGTTATTAAGAAGACGGTCATATTTGTTCAACAGTTATGCATTCAGGTCAAAATAACACACATCAGCATAGTCAAAAATGGGAAAAATTAAGGTCTGCACAATAATCGTCTTGGTCCTGGACGGGAGAAAGTTCTTCAGGCGGTAGAGAGAACGCAAAATACCTATCACTTTCTGACAAACATTTGACACTTGAGTTTGCCAGCTCAAGGTGGAGTCAATGTGCAATCCAAGGTCTTTCACGGAATTACTCAGTTCTAAAATAAAACCGCTAAAAATGATCGGTGGTAAAGCTGTGGGATCCAGTTTCTTTATCATCCGTTGGCTACCTATTATTATAGCCTGACATTTGGATGGGTTAACTTTAAGACCAAACTTATCAGACCAGTTCTTTATATACTCTAGGTCCCTATTAAGAGACTCATTTGCTGTAGATATACAGTCGACCTTCGCGTGTGAGTACAACTGCAAGTCATCAGCATACAAATGATACGCACACTGAAGATTTGGGGTAATGAGATTTATAAATATTGAAAATAACAATGGAGATAGAATACCGCCTTGAGGAACACCAGCATGCAAGTCACACCAACTTGATGAGGACTCGTCAATGCGAACTGACTGCTGGCGGCCTCGAATATAAGATGAGAACCACTCCAAAGCCTCAGATGAGATCATAGAAAGTGAAAGGATTGATAAAGAAACCGATAGCATTAAAGGCGTTAGAGAAGTCAACCAAAACCAGTACTGTGACTTTAGTTTCCTCCATGCCTGCCCTAATGTCAGAGAAGCGCGGAAACAGTGCTATGACCCGGCCTGAAACCAGACTGTAATGAGCTTAACAGGTTATTCGAGAAGATAAAATGTGATAGCTGTTTGTGTACACAAGCCTCTAGCACCTTTGATAAAAAAGGGAAGAATGGATATAGGTCGGAAGTGATTAGGTAAAGAAGGATTAGAAATTTTTGGGAGGTATAATGTAAGCTTTACGCCACAGCGACGGAAAAACTCCAGAATCCAGAGAGAAGTTAATTATATGGGAAATAGCAGGGAGGAGATGATCTATAATATTAATAATCATACGGCGACTGATATTGTCACAACCAATAGCATTAGACTTAATGGAGAGTATAACCTTCCTGATCTCATTCGTAGCTATTGGAGAGAAGCAGAAAGGAGCGATATTAGGACGAGGTAAACCCATTATCTGATTAACAGTTTGACACTTGGTTTGGTGATCCAGAGGTGTATGTGAGGAGAAGTGTTGAATGATATCATCCAAACCAATTGTCCTCTGAAACTCAGAATGGGACTTCTTACCAATACCCATGGTTCCAAGGAACTTACAGATATCTGCGGGGGGAAGAGGATATGATGTTGTTAAGAATATATCGGCGTTTTGCGTTGCGTATCATCTGGTTACACCGATTTCTTGCAGTTTTAAAAATGGACCAATTTTCCTCACACCGCTTTTTTCTATATTTCTGAAAGGCTCGGTCTCTACGCCTCATCACAACGCGGATCTCTGTTGTCATCCAAGGTGCTGGCAGCCGCTTTAGCTTTACTTTTTTAATAGGAGCATGCATATTATACAGATTAATTAATATGTTATTAAATGCGCTAACTTTTTCGTCTACCGTGGGAGCGGCTGTCACTGTGTCCCAGTTAATTTTAGAAGCATCCTGACACAACTTCTCTACATCCATACGGCCAAAACTACGCAAGTGCAGGATTTTAGGCGAGGGCTTAGGAGGTTTCAGGATATAGGAAAGGAAAATGAGATCATGATGGGAGAAACCAGACGCATAATGTTGACCATGAGTAGAGACAAAGGTGGGGTTTGATGTTAGCATTAAATCGAGCCATGTGTCCTCCCCGTCCGCATTGTGGTGAGTGGCTTGTAGGGTAGAACATGAAGGCCAACCGACTCGATTATTTGAAGGAACTTATAGGAACGGGATGAGTGCGAAGCCAGGAGATTTGTATTAAAATCACCCATGATGATGTGATGTGAGTATTCTGACCCTAAAGATTCCAGAGTCGTTTCGAGACTGGAGAAGTAATCAACAGAGGGGGGACAATATACAACACCAAGAACGGTTTTAGCTCACTTCACACATACTTCAAGAAAAAAGAAATTCAGCAGATGCGGAGTAAAAGGGCGAGGAGGAAGCTAGAAGTTTATAAGATAAGTCACTGCGGAGGTATATAGCAACACCACCCCCCTCTCTTATCAACCCGATCGTTACGTATCAAAGTGAAACCAGAGAGGGGGTAAGTGGTTGAAAGAAGATGGGGCTTCAACCAGCTCTCCGAAATCAGGATGGTATGAACGTTCACGTTAGTAAAGGCTTCAATGAGATCACTGTAGTGGCTGGGCACACTTTGTGCATTGATATGACACACATTTAGCGAAGAGCTAGACTGGTCAAATGTATGACGTAGAAAATCACCCAGCGTATCAGTTATGGAACAAAAACTATCGTCAATAGATGTAGCAGTTTCGTTGGCAGAAAGAAAAGAATCATCATCAGCGTTCATAAAAATAAATATAGATTTATATATATATATATATATATATATATATATATATATATATATATATATATATATAGTATATGATATAAAATATATAAAATTAATTAAATTATTATTAAAACGTACCTAACTTAGGTTGTAAACCAAGGCGCACCACCCGCCAGCTAACATACGAACCTTAAATTACTAACTTATCAAATAATAAGCAAAATGAATTAAAAAGATAAAGTAAAACACGAATCATATGTACGTTAAACACATAAGTATCGAATTGGCTATTACAACAGATAGAAATAAAAAAAAACATAGACAAAATTATTTCATAGAGTTGATCGGTACACAACGTATATAGACTATAAACTATAACACTACGTGACAGGTTACCGTAATTCGAAATATTACCCTTAAGTTGTCAAACGTCAAATTGGCATTACACTGGAATAAAAATGACAACTGACAATTAAAAATATAACATACAAAAGCATGTTTACATTGTAGTTCGAGAGAATAAAAAGCGAATATTATCTTAGTAATTATAAATACGATATCAATGTTACAAGAACAAGAGAGGAGGATATAATTAGTTTAGAAAAAAATACAACGCTTAATACTACTTAGAAACCATTTTGGAGTTACGTACCTATACTAGAAATAAAGCAAAATAAAATTGTATACATTTCACATAAAAAAATTAAAAAAAAAATTGAGAAATTTTGTATTAAGGTAATGAAAAGTTAACACACGAAACTACAAACTTCAATTGTCGTCACTTACGAAGTTTTGAAAGAGGGTTCGTTGATCCCACAACTGCGGTCTTGCCCTCAACCAAGGATTCAGCTGCTGATTTGGGGTATTTCTGCTTTAAGGAGTTCAGCTCGTCTAGAGAAGTGATCTTATGCCGGGATCCATCAGCAGCTTTCACCATAATTACACCGTCCTGAGTCCAGCAATCACGCATACCAAAATGCTGCCGGGCTTTAGCATGAACAGCTTGACGGGTCTTTGTCAAGAATTCTTTAACTGCAATCGATGAACCTTTAAGCTTGGACTTTGACCTCCACACCGATGTTCTAGAGTCAATGTCAACAAACCGTACCAAGATTGGTCGTTGATGGTTTTTACTGGCTGCTCCAATCCTGTGACAAACTCTGATGCTAGAGGCTGTAATGTCTATTAACTGCATCTTGCGAAAAATGCTCACCACAGTGGCTTTACAATCTTCCTTCTCTTCTTCAGTAACACCGAGAAAAATGAGAGCCTTACGACGATGCCTGGTTTCGATGACATCTACCATACGAGAGCACTCAATAATCTGCTTGCGAAGCATCCCAAGCATTGAGTACATGAGCTCACGGAAAGTCCGGAATTCTTCAGCCACCTTTGCAACAGTGTCTTTAGCGGGTTCTCCCAGTATGCAGCTGTGCTTCCAACTCAGCCATCCTTTTAGAAAAGCATTCCTCTAGAGTATTTTGAGCAGTTCTTATTTCTTCTAGTTGAGACATTCTGTTGTAAAAATTATTCAAAGTGTGATGTGCTGGCAGGTGGTGAATTTTAAATCAGTTTACATGCATAAACATGTAAGTACTAACTAATGATGTATTTTTGCACCAAATAAATACACGAATATTGTACTTTAATGTATTAATTACTTTAAAATATATTTTTGAAAACGCCAAAAAAAAACCATTTTTCTTCACCTACCGCCAAAAAAAAAATTAGTGCCGCGGAATGTTATGTTGAATAATGTAGGTATTTGAAATCGTCACAAGTGATGAAAGATGGGTCGTACACTACTTTTTTTATAGAATAATTCTGCAAAGGAGCATGCAGCGCCATCGGATGGTGAGAACCCTGCTAATAAACATCCACAATATCAGAGTAATCGCAGGTGCGTTGCCGGCTTTTTAAGGTGCAGATTTTTCACGCTTTATAGGTGCGCAGAAAAGCAATTTTTTGTCATTAAAAACTACGAATCCACATTTTTTTTAAATTCGTTATGAAAGTTAAAGATTTTTCTTAGTGAATTATGTTGGCCAAAACACTATTGACACATTTTGGCTCGCTAGAAAAAGATCGCAAAGTTTCCTCAAAATCTACAATTCTAGGTACGTCCACTAAGTGAAAAAGCTGTTTCATTCGGATGTAATGAAATCAATTTCAATTAAATTCAGGCTATGTGTTCACCAGCAACGTGAGTGAATTATGGGTTTATTTTTCAATGAAAGAGTATGTATCAGTTTAAAAAGAAATATCAAATAAACATTGCGCGATTAAATAGCGCGCGGACCGACCAAACAGCCGCCAGTCGCACCTATAAAGCGTGAAAAATCTGCTTTTGGCGCCCACTTCACCTTAAGAAGGAGTAAGCGCTTTTTTTGAAAGTCCCTCAGCCGATCCTCAATGGCGGATTGCCAACTTTCAAGATAACGTGGATGGAACTTAGTGAACTTACCTAGCAAAAACGGATCTAGGTATTTTCTTTTCAGGATATTCCAACAAAAGTAGTGAAAGTAAGAAGTCATGAAAAAACAGTAGTTTGCGCATTCGATAGAAATGCGAGTTGTTAAGCTACTATTATGTCAAAAGATTAAAATTATAGTTACTGACGGACTGACTATTCTTTTACCACACTGTGTTTCTGCGCACTTCGTGGGATGGACAGTCGAATATTTAACAACAAAAGATTCAGAAAATGATTCATCTACTTTACAGTCTAACTAGGTCTCTTTTTGTTCCACTTCTCGACAAATGTATTTCCAATTTAGAAGAATGCCATGCCATGCTTGTCAGACATGGTTTAGAGGTTCTTATACTAGGAGGAAGGCGAATATACGATATAAAGGATAAAAGGCGAATATACGAATATGCATTACGATATTCGATATATTAACAAAAAACCGGCCGGCACAATGGAGGGTTCTTGATAATATGAGCGCATATTAAGTAAGTTCGCGGTTCAACCGCTATAACGACTAAAAATTTGGCTAATTTGGACGATAGTAAATGAAGGACTTATTTTTCGAGCAGAATTATAGGAAGTGGTATTAAAAAAAAGATTAAAATACTTTTCGATTTAGAAAATAATACAATATCCATTAAATCATTCACGTGCCAAGTCCGTACAAAAACTACTTTAAATAACTTTATCTTAACAAGAGTCCATACTCTGAGCAAATATGCGAACCACAATATTTGCCCGGACTGACAACGCCCTGAGTTCGTTCTCCATGTCAGCATAAACTTCAAGGTATTCAGCCACGTATTCTCATCATCATAATTATCATTATAACACTTCACAAATCCACTGTTGAACGTAGGCCTCTCCCTGGAAATGCAGCAAAACACGGTCCTAAGACACCTGCGTCTATCGATTTCCAGCATGTCTTACCAGGTCGTTACTCCACCTATGGAGGCCGCCTCACACTTCGCCTACCGCCATTTCAGTTTGAATAATCGACTAACTTTATGATATTATAAATTGTAAGATCTGACCAATAACATTTATAAAAATCTTTTGATTTAAACTATAAGGATAATAAGAGTTTTACACTAATTGCAATTTTTACCAGTACGGGGCTGCCACTCGAGAACTTTTCTTCTCGATTGGTTGCAGGTTCTTAGAGATATATGCCGGCCCATTGCCTCAGTTTACTAATCCGTTGAGCTATGTCAGTTACTCTAGTTCTACTCCGGATATCCTCATTTCTAAGTTTACCACGCAGAGAAACCGCGAGCATAGCCCTCTCCATAGCTCGCTGAGCAACCTTAAGCTTTCTCATACGACCAAAAGTGAAGTATCATGTTTCAGATCTATATGTCATCGTGGATAAATGTTATTGTCCGAATTTTTTAAAATTATTTTTTAAGTTTCTTTGTTATAATATTGTAAGGCTATTGTTATAATATTGTAAGGCTATTGTTAGAACATTGTAAGGCTATTGTTATAACATTGTAAGGCTATTGTTATAACATTGTAAGGCTATTGTTATAATATTGTAAGGCTATTGTTATAATATTGAAAGGCTATTGTTATAATATTGTAAGGCTATTGTTATAATATCGTAAGGCTATTGTTATAATATTGTAAGGCTATTGTTATAATATTGTAAGTCTATTGTTATAATATTGTAAGGCTATTGTTATAATATTGTAAGGCTATTGTTATAATATTATAAGGCTATTGTTATAATATTGTAAGGCTATTGTTATAATATTTTAAGGCTATTGTTATAATATTGTAAGGCTATTGTTATAATATTGTAAGGCTATTGTTATAATATTGTAAGGCTATTGTTATAATATTGTAAGGCTATTGTTATAATATTGTAAGGCTATTGTTATAATATTGTAAGGCTATTGTTATAATATTGTAAGGCTATTATTATAATATTGTAAGGCTATTGTTATAATATTATAAGGCTATTGTTATAATATTGTAAGGCTATTGTTATAATATTGTAAGGCTATTGTTATAATATTATAAGGCTATTGTTATAATATTTTAAGGCTATTGTTATAATATTATAAGGCTATTGTTATCTTAAAACTGGTAGCCCAACATCATGAATTTAATTTGTTTCATTCATTTTAGTGCTCCGTACTTTTTGAAAGCAAGGGTGGACTGAACAAACTGGTTGGAGGTGCTGCAATACAAGTGCTTAAATTTGAAGTAAGTTTACCCTTATTTTAAAGAGATTAAAAACTAGCTTCGGCAGTTATTTATTAAGTGTCTACGTAATTACGTGCGAATGTTCACGACTTTTTTTAAACTAATGGATGTCATTAAACAGTATTTGGACATTAGGTTGAAATATCTTGTACGTTAAACTGTGATCAAGCAATCAAAACCACAATTATATTATAAGTTAACCTTTTCTAAGGTGCAGTAAATTAATTACATTTATGCGTTTGATTAATAAACATAGTTTCATAAATGCGTAATTAAAAAAGTATTTTATTGAGCTAAAACATACCTTATAATTACCGACCTACCTTATATTTACAAATACTTACATAATGAAATTGATAACTTAAGTACAATAACGCATCTTTGCGCATCACTATGCAACCGCTTAAACTATGTAGCAGCATCTATAGAATATCTGGTTACGCTTGGCTTAATGGGCAATGAGCGATACGCGCACACTATAGCTTGTTTATTATGCTCTAAGCTGTTGACGATCTTCTTCTTCAGTTTCCCTCTGCCACCTCTTATGACACCCACGGGAAGATAAAAGGTAGGGGATGTTCTTACACCGCCCCGACACTGAAGGCTGCTAACACGTATCCAAGGTATTATAGGGTATGTTCCGAAATATAACACAGTACACTGTCGAATGCGAATGACGTCATTAATTGACGTCGTATTCCACCATATTCGATACAACAAATCACCAATATGGTATCGATTTATGACGTCATTCGCATTCGACAGTGTACTGTGTTATATTTCGGAACATACCCTTAATTTGTAAGCTTTTGTCGTTGTTACGTGGCTAAGCTGCTATGTTTTATATGATGAGTGACAGGAACTGAAGACAATTTTCACTAGTAACAACGGATCTGGATGAGTTGTTTAACAATACATCTGCACTTTACTTCTTAATCAAGAATAAATATAAGTATTTATGGGCCTCAGCATTCGCTTATCGTCGGGTGGACTGTGTGCATGATACATCCTAACTTACTGGTAAAAAATACTTCATGGACTACCGATATGTTACAATTGCCTAAAAATTTCTATCCTTTTCAGATAACAATCTTCATTTTATGAATGCCAAACTATAACATGACCTACATAGTCATTAGGAAACTAACAACTAACATACCATGTATTAAAGATTTTAATATTGTAGTTTAATGAAATTTGTTTTTAGATAAAGTACGTAATAATAGCACTATTGTCATTAATGAAATTTACTTTTTAACTAAATTTAAGAATAAATCTAAACCATACTTACGGAAAAGCAGCCATAGTGGCAAGTTTAACGAAGATATCGTGTTTGTTTTCTCTGATGTTAAACAGTTGCGGAGGTAGAAGTTGATACTTGTTGCAGAACACATCAGGTTGTAATATGTACTCTTGTCGTGCTATCATTGCTTCGCCCTTCGTGCCCACTATTAACACGGGTATGTGACTTTCGGCGAAATATTTCTGAAAGAAAAATTGTGAACATATCTATCTATCTTGACAAACTAGCATGTCTAATATAATAACAATTGAAAGCTAAGACGGAAAACATAAACTAATAGAGAAATGTCAATATCATCAAACCGGTAAAATAAAAAATAAAAATATAAATTTCTTCGCAACCTTCCGCTAAACAAATACAATGATGTGTCTTAACCGCTAAGTTAGCGGTCAGCCGCCGTAGAGTCTACATTACCTGAAGATGCCTCGTGTAGAGGCGAAACACGTGTCGTATTATCGTCGATGGTATGTCTTGCCTGGAATAGTGGTGTTGGGAGTATTGGTGCTGGAACTAGTGGTGACGGAGTTAGTGCATGCAATTGAGGGAGGGCGGGAGGTGCTCTTCAATCCAGGTAAGAAACATCATTGTATTTGTTTAGCGGAAGGTTGGGAAGAAATTTATATTTTTATTTTTTATTATAATGGATTTCCGCAAAGTAACGCCTGATTCTATCAATTAAACTGGTAAAATCACTACTGGGTATAAGACAGAAGCCTGATAAAAGTATTGAAAAGCAGTATCTGAGATACTGCAACTATCTCAGTATTTGAGATACGTTCGTATATACTTACGATATATATCCTAGCAATGTATTCAAAAGATCTGCTGGCTGCGACATCATAGACAAGACAGGCGACGTCGCAGTTCACTTCGTGCGGCTGCAGCGGGTCTGAGACGCGCGTTATCGGGATTTCTTTTAGAACTAGATACTTCTCCTGTCCGTACACTACCACTGAGTTTATGCAACAATTTTCTGTGCTGTAGCCATCGCCACGCTCGTTAGCGTGAGGCTTGATTTTCTGAAATAAGTCAGTTGTTAACTATAAAGTAATATTGGCTTAATGCATTTTAGATTGACTCAAGCAATCGATTGAAATAATTTTTTTATTGCAGAAGGTATGGGACAGCTAACTAGCTCTTTCCTGCTCCTGTTCTATTTCATAATTTTATCTAACTCTTTGGCAAATATGTTACAAAATGCATTCAGATTTTAGAAACTAAGCCCCTAGAACAACAGCTAGTGTATTAAATTTAAAAAAAAAGTTCTCACCTTGTGCGCTATTCCGAGGAAACTTCTGCAAATAGAAGTCTTCCCACAGGACCTCGGACCAATCACGTGACACTGGTACACATTACGACTCGACTGCTTCTTAGCTATGTCCACTTTCTTCTCACGAGTTACTGCAACACATTACTACTTTATTCAACATCATTTTCAGACCATATTCGGATCATAACAACGTGGTAGAGCCACGCTTCAGCTATATTATGATTGTAGCACGAATATGTCGGCTCGACCGGGGTAAGACCACGCTCTCACAGAATACATACCAGCTTAAAATAGCAGCTTAATGCTACTGTGTTTCGTATGGTGAGTGTAGAGAACCGGAGACCCTTTTTTACTGGAAACTAGGCATTTCATCTTATTCCTTCATTTACCATCAGGTGGACTGTGTGCTCGTCTGTCACCCTTATTCTATAAAAAAAAATACCAGACCATCATTGAAGAGTGTAACAACCCTACAACCTATTGGAGGAAGGAATTACATTTACTTTCTCGAGAATGTATTGTTCTGCTTTAAACGGCGATTACCACCCACAGAACAGAATCTTAAATACTCAACGCTAGAAATAGATATCGGAGACTTCTTTTCTTTCACTTTACCTCAACGATATTTTTACAGATATTTTAAACAGAATGTTTCACCTATAAATTAAGTTACTTCGTAATGTTGCTCATCTGGTGCTCGACCGTGTTTTGTTTACAAAAATGAAACGCATGACAAGGCAATAAAAAATCACAAATTCATTATTTAAAAGGAAGGAAAGACAAAGTGTTTATTATAAATTCTTCGTATGCTATATAATAAGAATTTCAATATAAAATATTGGGTAAATTACATTTTGTATATGCATCAACATCGTCATCTGCCTTTTCTTAAGTCCATTAATGGACATATCCATTTTCAAGATTGCAGTATAGCACAGTACTCGTATTGATAAATGAAACAACACATTGTATGTATAATTATTTTTGTACTATACACATTTTCTCGCTGCAGGCGGAGTTATAAACCATGTTAGGGTAATTATGTGCACGTATAGCACGCTCTATCGATAACAATCTAGTGGTGATGGTGATTGACTCACACTGACGCCCTTATGTAGGTACCATGATAGCAAATGACTCGTGTAAAATATTACTTAGTGCATGGTGCATGAGTTGCCGTCTGTTTTATACAGGTTGTTAGTGTAAGCACCGTTGTCCTTGAAACCAGTGGTTTGGTTTCACTTATAGAAAGTAATTTCAATGAAAAATAACATTTTTTTTAGTCAAATCTCAATTTTTCTTACAATTATTTCACCCTAGGCAAGTAGGGATATACCTACAGAATTCACAACAAAAAACTCAACATATCGTAGGTAGCGGCAGCGATTCGCGGTCAAGGCCAATGTCACTGTGTCAGTCCTTCGCTGCGTCGGTACGGAATGTACGTGTTAATTTGATTTAAAACTGCGTCGCGCAGTGCCGACTTTAGGTTGTAGTTTTGGTGCGAGTGTATTTAATTTGTAATTATGTCCTACATAAACGTGCAGTGGAAATGTGCCTCTTCGTTCACTGAGAAACCTCTACTACCAACATGACGGTACCCCTGCACATTTTCAGCTGCAAATCAGGGCTATGATGATTGAGGAGTTTCCTGGGCGATGAACCGACCTTACCCCGCTGGACTTTTATCTTTGGGGAGAAGTGAAGCGCCGAGTGTATGCAAGTAAGTTCCGTAATACGTCCGAACTCAAAAGGCGAATTCTTAGTGTATTTAGAGAAATGACACTGTTGTGCTTCTAGCTTTTACGATTAATGTAAAAGCTGATCAAAATGGAATTCATTTACGAGGATTTTATTTAATAGGTAAGTGTAAATAACTAATCAATCAGGCTACACATCAAGCTGTACAAATCCTTTGTCTTGGCCTCGCTTTGTATGATCTTTCCGTACAATGAACGGTCAGCTTATGCTTCAAATGCCCTTTGCGTTCCAGGGCCGCGGTACGGTATACGGTAAATACGCCAAAAATCCTACCTAACGATTTACTATTTACTATTATTAATGTTTAATTTTCTTTGTTGTTAAATCTAACTTACATTAATTTGGACTCGTCACGCAACACAAATGGTAGGAATTTTTATCTGTCCTAAGCAAGTGTGAAAGTATGAAGGAAAAGTTTCATGATAGGTTATGTGTACCATTGTGTTTATATTGAAATGTTGTGTAGGTAGCAAGGGCGGGCGGTGATCTTTACAGTGATTACGTCTCAGTCATAGGGTATCCTAATTTACGGACGGTGTCGGACAGAAACTTTTTTAATTTTATAAAAGAAAATAGCGTTTTTTTTTAAAAAAAACATAGGATAAATATTTTTATATTAAAGCCAACCACCTATGGTTTTAGTGACAACGGTGTTTATACTTACACACTGTACATGTAAATAACTACATTATTATTTTTAACCGATTAAATATATCATAATACAAAGATAATAGACGATTGAATTCGGTATGTTAAGACAATTGTAAGCTATGCTGACTTTGAAATCATTTTAAGATTGTGTATTTATAAACCCCATTTTGGCTATTAAAGAGGAATTAAGAATAAGAAAGGACATTTATTTTATGCTTGAAACTAATTGACTTTTATTCACCTCCAAATGACGTCACAAATGAGGCTGAATAAAGTGATGTCAATAACTGTGCTAGTGATTTAAAAACGATATTATGTTACTACATCAAGTCAAGTTGTTAAAAGTAAACGTCTAGATTTTATCTATTTAAACTTTAATGAACAAAAATTAAATCGTACAATATGGTGGACTTAATGCCTTAAGGCATTCTCTCCCAGTCAACCATTAGGCTCAGCAGAGATTATCAGGTTTTCTTTATAATGTTGGAATATATTTTTTTAATTTCACACTTTGTTTGATTTCTAATTTGATTGCCGTGTTTTCTTAATACACAATTACGTTTTTCAAAAAAAAAAAATTCTTGTCACGAATCGAAAGGTCATACATAAGTATTATAACAAAACCATTGTTTATGTATTTTTTTCATTGTAATTAAAAAGTCATAAATTAAAATAATCTTTTGAACTCAGTATCGATGTTGCGCCGACTTCCCGAGAAAGCCCGACACTTACGTGACGTCACAATGTTTATTTTGGTTCTACTTCACAGGCAGCTGATGCGTTTATTCATTTTCAATTAGTTTGTTGTTATTTTTATCATCTGTTTTTCGTTGTAATTCTAAAATGTCTAATTTAGTTATCGTGCCTGCTTCGTTCCGTTAGTTAGTAATACAACAAAAACAACTCCATTTGTTTTTAAATGCCTTAAGACCCCAAACGTCGGAATCAATGGTTTCAAGCAGCATACCGTTTTAATCCTAAAACCACATCGAATTTTGTTTGTTTTTTTGTTGCGAAGATCATTTTGATGTATCATAATAATAATAATAATGTCCTCCAGACCGAATTTCGGCCACGGCGGCCTGCCTTAACGGAGGCTAGCCATCGGCGCAGGACAAGATTATAGTGCACAAGTGTGCAAGCACAGGTGCACTCTATCCCCCCCCAACGCCTCTATTCCCTCACTCTCATAATCCGATGGAACAGTAAACCGACACGACCGGAGAGAGATCAGGCGCAGGACCATCGGCTTTACGTGCTTTCCGAGGCACGGTGGTGAGACACCGCCAACTTCCTGACTCTGGGCAACTACTGAGAATTTCTTGACGGAAAGTCAAAAATTAATTTTTGGCCCGACCCGGGATTCGAACCGAGGATCTCATGATCAGTAGTCGCACTACTACAACCACTAGACCAAAAAGGCAGTCAATTATTATAATATAATGATATATGTATATGTATTAATATCATTCATATCAAATAAGAATATTATATTAAAAAAGTGTTGCGTCAAATACAAATTTTAATATAACTCGAAATTTTAGAGCTAACAGAGAAATCGCGATAAATCAATAATTTTAATAATTTTGTTTTGATGATTTAATAATAAATTTGTATATGTCTATCAAAATTTTTTTCTTTTATTTTTAATTTAAAATTTTATAGCAAGCTACGTTAGACATAACCTATCGGTTTAGCACCATAACTTACACGTGATGACGTGATACACTAAAAATATTCAATTTATTACTATAATATATATTATATAGTGATAACAACTAAACTCACAATGATGCTTTAGCACATCGAACTTCAGCTGAATTGAATCGAATATTATTTCTCAAAAAATCTGTCACCATAAAATTGTCTACAGCCCAGATAATATCAGAATTAGCTTTGATATATCCGGTTTCACACATAACTGGATTAAATTGATAATAATTTAATTTATTTCACTTTTAATAAATATAATAATATGTACAAGATAGCGCGCGAGTTAAATCATTAAATGCCGTCGGGGCCTGAGGTGAAGAGCGGGAGCATCTCCCCCCGCCGTCCGCACGCCGCGTCTCGCGCGCCTGCAGTGTAGTGCTGTGCTGTCCTTGACAACTATCATACACTTACTGTGTTATCGTGTTAATATAAAGTTGCAGCCGCGTGTTATTTTTGTTTTTAATGATGTCTAATCCGTGTACGTCAAGTTCTGTTACAAAAAAACGAGTTTTTGTTCATCGCCAAGCACGGGAAATGGCGAAAAATGTTCTAGACATGTGTGTTAAAGAAAGGCAGAACAACAATTTACATTCACATTAAATAATGCTTACGATCACGCAAGTCGTTACACTGGACTTTCGAAGAGAACATTGTCTGCAATTCAAAATGAAGCCAAAAAAAGGGCCTCTTTGTTTGCCTTCTAAAAAGAAAAGACAGTGTAAGGAGACAGGAGACAAATTTAAAAGTCGATGATTTTGATCGAGATGTTATACACAGAATTATTGAAGAATTTTATTTAACTAAAAAAATTGTTCTGACCTGCATTAAACTCCTCGCAGGTATTCGAGAAAAAATCGAGTTTCCATGAGGAGTGACGAGTTTAAGAAAATTGTTAAAAGACATGGGATATAGATGGCTTAAGTGTCATAATAAACGTAGAATTTTGGTGGATAGGCTATCGCATATGCACGGTCAATTTATTTGCGGAAAATTCGTCAATATAGGCAAGAAAATCGAAATATTTTTTTTCTTGATGAAACATGGGTAGACAACAACCTCACATTTAAAAAATGCTGGAGAAATGAAATGATCGACGCCGTGTTGACCGATGCAAGCTCCACGAACAGGTTCATTCTTGTCCACGCAGGATCGAGAGGAGGGTTTTTAAATGGTGCAAAAATACTTTTTAAGGCTGGTACTACGTCAGGTGATTATCACGGACAGATGAACAGTGTTAATTTTGAGAAGTGGGCCACTGATATGTTAATCCCTAATGCACCACAAACCAGCGTTGTTGTGATGGACAACGCACCGTATCATAGTGTACAAGAAAATAAATTCCCAACAAAGTCCAGTACCAAATCAGTAATGTTGGAATGGTTTACCAAGAACAATATCGAAGCTTCACTTACTATGAGAAAAATCAGCTCTTTCACTTGGTTCAGTTACATAAACCTACGGAAAAATCTTTCAAAATCGATGAATTCATCAGAAGTCAAGGCCAATATCGTAGTAAGACTACCACCGTACATATGCGACCTCAACCCTATTGAGTTGGCTTGGGCAAAAGTAAAAAGAATTGTAAGGCATCACAATGTTACTTCTGATTTCTCCCTAAAAATGTTAAAAGAAGTTACAGAGCTGGCTCTCTCTCAGGTCACAGAGGCACTCTCAGGCTTCGACGATCACGTCATAATTTTAGAAGAAAATTATTGGCAAAAAGATGGATTAATGGAAGATACCATAGATCGATTCATAATTGAGGTCAGCGATGGTGAGGATAGTGACACCGATTCAACCAAGTCTGCCATTTCAGAATCTGATGCTGCATAAATTATAATTTTTTTATTGATTTTGATGTGTAAAATAATAAAAAATGTGTGATAAATATTACCTTGTTTTTTCTAAACTTAAAACAATGTTGAAATTTATCGACATATTGTCATCATTAATTCTAATTAGGTCACAGCACTATCTGTTGACAATGCTTAAACATATTGACGTCACAAATATGGAAGCCACTTATGGCGCGTTTTGTAGTAACGTGATAATTTACGTTAATTATAATTATATATTAATGCGAATAGTGATAAATTATTTAATTACAGTAAAAAAATTGATGATTAATTTTCATTCAGAAACCTGATTACCTTTGAGTTGATCATTGCTATGTTACGTGGGTCTGTCTCCCAAAACTTTGGATTTATTTTATCATCTCTCTTGAAGAACTACAGACCAATTCCCCTTCTGAGCCGCGTCTACGTGCGGCTTTTCGAGTCATTACGAATCGTCTCGCGCGCAGACTCCACGACTTCCAAACAAACAAGCCTCCCAAACAAGCCGGTTTCCGAAAAGGCTTTAGCACCATATACCACATATATACCCTTCGGCAAATTGTACAGAAGTCCGAAGAGTACAATCTGCCACTTTGTCTTGCGTATGTGGACTACGAGAAAGCCTTTGATTTCGTCGAAATTTGGGCGGTGCTGCAGTCCCTTTAGCGGTGCCAAGTTGACTGTCGGTATATCGAAGTGCTGAAGTGTTTGTACAGTAGGGCTACGATGGCCATTAAAGTATTGAACCAGAATACGAAACCTATCCAACTGCAGAGAGGCTTAAGACAGGGTGACGTCCCGCGGTGTGAAGGCTCCATGCTGGATGTGCGGTTCACACAGCGCTCGGTTCGCAATGCACTCCTCTCCCTGGCGGAATCCCCCCAAGAGTACAGGCGAGTACATCACTCATCTTCGATTTGCCGATGATATAGACCTTATGGCAGAACCGCTGGAGGACCTAAACACTACGCTCAATGACCTCAATAGTGTCTCCCAACAGATAGGTCTTAAGATGAACATGGACAAAACAAAAGCCATTTGTAATGTTCATGTCTCACCTATGACGGTGGTTGTTGACAGCACTAAGCTCGAAGTTGTTGACAAGTATGTTTACCTGTGACAAGTAGTCCGACTACGGTAAGTCTAACTTCGACCAAGAGGTCAATCGACGTATTCAACTTAGCTGGGCAGCGTTTGGGAGATTGCGACGCATCTCGCCTACCTCGAAACCTCAAAACTAGATAGAAAAATCAGTGCGTGTTGTCAGTAATGACCTGTGAGACGTGGTCTTTCACTGCTCGCCATGAGAAAGCTCAAGGTCGCTCAGCGAGCTACGAAGAGGGCTATGCTCGGAGTTTCTGAGCGTGATAAACTTAGGAATGAGGATTCCCGCAGTAGAACCAGAGTGACCGACATAGCCCAATGGATTAGTTAGCTGAAGTGGCAATGGACCGGCCATATAGCTCGAAGAACCGATAACAAATAGGAAAAAAGGTTCTCGAGTGGCAGTCTCGTACCGGCAGGTGAAGTGTAGAGCGTCACCTCACTAGATGGAGTGAGACCTGGTAAGACATGCAGGAAGTCGAT
Organism: Parnassius apollo; assembly: GCA_907164705.1. NCBI lineage: Eukaryota > Metazoa > Arthropoda > Insecta > Lepidoptera > Papilionidae > Parnassius > Parnassius apollo. The sequence goes on from CAJQZP010000851.1 coordinate 10,809,170, forward strand.
GAATGCAGGTGGCTCAGGACCGTGCTTTGTGGCATTCCTTGGGGGAAGCCTACGTACAGCAGTGGACTTCTGAAGGTCTGTATTGATGATGAAGTGGCAATTTTTATAGGTATATAATTTTGTATGTTTTATACTTAGGTATATTTTTTCTTATATTTAGAGCCGTAGTAGCTCTGGGGATAACACAAATGCGGTTTATCGTTATCGAATATTATTATTAATAGTATTGGGACAGAAGCATTTTGATCGATCAACTCTCTTAAGCTGTAAGTCTTTGCATCTCGTGTACTGTGAATTTTTTGGTCATATTTTAATTGAGCATGTTTTTTTAGTAGTGTATATACATATAATAAACAGTTGCTAGTCTGTAAGAACTTAAGAAATTTTATAAAGTTGACTGGTTGGGAATTTAAAGGGAAGAGAGTTACTTTTAAGATTGACCTTTGTGATCTTTCGAGTGGCAGAAGAGATGATTTGGTAGCCCCACTCCAGTACGTAATACAATAAATTATTAAAGATTGGCACAGAGAAAAATAGACAGATTTAATAGGGTTAGAATCTGCTACGCAATGGAGTTTTTTTAAAGATATATGTTAATTTCCGTATCCCATTTGAAAGTAAATGTATATGCTCATGAAAAGTTAGCTTATCATCCAACAAAATACCAAGGTATTTAATTGAATTCACTTTTTACAAAGGTGTGCATGAACATGTTAGGCGATAAGGAAAATTGCAAGAATGAGCAGTAATAACATGGTCTGTGCAGATTGCATATATATTATTATTTTTGGAAAAGGACAAGTACTTTGTTTTATCTACGTTGAGGGTTAACACATTATCGCGTAGCCATTTGGACACTCTATTTAAGCCAATCTGAACGAAATTTAACACATGTGGCCATTAATCACCAGTGAATAGCAGTGCTGTGTCATCAGCAAACGTAACTATTTTTCCGTTCACAAGTTTAAGTTTACAGAGGTTATTAATATAAAGAAGAAAGAGGGTAGGTAGGGCCAAGAATACTTCCTTGGGTAACACCATAGCAGATACGGAGCTCATCACTAACGTGTTTATCAATTTTTACCGACTATGTTCTATCTGTAAGGTAAACTCCGAAAAGCTGTAATGGTACACCTTTTATACCAAACTTCTCCAATTTATGGGAACAGAAACCGTATCAAAAGTTTTGGCTAAATCTAAAAATATTCCTTGTTTTCTTTTTTTTCTCAAGGCTAAGTACAGTGAGTAAGTACCGTGTTTAATAATTGGCAATATTTTATGTTTCCTTATAGGTTTCGTCGTATTCTGGGTTGAGAGAATTCACTTTTCGTCTGATCCTAACGGCGCGGAGATCGCCCCGATCTTTATGGTCTTCGACAGAAGAATTGTAAGTGTCTCTATTGATAGTGCGATATATAAGCACACAGCCGCCACTCCTTATACATACCCAGTTTATGCTAAGCAATCCCTGCAAATTTATTTTCTTTAACTCCCCGTCTTGTAAGTTAATTTAACAAACACATATGTGAAATGGTGGCAAATCTAAGTTGCTTACATAATAAACGAATTCATAATTTTAATTTAGAATAAAAGAACTTTATAAATTGTAATATTATTTATAGCTCGAATAGATATATACGTACACAAAGATAATTTAACATTCTTGGGCTTTTAAAGCTTGTAGAATATTGCCTAAAAATGTTTACTTAATACTTACTATGTATAGCAGTTTTTTGTGACTCGTTTTCAAGAAAATTAAAGCCGAGATATGCTAAATAGGCACTTGTGTTTTGCAAGTCTAATAAAGTCATTAATGTCCATCGGCACATCCACCCTTGTAATGTTAAGTAGCCCTAAAAGAAAATCTTTATTAGTGCTCAGTAGTGTTTCGTAACAGTTAGTTCAATTAAGGTCGGACACCAGTGCTCAGACACGTCGTGTCGGACATTAGTGCTCAGACACGTCGTGTCGGACATTAGTGCTCAGACACTTCAGTCGAAGTGACTAGCACCGATTAAAATTAGCGTATTCTTACAACAAAACATATTTATAAAACGTATTATTAAAAAGTGCGCACCGAGTCGGCCTCTACCAATTATAAATTTTCCAAAAAATTAACCTACTAGAAAAAGTACAAAAGGCGGTAGCTATATATGTTTGCTTAGTAAGGGTACATGGTTGATAATAACCCCTGGGAATGACGTGATCGCTATCATGCTGTTTCTAAATATTTCCGTACTAAATGTATAAAATATTAAATTGTTAATAAAACTTTTTTTTTTAAATGACCTGCTGGGTTTCTTGCTGGTTCTTCCCAGGACTGAGGTTTTTTCTGATCCAGTGACAATGCTCAAAAGACTTCTAATAAGTATTATTGTAATCTATATTTAAAACAAGTGGTAAAATTAAAAATTTTGTACAACCGACTTCAATATAAATAGGATTTATTGTTGATTTTTAAAAAACACTCAACCGATTTAGATAAAATTTTAATGGGACCATCTGGGAAGTATATAATAATAATAATTTGTAGTAATTCCCTTTGAAACAAAAATAAAAAGAATCTTCCAAATCGGTTCGACGTCGGCGTCGGCGTCTTCGAGTAATTGGTGAACATACATTAAAAAAAAGATTCCGACGAATTAAGAACCTTCTCCTTTTTGGAGTCGGTTGAAAATTTATTCTATTCTATTGTGTTTTCTTTTCTCTATCACTAATGAGTGTACATAAACTACTGAATAAAAAATGTTTTTATCACAAAGTAGGCAGTTGCTCATAAAAAAATTATATTTAAACTTTTATGCTCAAATTAGGGGCTCACTTCACAGCTGGGGCATTTCATGTGAAAGACAAAGGAAAAGATGTAAATCGGAAATTCGTTCATATTTGGTTCGGCCTAACTGCACTTCTAGGTGTGAAACACTTTTATACAAGTTGTTAAGTTATGGGCTTCTAAAAATAAACTTAATCGTAAGGGCGAATTATTTGAAAGCAGTTTTTTCAAATTATTATTTTTTAATTTGAAATTAACATGATACCGGTCGGTTATAAAAGTAACGTGAGGTTAAAATCAAAATTAGGCTAAGGCTAGTTTTTATATTATGATGAAATTTAGGGTTATATCTCAAAGCGTGATGGTAAAATTTAGCAGCTGGAATTCATCCGAACCATTTCTTGCATAATTTTCCGTGGTAGATGCGGTGGAAAATTCAACATAAAAGAGGCAAGACCAGTCAAGCCTTTCAGAATAAAATTGATCCGCGAAGAAATTTTCTTCGCAATATACAAGCTCCAGCAAAATGGTGAAGTAGTTTCAATACTAGTTTGCCTTAGCAGTTCATATAGGTAAAATTTGTTAGAAACTAGTAATTAGTGAAAAAATGGAAACTAATAACTATTTTATAAGGCTTAGAGGCACAGTTTTACTACTTTTAGAATTTTGAGGCTGTTAAGTTATATACTGTATTATCATTATAGCCCTTCCGCAAGTCCACTGCTGAACAAAGGCTTCCCGCAAGGAATGCCACAAAGCACGGTCCTGAGTCACCTGCATCCATCGACTTACTGCATGTCTTACCAGGTCGTCACTCCATCTAGTGGGGTGTCGCCCTACACTTTGCCTACAAGTACGAGGTTGCTACTCGAAAACCTTTTTCCCCAACGGTTGTTGGTTCTTCGAGCTTTATGGCCGGCCCATTGCCACTTCAGCTTACTAATCCGTTAGGCTATGTAGGTCACTCTGGTTCTACAGCGTATGTCCTCATTTCTAAGTTTATCACGCAGAGAAACCCCAAACATAGCCCTCCCCATAGCTCGCTGAGCGACCTTGATCGTCTTCATAGGACCAGCAGTGTAGGACCACGTATCAATTCCATAAGACATCACTAGCGACACGCACTGGTTGTACAGTCTCGTTTTCAGGTTGTGAGGTATAGCTGACGAGAAGATGTGTTGTGATTTCCCGAACGCTGCTCAACCGAGTTGAATCCATCGATTGACCTCTCGGCCGAAATTGGACTTATCTAATCAGACACTTTTTTCCAGGCCAACAACTTCGAGCTTATTGCTCCCAACAAATACCAGCATAGGTGAGACGTGGACGTAACACATGATCTCTGTTTTGTCCATGTTTATCTTAACAACGGATACCACGGATAGGCCGCTGAGAGACACTATTGAGGTTAATGAGCATAGTGCTTAAATCTTCTAACGATTCTGCCATAGGGACTACATCGTCGGCAAATCGAAGATTTTTTTTAATAGAAGAGGGGGCAAACGAGCACACGGTTCACCTGATGTTAAGTGACTACCGCCGCCCATGAACAACCGCAACACCAGGGGAATTGCAGGTGCGTTGCCGGCCTTTTAGAAAGGAGTAAGCTCTTTTCTTGAAGGACCTTAGGTCGGTATCGGTCCGGAAAAATCGCTGGTGGTAAACTATTACACAGAGAGGTCGTAACGCGGAAGAAAACTCCTAGTAAAACGTACAGTAGTGGACCGCCAAGCATGCAGATGGTGTGGATGGTATCGGGAAGTTTTCCGCGTAGTGCGTTCATGAAATTTAGCGGCTGGGATTAATCCGAACAATTCCACAGAGCACTCCCCGTGCTATATGCGAAAGAAACTCAAAGAGATGCAACATCTCTTCTCAGCGCCAGTGAATCGAGCCGATCGGAAAGCACTCGGTCGTCGCAGATTCTAGCCGCTCTACACTGGATACGTTCAAGTGGAAGGAGCTGGCACTGTGGAGCCCCAGCCCAGAGATGAGAATAGTATTCCATGTGCGGCCGAACCTGCGCCTTGTAAAGTTGCAGGCGGTGTACCGGCATGAAATACTGTCTCGCTCTGCTGACCACGCCAAGCTTTTTGGAGGCCAATTCGGCCTTCTCTTCTAAGTGACCACGAAAGGTGAGTGATGAACTAGCTATGTATGTTAATACCGTATCCTTTCCAGTCCAGTAGCTTGAAAACGCCTTCCAATGCAGCGGTGAAGAGTTTCGGGGATATAACGTCAGCCTGTCTTACACCTTTCTGCAGTTGGACAGGTTTCGTACTCTAGTTCCGTACTCGGGTAGCTACCGTAGCCCTACTGTACAAACACTTCAGCACTTCGATATACCGATTGTAAACTTGACATCGGTTTTCTATATAATTTGCCGAAGGGTATGTTGTATGCGGTCTATGGTATTAAAGCCTTTTCGGAAACCAGCTTGTTCGGGAGGCTGGAAGTCGTCGAGTCTGCGTGCGAGACGATTCGTAATGACTCTCGAAAACAGCACGTAGAAGCGGCTCAGAAGGGAAATCGGTCTGTGTTTCAAGAGAGCGTTGTCACCTTTCTTGAAGAACAAGACCACCGCACTTCTGCTCCACGCCTTCGGAGTAGTGCCACCATGGAGGACGGAACAACTAACAACCGGTACTTGATGTCTGAAGGACTTCAAGTACCGGTTTTCTACCCGCTTTCAGAAGCTCCGCTGTAATTCCATCCTTGCCCTAGGACTTGCCGTTTTTAAGGTGCTACAAAGTCATTCTAATCTCGCTCAGACTGACATCGTGGATATCATCGTAATACTGTCGGATAAGACTTGCTATTGGATCGTTACTCAAACTTGCGTGTGGCTCCAACGATCAGCTGCTCATAGAACCTCTCAAACTCACTCAAAATCTCAGGTGTCCTGGAAACGATGCTGCCACTCGGACTTCAGCTTCGACAGTTGGCTCTTTCTGACAGACTGATCTTGGGCCAAGACTTCGGAGCTCTGGTTCCACTCAAACGCTTCTTCAATACGAGCTGTATTAAAGTTGCGTAAGTATTTGGAAATCTGTCTGTTCAGTTGCCTGTATGCTGTCAAATCTGCTGAAGACTGCAGCTTCATTTCCTGTCTAACAGCCATGAAATTAAGAGTGTCATCGGAGAGTTTTTGTGTTATTCTGCGGTGGGTCTTGCAGAACTTAGCTCCGACCGCATAGACAGTTTCCACGAGCTTGTCATTCACAGTATTGCAGTCTTCTAGGCACTGTAAACGGTTTTGTAATTCAAGCAGAATTTGTTTCTTGAATTGAAGTTATTTTTGAGACCCTGGATTAGCGCACGAGGACAGAGTGTTGACTTCATTAGATGAGACCTCTTCCCAACTTAACATTTAGGTTCAGTGTGCCTGTAACCATTCGGTGATCGCTGCTGCCAGTTTTCATTCTCGCGATCACTGAGACATCACTGAACAGTTGGCGTCTGTTCGTCGTAAAGAAGTCAATCTAATTTTTTGTCAAACCGTCGGTGCTCGACCAGGTCCACTTCCTGTGTGGCCGCTTCTGGAAGAAAGAGTTCATCATAAAGAGTCACTTTTTCTCCATGACGTCGGCCAGCTGCTGGCCCTTAGGGTTCCGTTGCCCTATTCCAAATTTTCCGACCAGCTTACCGCTTTCTCTTATACCTAGTTTTGCGAAGTTACCACCTATCAACACCGTTTTAGAGGAATACATGGCTATAGAGATATCTTCATACATTTGCTCTACCTCCTCATCGAAATGTGCTGAGGTTGGTGCGTAAACCTGTATGACCTTCAGCGAATACCGTTTGGTAATTCTGAATATCAGGTACGCAACCCTCGTCGACACCACTCCCAATCTTTACAACGTTGTTGATGAGGAACTCTTATCGACGATAAATCTGACACCTCCTTGGGACAGATAGTCGCACTCCCGGTGATAGAACAAGTTGCCGGACTCGAGGACTATCGTGTCCTTCCCCTCTTTTCGGACCTCGGATAATTCTATAATATGCCAGCGCAACTTGTATACCTCTCCTTTCAGCTCCAGGATCTTCTCGTCAGTCTTCAGGGTGCGTGCATTATATGATGCCAGGTCGAGTAGTCTTAGGTGACAACCGAACCTCTACCGGAGATTCCTAACACCCCCTTCACTCCTGCCCCGCCGCTACCATGGTCGCCACCGTAGCCAGGAATAGCGGGGCCGCCAGGGATTGGGGGCCTTTTATCTGTGTCATTGCTCATGGGGGAATGTTTGTCATAGTTGCTACACTTGGCGAGCGGGTTGGCAACTGCAGTTTTTTATTATATTATTGTTGTTATCAGGAAGATGCTGCTGCCCATTTCCTGCCTGTCTCCCTCTGTCGCCTCTTACGACACCCACGGGAAGACATGGGGTAGTAGATATTCTCAACCGCCACTACACGGCAATATGATATTAGTGCATTTTATTTACTGTGTGATGATGCAAAGAAAGTACAGGATAATATATTATGCATTACTTATAAATTGAAAATTTATAATTACTATAACAATATAGATTGTCCGATTATTGTCATAATAATTTATATATTTATATATATTAATATTATGTAGATACTAGCCTTTTCATTAGTCGGAACAGTATACCGTAAGTTATGCCATGGGACTCGTGGACAACAAGAGAAAACATTTTTCAGCTCTGTAGGATTCAGCATGCCATCTTTATCCCTGTCGTATTTTTCAAATACTTGTGTCAAAAACTGTTGGCCCTTGTATGAAAGCTCTGTTGTACATCCCGCTGGCACCTTTATGCTACATAAAAATAAAAACATATGTACTAAGTTTTCCAACAATTGTTACTATTACTATAAAGAAATCAGCTATAAGAATATCATACTTAGCATATAAATAGTTATGCGTTAACTCTAAGCTCTCATCATAACCAAATTTGCGTAAGACAGTCCATGTTGTTTCATTCCTTCCTCGCTGTATAAATAAACAATGTAAGTAAATAAATCCTTTCATTGTAATACATTCATTTTCTATTCCACCAGCAATATTTTGTGCAATTACAGATTTTACTTCATCCAAAACCTGAAATAAGGTAAAAATTAAAAAAAAAATTAATAATTTTTTGAATTCATTTCACTAAACTGGAACATTCCGCTGACACAGGTAAAAAAATTTCCAGCTATTTATAACCATTACCTTTCGTAATGTTACAGTTCTCCATCTATATTACACGTGCAAAGAAGACAAAATGTAACCCGCTGTTATTCTTTTGTTCTATTCTACTATTCACTTCCAGTTTAAAGTCATAATTCAACATCTGGTATTTTGATATCGGGACTCTAGGAGAATAAGTAAATACATTTCTTGAAAGGACTTATAGATATCATTATGGCTTTTGGCAAGTCCATTGCTGAACACCAAGCATAGACTTCCTCCAATTCTTTCCAGATCGTCACTCCCATCCAGAGGGGGACTGCCCTAAGCTTCGCTTACCGGTACGAAACTGCCACTCGGGACAACTTACTTCCTGATCAATTGTCGATTCTTAAACTACATGGCCGGCCCATTGCCACTTTAGCATACTATATTCTAGATCTATTTCGGATATCCTCATTTCGAATTTTATTATATAGAGACTCCGAGCATAACCCTTTCCAATGCTAACTCAGAAAATTTAAGCTTTGAGCTTGATATAACTTGAGGATATAATAATATATTGTCAGATATAATATATTGTTATCCAAATATTAAATTAAATTGACACTCAATTAGTTCACATATTAAAAAGAGCACTGGTTCAAATGCCATTGAATGATGGATATAAAGTGGTGATTTGAGCCAGCATTCGAACAAGTGCAATATGTGGTAATTTAAAAAAAAAACTAGCTTTTCTTATGGTCAGAATAAATACTCATGGTCAAATTTAGGGGAACTCAAAAAAAGTGTGTACAAAACAAAACATCAAGGACACAATTTCTGTATTAAATGGTTAATTTTTTCAGTTAACATTCGATATTTTCTATAAATCAAAAAAAAATGTGTCACATATATAAAAAATATTCATCTAACCTGCAATTGTAGAGGAGTGTCAAAACATTTCTTTTGAAATATTGTTATTTCATAATCATCAAGTAGCCCATCACCATCTAAATCGCATATTTTAAATATTCTAGAGAGTGCTTTCTTGCAACTTTCAGTTAACTGAAAATACAGCATTAATTAGTTTCAATATAAGGCATATAAATAAATATGTTATTTATTATTTATAAATTTAATTACCTCCTGATCCTCAATAGAATAAATGGGTCCAATAGGATGTAATACTGCTTTTTGTGCATTATAAAACATTTCCGAAACATTAGTTAGGGTTTTTGCTGAACATTCTATACATCTGTCTACTTCTGGATATTCTTCAGCAATATCCCAAATATTCTGGAAAAGGTTATATTAAAATTGGTAACTTATATATTTGTAAGTAAAATAATTGTATAAACTTTAAACATAATAAAATATGACACATATGGGTATGATATATGAAAAAAAGCTGAAATTTAACTGAACTTGGAATAATAAAACGGAAATCTTTCATCTCATTTAAAAAAAAAAAGAAAGATTCCTCTTTTATTCGTGACTATTACGTAGTTGTATTTGTGATTCACTTGAATTTCGCTTATTATACAGAGTAGATTCTGATCCACCGGGCAAACCTAGACATCGCACAAAAACTGCCCATCATAGTAATTCTTTTAGTACAAGCAAAGGAGATAAAGCTGCATAGCACTGTGATGGGCGGAATTGTTGTCCGTTTGCATACTGCATTTATATTGGAATATATTGAATTAGCTTCTAATTTATTCCATGATTTTTTTTACATAACATAGTTACTAAGAAGTGTTATTTTTTAAATAGTTTTGAGAGTATTTTCTATGTAGTTCTAACAATAAAGATGCTTCTGCCGATCTCCTAATTTATTTCTCCTTGTCGCCTCCTACGACACCCATGGGATGATATGGAGTATTTATTTCTCTTACTCTGCCACTACATTAAATATGTCCACTTCCAGGATAAAAAAATCGACATCAACAATTATACCATATCTAAGATATAAAAATACTGAAAACCATTACAAGAAGACAGAATTTTGAGTAGGTGCCGCGATAGAATCTGGAGGCATGTGTTAAGAAGGCATTCTGTCATAATTTGGGTATCTGTCTCCCATTGTGTGTATAATAATCATTACTTCTTTTTTTCTTAATTTTTAAAAAAACGTTACCTCCACACTAGGATTTTCTCCTGTATTGTGGGTGCAGCTTACAAACATAAATTTCAGAATGACAAACATCCAGGCTCGAAACAATTACTTGTAGGTCATACAAATACTTGTTTCGTGCGTGATTCGAACCCACGGTCCTTAGCGCTATAACTGATTGTTAATCCACTTATAAGCCACGTGGCGCAGTAACATGTGTCATTTGCATCAACCTACTGCACAAACTAGGATTACTGGACAATAGGGTATTTTAAACCATATAAAAAAAATAACAAAAAAAATATATTTATGATAGATTTTGTAAAAAGTAAACGAGAAATATTGATTTCTATTTATAAAATTGCATTATAAATTTTATATTTCAATTTTAAGAATATTTTTTTGTCCGTGCCTCAAATCTGCAAAACGCTGTCCGCCATATTAGACACTGTCGTGACGTCACTGATCCCAGCTAAGGGTATTAGTGTTCTGTGTCAGTAGTATTGTGCCTGCTCGGTTATTGTGCTACACAGACAGTGAGCTAGTTCGTTCTATTAGCTCTATTCGGTCATCAGTACCATCAACCTGTCAGTCACTGACTGAATCAGAGAGGCATCCATTGGCTCTTGTCTACGCTAGTACTTTTTATTAGTTTGTGCTCTTGTCCTTGATTGGCTACTAACCGATTCTCGAGTTAACTTTACGTTTGGTATTGGCGTCTTGCGAGTGTAGGTGTACGAAAAGAGCTGTTAGACCGATTAACAATCAGCAGTCGAAAATGTTTCTTTTAGTACAGTGTCAAGATACGTTTCCTAATCGTTCATCGTTCGCGAACTACATAAGACTATGACTATGGGTAGAACAGCATGGCGGCTAGCGTTTTCACGCGAAAATGTTATAAGTAATAAGAGACATTCCCACATATATTATCATGGAGGACCATAGAATACTATAATACATACATAATAGAACGGGGGAGTGGGCGGAGCCCGTGTAGCCACTAACATATGGAGTGTAGAAGTAAGGAGTACAGACTGTGTATTAAAAAGTGTCCATAGAAAACCGTTAAATATGGGTGGCACCACTATAACTACGGCGTAAATTTTAAAGAACGCGCCGAAAAATATTACGACTTTTTTGAGGTTATATTTACTAAATAAAATAATTTAATATTTCAGAGCTACTGAGCAGTTTAGCAGCACACTTAAACCGTCGACAACTGCTAAGTTCATTTCATCCCAGTAGCTATTCCAGCGCTGTTGTGGAGAGTTTTTGAACTGTTATTTACTGCTTACAGATGGCCACTTTTTCAACTATTCTACTATGGGAGTTGGTACTCCTTACTTCTACACTCCATACACTAACATGTCAGTAACACGTGAATTCACACGTATAAACGTCAACACAATCAATCGTTTCCAATTTTCGTGTCAAAAGGGATAATACTTTTTTTTATTAACTGCCTTTACGGCTCTGGGTTCTAGCCCTTCGGAGCCTATCATTTCCTTCGGAATCTTGTGCGCGTGTGAACTATTAGTTTTCTCTAATAGCTCACACGCGCGGACACTTAATTCACAAAATCGCATCACTTTTACGAATCAAAATCCACTTCAAACCTTTAATTATTCAAGCAACAAAACAGGAGCGACAATCCGTCTACGGCCAAGTTCGCGCCAAAACTCCAGGGATGATAATGATACACCGGTTCGAGGAAACATAATATTGAATAAAAAGTTTACGCCGAGCAGCTATGTAAACACTAAACGCGGCTGTTGTCGAAATCCAAGTGAAGTAACCTAAGGAGTCGATGATGAGAGCCAAGTTCTAGACGAGATATATATCAGCTGGAGGAACAACGGAAGGAATATGCATTGCTGCAAACTAGATATGATAGCACAGAAAAGTAGTTAAAAGAATTAAAACAAATATTGAAGGTAGTCCAACAAAAAGCAAATAAAGTGGATATGTTAGAAACAAGAATTAAAATTTTATTAGAAAAAAATGAGAGCCTAGAAGCAAGCCGTAATATTAGAAGTCAATACAAAGAATGTAATCTGGCAGATCAAGGATCTAAAGAACCGTCTCAGTCTTTTGCAAAAGTAGTTAAGGAAAAACCACAGATAATAACAAATAACGTACCAGCAAAGGAATGTGTGGCCACAAAATCGGCGAAGAAAGTTTCGAATGAGGAAAAATTACAAGAAGTAAATAGTGAGAGGTGTTTAAGAAAAAATGATAGCATGGAAAACATAAGGGTAGAACCAGAAAAAGAAGAAAAATGGACTACTGTAAATAGGAAGAAAAAACGATTTTCAAACACTGAAGAGGATAAAAGTATTAAAAAAAATACAACAAGGAAACAACTAAAAAATAAATTTAAGAAAAGGAGAAGTACCAGTTAAGGTAGAAAAATAAAACGTAAGACAGAACGGGATTATGCCTCCATTATTATAGGAGTCCTGGAAAGTAAATATAATAAATTGGGCCAGCCAGAAAACTGGGCAATAAATATAGAATTCTCAGAATGGGTGTGGTTTCGTAGAACAACCGTCAAACTAAAAAAACTCTTAATAAATCTGTGGAGATAATGTAACAAAATGTGCATGGGCTCTGAAGAAAGTTAAGGGAATTTTACATCAATATTTCGACATCAACTGCATACTTGTTTGCCATCATGGAAACAGGTTGCAATGAATCTATTAATGACGCAGAAATAATACCACCTGGATACACCATCATATGATGTGACCGAGTGGATGGACGTAAACAAGGTGGTGCGTGTCTCGTGGCCACACCGTGGTTTTGAGCTGCGACGAGTACTGCTACTAAGTAATATGGATGTCGATGAACATGTATTTGAACTGATTTGTGCTACAGTACACAGGCATAATAGATATTTATTTTTGCTTCGTGTTGTATATATTCCACCTTGTAGCAGTGATAATGAATATTTCTTGTTAATTAACATTATTGAATAATTTTATGATAAGTACAGTGAATTATTAGTTTTAGGGGACTTTGACTTATATTCGTGTTCTACCGCTGTGAGCAATTACAGGGTAATAAAGTAGGTAACTGTAACGATCGTCATTTGGATCTAGCGTTGAGTACATTGGCAGAGGAAGGGGGTATGAGTGTGCGTGTGGCGGAGATGCCACTCGTGCCTATGGACATGTATCACCCGCCACTTGAGATCTCAGTAAGCACAAATACGCACCTACGCCGGCACTCCGACTCGGCAAGCTCAGCTGCACCAGAAATGAATACATTCGCAGGTTGGAAATTTAATAAGGCTGACTTTTTAACATTATATTCCTTATTTGCGGCCGTAGATTGGACTTTTTTATATGAGTTAGTCTTAGAAATACGCTTAGAATATTTTTATAAAATTATGAATTCTGCTATGGATGACTGCATTCCGAAAAAAAAAAAGTGAAGTTGTGTAAACTCAAGGTACATTTACCCAGAGTGGTACACTGTTAAAATAATTCATGACATAAGATTGAAGGCTTTTATGCATAAGCGGTACAAGGCCAGCAGATCAAGAACTGATTAGGAAGCATTTGCTTGATTTGACAATCTTCGCTAATGCATGACTAAACAAGTTATAACTTGTATGCACCACTACACGCACAACTACAACGATGCATAAGGTATTGTTTTGATTCTGATTGAAAAATATGGTTCTGAAAATGGTTGAAAGATCATAATTTTCCTGTGTTATTTCTTGATAGTTCTCTTAAATTGATTGATTCATAATTTTTTGATTATTTTAGCATGTACATTTGTTTGTACAATTATTTCCTAATCTAATGTTATTGCATATTTTTAAGTTCTATAGCATTAATAACGTTAATTTTATAATAAAATGTAAGCTCTCTATTGTGTTGTTTAATTTACTAAATTTGACATCATAATTATATTATATTTTTAATAATTGAATCATACTTCATTATATCTGTAATTTGTCAGATTACAAGGTACTCTTTTGTAAAAAAATCCAAACCATAAGGGGTCTTAGGCAGTACTCTATAATCTGACAAATTCGATAGTTCAACATAAAGATTATGCTCCAATTATTATAGAATCAATGATTTTATTCATTTTTGTAAGTAAACAACATGTAACTTGACACAAGGGGCAAAAACAAATAGCAGCTAAAACTTATGCCAACAAAATAGAAAGAAACAGAAACTCACATGTTAGTTTACCTGCAATTCACAGGTAGGTATACACAATTGAATTATCTGTACATCTTGTACATCCTCTACAATCTAATATATACAACTAAAAGTTAGTATTAAATAATACTTACATCTATTACAGAATAATCAATTAGGTCTATTTTATTCCCAACTAAAATAACAGGTTTTCTGTAGTCATCTGGACAATTATCTCTTATAAAGGGAAGCCAGTAAGATGCTACTTTGTTGAGTGTTTCTTGTTTATCAACAGAAAAAACTATGCATATCACATGAGCTTTTTCTATCTCTTCAGCTACTTGTTCTAATGTTTGTTCAGAGACTGAAAGAAAAAATAATTAACTCAAACTTTGAGCTTTTCTGATACTTTAAATTTTCTTCAGTGTTTTAAAGAGAATATTAGTTATGAAAAACATTTTCTAGATTTGTTACGAAAGGAAATTTAATAACAGATTTTTTAGATAATTCAAGTTACTTACGACACACATCAATAATATTGGTAGGAACTTGTTCAGGGGTAACGTCTGCTGGTATAGTAATTTCTTCCGCTTTCGCAGGTACATGTTCAGTAAACTCTTCAGTTACCAAAGATAGAATTAAAGAAGTTTTACCGACCCCTGGTTCACCTAGCAAAATTATTCTAACTGTGCGAGGTGCAGATTCGTACACCATCTTGTCAAACTATATACATTTAGCATACCATTTGTATAATTAACATTTTTGAAATATTATTCGTATCTGCAAGCAAGTTTTTGGTTTAATTAAATAGGCGCATCAATTGTAAAGGTTGTTAAATCTCTTTAAAATAATCCATTTGTTTTGCAAGATTCTAATAGAATCTTTTTTCAGATGACAGGTAAAGATAACCGCAAATCCATAGATTACTGAGTAGTAGGCATAGAGCGATTTATCAAAACGTAACTAATAACGTTATTTTATCAAATATCATATCATATCGATAAACCTAAGTACAAAACCGTTATCACATATTCAACCAAAACCATATACCTAACCAACGTACGAAAACGAAACCGAAACGCATAACGCAAACTGTGGAACGATATCCCAAAACTGAAAACGGCCCACTAACCGATGACCTTCATTGATATTCATCGCTTCTCGTTCTTGCAACGATAGTTTAAATAAGTATAGAAAGAGATGAAGCGAATATGGATATCGTTGCGATGTTTTGGTAGTTATCACACAACGGTGCACATTGCGAAATATAATATATAGTTAAAGTAATAAGGTCGAATTTAAAAAAAAAATTAAAATTTTAAGAATAGTTAAATTTGCCTAAATTTTAAGTTTGTGTAGTTGTGAGAGTTATCAAATTTCAAAATATCTTTAACTCATTAGGCACAAGGCTTAGATTTGTAAAACGTAAAACGAAAACACCGGAACGATATGCCAATACGGCCCACGAACT
This sequence comes from Parnassius apollo, assembly GCA_907164705.1. Lineage (NCBI taxonomy): Eukaryota > Metazoa > Arthropoda > Insecta > Lepidoptera > Papilionidae > Parnassius > Parnassius apollo. Next base: position 10,824,812 of record CAJQZP010000851.1, read on the forward strand.
AAACTGATGCAATGTCCTTCACTGATGAAAGAAAGGATTTCTGTTTTGGTAATTTTAGTTTCACACGGTACGCAATGCACATCTTCAAATGGTTAAAATTGCCTAATCTTTAAGTTTGTGTAGTTGTGAGAGTTATCAAATTTAAATGATTTTTAGGACAATAGACACAATACTTGCATTTCTATGACCATATTATATTTGGTTTAGGCAACTTTATGTTTATCCATATCCATACTAATATTGCACGTCGCAACAGAGCGTCGGCATGGCATGATTTTTTGTATGGGGATAGTTCGGTGGCTGTAGAGTGACATAGGCTACTTTTTTCAGCGGAAAAACATGTCGTTCCCGTGGGAAAATCGAATATGTTGCAAAATTAAATTCAGCTAGATGGCGCCACCGTGATTCTACAAGACGGACGACGGTACGATAGACGAACACAGAAGGTCAGAATATCTGGATTATTATGTCTTTTTACCAAAACTAAGATAAAAAATGTATGGATCTGTATTTCTCCACGCAGGACCGGGAAGAGAGCGATAAAAAACATAAAATTCACCAGCTGATTTTCTTCAAACCTTTTGGTGCATTGTAATTCACAGAATAGGCGACAACCTCGCAGAAGGTATTAAGTAATCCGTTGATGCTCTGCCTACACCGCAAGGGTTACAGGCGTGATTATAAGTATATATCAGAAATACTATCACCACCTGTCACGCTTTCACCCTCAAATATTACTTAACTGTGGTAGAAACAGTTCTTAGTAAGCCTTATTAATATTTTATTGAACGGAAATGAATACAGTTCTTATATTATGTGGTTACGAATGAATCGGTATTACAATAAGAAAAATTGTGCAAAATTATAAGAAAAATATTTTTTCAGAGTTCTTATTAACTAACATATACATAGTTTAAATTCATTCCGCTAGATGTCGTTACTAGGTTTTTAAAACGCGGTAACGAAATGTTTCCTGACAACTGTTACTTAACTCCCGCCGTTGAGCCGCGCGTCAACTTATAGTGCATACGGTACCTATACGCTTAAATTGTTTCTATTTCGTAGCTTATTCGACTACCTGCTTTCGATTTCGGTTGCTTGTTATTTGCTTTGTGATTTAGTTAAGGTTGAATGGATTTATATTGGCTTTCATTTTCAAAATTGTGTATTTTCTTGGATCGGTTTTGTTGATTTGGTTGGAATTCCTTTATACATATTTAGACTCTAGTGATGACTTACGGATCTGAAACGTGGTCCTTCACTGCTGGCCGTATGAGGACGCTCAAGATCGCTCAGCGAGCTATGGAGAAGGCTATGCTCGGAGTTTCTCTGCGAGATAGACTCAGAAATGGGGATATCCGCAGTAAAACCAGAGTGACCGATATAGCCCAACGGATTAGTAAGCTGAAGTGGCAATGGGCCGGCCATATAGCTCGAAGAACCGATAACCGATGGGGAAGAAAGGTTCTCGAGTGGCAGCCTCGTACCGGTAGGCGTAGTGTAGAGCGACCCCCCACTAGATGGAGTGACGACCTGTTAAGATATGCAGGAAGTCGATGGATGCAGGTGGCTCAGGACCGTGCTTTGTAGCATTGCTTGGGGGAGGCCTACGTTCAGCAGTGGACTTGTGAAGGGCTGAAATGATGATGATGATGATATTTAGACTTTGGCTTTGATTTTGGATTTTGTTTATTTAGAATTGTGAATTGGTTTTCGTTATTTTAGGTTGTTTAACAATATTTAAAAGGAATATTAATAGTATAGATAGTGTATACGGTACCTATACACTTACTTGTTTTTTCGTTGGTTATATTTATATTGACTACTGCTTTCGATTTCGGTTTTCTGCGATTTGTTTTGTGATTTGGTTGAAGTTCACTCGATTTTTTTTGCTATCGTTTTCGGATTCGTGTTGTGTATTGAATTGGTTTTGTTGTTTTGATTTAAAAAAATATTTAAAAGGAATATTTATTACTTTTAGGTATTTTGGATTTGCTTTTAAAAAAATATTTAAAAAGAAATTCCTTTTAGGTATTTTAACGTTTAATTTTATAAATAGGTTTTTTGTTACTTCATAATGCCTCGCAAACGTAAGTCCAGTCTTTCAAGAGTATCTTCTCAAAGACAAGCGAAAAAAATTAGCTCGATCGCTGGAATCTTTAGAAGATGCTTAACTGACAAGGCAAGAACAAGCAGAGCGTTAGGCTGCTTTTAGAGCATCTGAGACACCTTCTCAACGTCAGCAAAGGCGTCTTGAACAGACAGAGCGTCAGGCTGTTAAGAGCTTCTGAAACACCTTCTCAAAGTCAGGAAAGGCGTCTTGAACCAGAGCGTCGCTACAAACTTCAAACACCTCTCAAAGCACGAAGCGTCTAACGGCAGAGCGTCAAGCTACTTTAAGAGCTTCTGAAACACCTTCTCAAAGTCAGTGAAGCCGTCTTGAACAGGCAGAGCTTCAAGCTACTTTAAGAGCTATTGAAACACCTGATCAAAGTCAGCAAAGGCGTCTTGAACAGGCAGAGCGTCAATCTACTTTAAGAGCTACTGAAACACCTGCTCAAAGTCAGCAAAGGCTATTAGAACAAGTGGAACGTCAGACCGCCTTAAAGGCCGCGGAAACATCTGATGAAACTCAACACAGACTCATTGAGTAAGCTGAACGTCAATCTACTATAAGGGCATCTGAATCACCAGAATAGACACAGACGCAAAGAGATGCAAATGCATAGCTCCAAGCTGAACGTCGACAAAATTTTCAAAGAAACAATTGGTCGGTTTTCAATGACGCAGCATTCAATTATGATCCGATGATTGTTTATAAAAATCACAGGTTACTTGTTATCGGACTGATGGACAAGGCGTGTCGATTTTGCAGCGCTATATAATGGAAAGGTGAGACCGCAGGCATGAGCTGTTCCAATGGCAAAGTGTCTCTTCCGTTACTTAGGGAACCAGAAGAACCTTTGAAAACTCTCCCTTTATATGATGCTAATGAGTCACGGCGCTTTTTAAAAGGGATCCGGTAATATAACTCAAACTTTCAAATGATGACCTTCACAGTTGACCGGGAAATAATAATGCCGGGATTTTCGCATACATTTACGGTGCAAAGGCAAATTTATCATAGAATAGGTTCACTTTTTCCAGTTGAAAACGAACGACATAAATTTTTACAAGTATATTTTATGGGTGACAAAGAAATTGAGGTAGACCGTCGCTGCCAATTTATCCAGGGAGTTGAGAGAGACTCAGTGTTCAAAATTCAAAGATTCTTGCATGAACGTAACATTTTAGTCAAAACATTTAAAACTGATTTAGAAAACCTACATGAAGAGGATTATAAAGTCGTTCATGCAGATCGGACCCCTCGAGGAGAGCATGAAAGGCGCTACAATGCACTTTGATAAACGAAGTAGCAACCGTAATTAGAGGTGATCAATTTTCTTCACGAGACATTGTCTTGCGAGCACGTGATGATACGTTGCAACGGGTAGCCGATAAACACAAGTTTTATGACGCTCTGCAATACCCATTGATTTATTGCAAAGGACAAGAGGGTTATCATTTTCAAATTCCACTCATTAACCCGGTCACAAAGGAGCCTACTCCGAAAAAAATAGTATCATGTATGGATTTTTATGCGTATCATATGATGTTGCGAAAAAATGATTTTAACATCTTAGCCCGGTTTAGACAATTATTTCATCAATTTTCGGTAGACATGTATGTGAAGGTAGAAAGTGAACGTCTCCGTTATATATCTTTAAATCAAAAAAAGCTGCGCGTTGTGAATGATATACATTTACAAGATGCAGTTTCTAACGACGCCAATGTAAACCCCAGAGATTTAGGTAAAATGATAATTCAGCCCTCATATCTCCCCGCTACCTACATGAGTACACACAAGACGCATTCGCCTATATACGAACTTAAGGAAGACCTGCCCTTTTTGTTACTTTTACTTGCAATCCCACACGTAAAGAAACCGAGGAGCTAATGCCGGGCCAAAAAAGTACTGACAGACACGATTTAGTTGCTAGAGTATTTAGATTAAAAGTACAAAAATTAATGTATGTAATTAAAAAAGGGAAAATTTTCGGTGATGTGCAGTACTTCGTGTATTCAATTGAATGGCAAAAAAGAGGATTACCGTATGCCCACATTCTAATATGGCTTAAAGAGAAGTTGCGGCCCAGCCAAATAGACGACATAGTAAGCTCCGAGATTCTGGATCCTGAGCAAGATAAAGAATTGTATGATACCATCGTCCAAAATATGATTCACGGTCCATGTGGAGCACGAAATTCAATATCGCCATGTATGAAGGAAGCAAAATGTACAAAGAAATTCCCTAAACAGCTATTAAAAGAAACAGTCCACAATAGCAATGGCTACCCTTTATACAGACACAGAGCTCCCGAAGATGGTGGCAGGAAAGTTACAATCAAATCTCGCTCTGGAGCGTTCGAAACCTTAGATAACAGCTGGATTGTCCCGTATTCGCCCATTCTATGTAAAACGTTTAATGTCCACATTAATGTAGAAGCATGTAGCTCTGTCTGCGCAATCAAGTATATTTGTAAGTACATAAATAAAGGAAGGCAAGCAATATTTAATCTCAGGAGTGAAGGTGAGGCAAATCCCGTTAATGAAGTACAGACCTTTCAAGCAGGGCGTTAAGTCAGCAGTAACGAGGCAGCGTGGCGTCTCTTTGGCTGCCCTTTACACGAAAGGCACCCAACAGTTACTCACCTTGCTGTGCACTTAGAAAATGGAGAGCGTGTATATTTCACCGAAAGAAATTTCCAAGAAAGAATTACATCACCGCCAAAAACTACACTAACAGCCTTCTTTCAAATTTGTCAAACCGACCCCTTTGCAAAAACGTTGTTATATTCTGAAGTCCTCCGCTATTATACTTAGAACACGTCTAGGAAGCAGTGGAAACGCCTTATTCAAGGCGCGTCTGTTGCAAATTGGCCCGGTGTAAAGTCATCAGATGCCCTTGGTCGTGTGTATACCGTCTATGTAACTAATTTTGAATTTTTCTGTTTACGATTGCTGGTGAACCATGTTCGGTGTCCTACAGGATATAAAGACCATAAAACTGTCAACGGTCAGGAATGTGCAACTTATAGAGAAGCATGTGAAGCTCTGCATCTTTTAGAAAACGATAATCACTGGGATGAAACCATGGAGGAAGCTGTGCAGTGCCAGTCACCAGCCAAAATTAGGGATCTTTATGCAACTCTCATATCATCTTGCGGGCTATCTAATGCACATGAATTGTGGGACAAATATAAAGAGTACATGGCGGAATATATTTTGCGAACATGACATACAATGAACACATTTATAATGAACCAATTGGAAAAATTGAAGATAAAGTAATGGCAATGGTAGGCAAAAAATTAAGCGACTTTGGAATGATAAGCCCTCAGCGAACAACCGAAAATGAACTAAGTATAATAAACAAACTACGATATACCAGCTTAGCAGCAGCAAGTAGCCGAATTTGTACCCCGCTTGCTTCCCGAACAAAAACGAGTTTTTGACAAAGTATTAGGACAAATTGAATCTGGAAATGGTGCACTTTTTTTTGGATGCCCCTGGAGGAACTGGGAAGACATTTTTGTTAAATTTATTGTTAGCGCAAGTACGGAAAAATAAAAACATTGCTGTGGCCGTAGCTTCCTCCGGTATAGCCACCACACTTCTAAGCGGGGGCCGCACTGTACATTTAGTTTTAAAACTCCCTCTAAATCTAGCCCAGGAAGAATCGCCGATCTGCAACTTCAGCAAAAATAGTGCACGAGGTATAATGCTACGACAATGCAAACTTTTAGTGTGGAACGAAGTACAATGTCGCATAAAAAAGCTGTAGAAGCACTAAATCGAACGCTCCAGGATTTGCGCAGCAATACCGATGTAATGGGAGGAATGGTGGTTTTACTGGCTGGTGACTTTCGCCAAACTTTACCTGTCATTCAAAAGGGCACACCTGCAGATGAAATGAAAGCATGCCTCAAGTCGTCTATTTTATGGAACAAGGTGACAAAATTCAGTTTAACTACGAATATGAGAGTGCATTTGTATAATGATATTGTTACGAGCTTGAGGTCCGTAACAATATCAATGCTGAAAACTATACTGACACACTATTAAAAATTGGCAATGGGCAGTTGGAAACGGATGCTGAGGGCTGCGTTAAATTGACGAGAGATTTTTGTAATTTAGTACAGTCATTCCGAATTAATTGCGACCGTTTATTCAGATTTAACGAACAACATGCATGAAGACAAATGGTTATGTGAAAGGGCGATTCTTGCACCAAAAATGAGAGCGTTAACAAAATAAATTCAGATATATTTAAGCGAAGTAGCAGGAGAAATAATAGAGTATTTGTCAGTAGACACAGTTATGGACAGAGAACGTAGGCGTCCCAGTCATGCTAGTGCGAAATCTAGATGCTCCTCGGTTATGTAACGGGACAAGGCTGCGTGTGACACATCTTGGACAGAACATAATCGGTGCTATAATTTTGACAGGCGTAGGAAAAGGTGAAAATGTTATTATACCACGGATCCCTATAATTCCCACAGATCTTCCTTTTCAATTCAAAAAGGTTGCAGTTCCCTATTAAGCTCAGTTTTGCAATGACAATTAATAAAGCGCAAGGGCAAACGTTACAGGTAGCGGGGGTCAACTTAGAAAAACCGTGCCACTCTCATGGTCAGCTGTATGTAGCATGTTCGCGTGTGTCAAATACCCAGAATCTCCACATTCTTTCCCCGAATGGAAAAACATATAACATTGTGTACAGTAGCGTCTTAAAATAGTGTTCAGTTAGTTTTTTATTCCAAAATTCCCACAATCAATTAATCAGAATTCCCACAGATCTTCCCTTTCAATTCAAAATTTCCTATTTAGCTCAGTTTCCACTCGCACCTCTGACGGATTAAGCTCAGTTCCCTTTCAACTCAAAAGGCTGCATCTCTGACGGCTCTTTTATTTGGCTCAGTTTCCTTTCAATTCAAAAAACTCCATCTCTGATGAATCAATTTAGCTCAGTCTCTTTTCAAAAGTCTGCATCCCTGATGGATAATTATGCTCAGTTTCCTTTAATTAAAAAAATATCCCATTTCCATTTGGAATAAACAGGCTATTTTCATGCTTTCCTATACGCTGCGTTTCAAAAAATTTAAATAGGCTGAGTAATCAATTTTGCTCAGTTTCCTTTTAATGGCTGCATCTCTGACAAATCTATACAACTCAGTTTTCTTTCAATTCAAAAAGCAATGGATAGCTCATTTCCCAGTGACCATGCGGGCGATGCCGCGGGTAACGGCTAGTGTTTTTTATATTTTGGATGGAAAGTTTAGAATTTGCTTTTTTCTAGAACGCAACAATTACGTACTTGGTCTTGGTTGCTCGTGCTCGTGCCATTCGCTAAGATACCTAATAACATACATTAAGTTATTAATTATTGACGTTGCGTTTGTGCATTTATTTGCAATGTTTGTGTGTATTTTGTGCATTAGGTAGTTGTAATTCAGACAATTATGTGTAAAGTGTAAATATAATATAGCATAGTATAGTTGATTTGATTTAGACTTTTAATCATTTTTGAATATAGACTTTCAAAATGTCCCGTAAGGCTAGTGAAATATGGTCTCACTTCGATAAAAAAGACAATTCCGACCACTTCTTCCACCGGAGCCGAATCAGCGGCTAGTGCAAATCAGGTAAACCTGCGGTTAATAGAGTTAAATTTTAAAATTGAATTGAGAATTCGAATTTAAAACTTTTCTGCTAGTTCTAAGCCTAGTTAAGCATGAAGGAAAATCGCCAACCTAAATAATTGTTAATAAATAAACTAACTAAAATAATTTATATAAATGTATATAAATTATATTTACTTCTTAAGAATACACTTTAATTATAGACTTTGAAATCAGACTCTGATCCCACGTCTCAATTTGAAAAAAAAGTGGGTAACAAAATTATAGAAATAAATAAGAAACAGAAACAGAAACTTTTTTATTCAATGTAGATTATAACAATTCTTATTGAAATTCACTTTTTTGATTTACCACTGGTTCGCAAAAAAAACCTCTGTCTTGGGAAGAACCAGCAAGAAACCCAGCGGGACTATTTTTTTTCCAATAATAGCTTACAATAATGTTTACAATAAACAACACAAGACAAATTAGAAATAGCTTGGTAGCGATCACCCTTCCCTGAGGTTATTATCATCCATAAATTCGTTAATATTATATTCTACTATAATAACCCTTTTTATACAAACTTAGTTTGTATAATAAGTTTGTATAAAAAGGGTTATTATAGTAGAATTAGTGTGTTTAATTATTAGTGTTTTAAGTTTTAATTTGTGTAAAGTAAATTAAAGTGTTAATTTAGGTAATTATATCGGCAATTTTTATTGTCACGAACCTCAAGCTCGTAACAATATCATTATACAAATGCACTCTCATATTCGTAATTAAACTGAATTTTGTCACCTTGTTCCATAAAATAGACGACTTGAGACATGCTTTCATTTCATCTGCATGTGGCACACCTGCAGATGAAATTAAAGCATGCTGCTTGCTGCGCAAATCCTGGAGCGTTCGATTTAGTGCTTCTACAGCTTTTTTATGCGACATTGTACTTCGTCCCACACTAAAAGTTTGCATTGTCGTAGCATTATACCTCGTGCACTATTTTTGCTAAAGTTGCAACGGCACGCTAGATTAGAGGGAGTTTTAAAACAGAATGTGCAGTGCGGCCCCCGCTTAGAAGCGTGGCGGCTATACCGGAGGAAGCTACGGCCACAGCAATGTTTTTATCTTTCCGTACTTGCGCTAATAATAAATTTAACAAAAATGTCTTCCCAGTTCCTCCAGGGGCATCTAAACAGAAAAGTACACCATTTCCCGATTCAATTTGTCAAACTGTCAAAAACTCGTTTGGAACAACGGTACAAATTCGGCTACTCGCTGCTGCTAAGCTGGTTCTATATCGTAGTTTGTTTATTATACTTAGTTCATTTTCGGTTGTTCTTATTGATACTGAGGGCTTATCATTCCAAAGTCGCTTAATTTTTTGCCTACCATTGCCATTACTTTATCTTCAATTTTTCCAATTGGTTCATTATAAATGTGTTCATTGTATGTCATGTTCGCAAAATATATTCCGCCATGTACTCTTTATATTTGTCCCACAATTCATGTGCATTAGATAGCCCGCAAGATGATATGAGAGTTGCATAAAGATCCCTAATTTTGGCTGGTGACTGGCACTGCACAGCTTCCTCCATGGTTTCATCCCACTGATTATCGTTTTCTAAAAGATGCAGAGCTTCACATGCTTCTCTATAAGTTGCACATTCCTGACCGTTGACAGTTCTTCATATCCTGTAGGACACCTAACATGGTGCAGCAGCAATCGTAAACAGAAACATTCAAAATTAGTTACGTAGACGGTATACACACGACCAAGGGCATCTGATGACTTTACACCGGGAACAATTTGCAACAGGCGCGCCTTGAATACGGCGTTTCCACTGCTTCCTAGACGTGTTCCAAGTATAATAGCGGGGGACTTCAGAATATAACAACGTTTTTGCAAAGGGGTCGGTTTGATAAATTTGAAAGAAGGCTGTTAGTGTAGTTTTTGGCGGTGATGTAATTCTTTCTTGGAAATTTCTTTCGGTGAAATATACACGCTCCCCATTTTCTAAGTGCACAGCAAGGTGAGTAACTGTTGGGTGCCTTTCGTGTAAAGGGCAGCCAAAGAGACGCCACGCTGCCTAGTTACTGCTGACATAACGCCCTGCTTGAAAGGTCTGTACTTCATTAACGGGATTTGCCTCACCTTCACTCCTGAGATTAAATATTGCTTGGTCGCTTCCTTTATTTATGTACTTACAAATATACTTGATTGCGCGGACAGAGCTACATGCTTCTACATTAATGTGGACATTAAACGTTTTACATAGAATGGTCGAATACGGGACAATCCAGCTGTTATGTTTCGAACGCTCCAGAGCGAGATTTGATTGTAACTTTCCTGCCACCATTTTCGGGAGCTCTGTGTCTGCATAAAGGGTAGCCATTGTCATTGTGCACTGTTTCTTTTAATTGCTGTTTAGGGAATTTCTTAGTACATTTTCCTTCTTTCATACATGGCGATATTGAATTTCGTGCTCCACATGGACCGTGAATCATATTTCGGACGATGGTATCATACAATTCTTTATCTTGCTCAGGATCCGGAATCTCGGCGCTTATTATGTCGTCTATTTGGCTGGGCCGCAACTTCTCTTTAAGCCATATTAGAATGTGAGCATGCGGTAATCCTCTTTTTTGCCATTCAATTGAATACATGAAGTACTGCACTTCTCCGAAAATTTTCCCTTTGTTAATTACATACATTAATTTTTGTACAATTAATCTAAATACTCTAGCAACTAAATCGTGTCTGTCAGTACTTTTTTGGCCCCGCATTAGGTCCTCGGTTTCTTTACATGTGGGATTGCAAGCAAAAGTAACAAAAAGATCAGGTCTTCCGTAAGTTCGTATATAGGCGAATGCGTCTTGTGTGTACTCATGTAGGTAGCGGGGTTCTGATGAGGGCAGAATTATCATTTTACCTAAATCTCTGGGGTTTACATTGGCGTCGCTAGAAATTGCATCTTGTAAATGTATATCATTCACAACGCGCAGCTTTTTTTGATTTAAAGATATATAACGGAGACGTTCACTTTCTACCTTCACATACATGTCTACCGAAAATTGATGAAATAATTGTCTACACCGGGCTCAGAGGTTAAAATCATTTTTTCGCAACACCATATGATACGCATAAAAATCCATACATGATACTTTTTTGTTCGGAGTAAGCTCCTATGTGACAGGGTTAATGAGTGGAATTTGAAAATGATATCCCTCTTGTCCTTTGCAATAAATCAATGGGTATTGCAGAGCGTCATAAAACTTGTGTGTGTCGGCTACCCGTTGCAACGTATCATCACGTGCTCACAAGACAATGTCTCGTGAAGAAAATTGATCGCCACTAATTACGGCTGCTATTTCGTTTATCAAAGGTGCATTGTAGCGCCTTTCATGCTCTCCTCGAGGGGTCCGATCTGCGTGAATGACGACTTTATAATCCTCTTCAGGTAAGTTTTCTAAAGCAATTTTGAACACTGTGTCTCTCTCAACTCCCTGGATAAATTGGCAGCGATGGTCTACCTCAATTTCTTCGTCACCCATAAAATATACTTGTAAAAATTTATGCTGTTCGTTTTCAGCTGGAAAAAGTGAACCTATTCTATGATAAATTTGCTCTTGCACCGTAAATGTAGGCGAAAATCCCGGCATTATTATTTCCCGGTCAACTCCGAAGGACGTTATTTGAAAGCATGAGTTATATTTCCGAATCATGTTTAAAAAGCGCCGTGACTCATTAGCATCATATAAAAAGAGAGTTTTCAAAGGTTCTTCTGGTTCCCCAAGTAACGGAAGAGACACTGCCATTGGAGCAGCACATGCCTGCGGTCTCATCTTTCCATTTTAAAGCGCTGCAAAATCGACACGCCTTGTCCATCAGTCCGATAACAACGAACCAGTGATTTTCATAAACAATCAACGGATCATAATTGAATGCTGCGTCATTAAAAACCGACAAATTTTTTCTTTGAAAATTTTGTCGACGTTCAGCTTGGAGCTATGCATTTGCATTTCTTCGCGCCTGTGTCTGTTCTAGTATTTCAGATGCCCGTATAGTAGATTGACGTTCAGCTTGCTCAATGAGTCTGTGTTGAGTATCATCAGGTGTTTCCGCGGCTCTTAAGACAGCCTAACGTTCCGCTTATTCGAATAGCCTTTGCTGACTTTGAGCAGGTGTTCCAGTAGCTCTTAAAGTAGATTGACGCTCTGCCTCTTCAAGACGCCTTTGCTGACTTTGATCAGGTGTTTCAATAGCTCTTAAAGTAGCTTGTCGCTCTGCCTGTTCAAGACGCCTTTGCTGACTTTGAGCAGGTGTTTCAGTAGCTCTTAAAGTAGCTTGACGCTCTGCCTGTTCAAGACGCCTTCGCTGACTTTGAGAAGGTGTTTCAGAAGCTCTTAAAGTAGCTTGACGCTCTGCCTGTTCAAGACGCCTTTCCTGACTTTGAGAAGGTGTTTCAGAAGCTCTTAACAGCCTGACGCTCTGTCTGTTCAAGACGCCTTTGCTGACGTTGAGAAGGTGTCTCAGATGCTCTAAAAGCAGCCTAACACTCTGCTTGTTCTTGCCTTGTCAGTTCAGCATCTTCTAAAGATTCCAGCGATCGAGCTAATCTTTTCGCTTGTCTTTGAGAAGATACTCTTGAAAGGCTGGACTTACGTTTGCGAGGCATTATGAAGTAACAAAAAACCTATTTATAAAAAAAACGTTAAAATATCTAAAAGGAATAAATATTCTTTTTAAATATTTTTTAAAATCAAAACAACAAAACCATTTCAAGACACAATACACAAAAAAAGCGACAGTAGCCTAATGGCAGGGCGCGGATCGCGATCTCAAAAGGTCATGGGTTCGAATCCGCCATTTGACTACTGTCGTGAACCACTCCTAACACTAGCATTTTCAAGTTTACCAGGAGTGGTTAAAAGGAATATTAGTAATGTTAATTAATAAGATTACTAACATTTAAAAAAAACACGAATCCGAAAACGATAGCCAAAAAATCGAATCAACTTAAACCAAATCACAAAACAAATCGCAGAAAACCGAAATCGAAAGCAGTAGTCAATATAAATATAACCAACGAAAAAAGAAGTAAGTGTATAGGTACCGTAAACACTATCTATACTATTAATATTCCTTTGAAATATTGTTAAACAACCTAAAATAAAGAAAACCAATTCATGATTCCAAATAAATAAAATCAAAGTCAGAGTCTAAATATGTACAAAGGAATACCAACCAAATCAACAAAACCGATCCAAGAAAATACACAAATCCGAAAATGAAAGCCTATATAAATCCATTGAACCTTAACCAAATCACAAAGCAAATAACAAACAACCGAAATCGAAAGCAGGTAGTCGAATAAGCTACGAAATAGAAACAATTTAAGCGTATAGGTACCGTATGCACTATAAGTTGACGCGCGGCTCAATGGCGGGAGTTAAGTACATGTTAGGAAACATTTCGTTACCGCGTTTTAAAAACCTAGTAACGACATCTAGCAGAATCAATTTAAACTATGTATACGTTAGTTAATAAGAACTCTGGAAAAATATTTTTCTTATAATTTTGCACAATTTTTCTTATTGTAATACCGATTCATTCATAACCACATAATATAAGTACTGTATTCATTACCGTTCAATAAATTATTACTAAGGCTTATTAATAAGGCTTACTAAGAACTGTTTCTACCACAGTTAAGTAATAGTTAGGGGTGAAGCGTGACCTATTACCCTTGCGAGGTAGGCAGAGCATCAACGGATTACTTAATATTGTAGGCGAGGTTATCGCCTATTCTGTGAATTACAATGCACCAAAAGGTTTGAAGAAAATCAGCTGGTGAATTTTATGTTTTTTATCGCTCTCTTCCGGGTCCTGCGTGGAAAAATACAGATCCATACATTTTTTATCTTAATTTTGGTAAAAAAAACATAATAATCCAGATATTCTGACCTTCTGTGTTCGTCCATCGTACCGTCGTCCGTCTTGTAGAATCACGGTGGCGCCACCTAGCTGAATTTAATTTTGCAACATATACGATTTTCCCACGGGAACGATAAGTTTTTCCGCTGAAAAAAAGTAGCCTATGTCCCTCTACAGCCACCGAACTATCCCCATACCAAAATTCATGCCATTAAAAACTTCTACTTTTTGAAAACGTTATAAAAACCCTCATATTTACTCACAGCCACAACTATCCCCATACCAAAATTCATGCCATGCCGACGCTCTGTTGCGACGTGAAAGAAGGACAAACTTTTGCAACATATTCTATTTTCCCACGGGAATGAGATGTTTTTCCGCGAAAAAAAAACCTATGTCACTCTACAGCCACCGAAATATCCCCATACAAAAAATCATTCCATGCCAACGCTCTGTTGCGACGTGAAAGAAGGACAAACAAACAAACATACTTTCGCATTTATAATATTAGTATGGATTAAATCAAAGTATGCACCGTTGTTATCTATGGACTTTTGCCATTTTATAGGTAGTTCATTGATCCCTTTACTAAAAAAAAACCATGGGGGCGAGAATAAATGAACTCTTTGAAGGCGGTTTGGACTGCCGCATCGGAGTTGATTTTTTTTCCTTGTAAGAAGTTGTCCGAATTCCGGAATAAATGGTAATCTGTTGGAGCAAGGTCCGGAGGGTACGGTAGATGTCGCAGAATTCCAATTGTAGCTCATCTGTCTTAGTGGTTGTTTGTTGTGCAGTGTGTGGTCTTGCGTTGTCATGAACCAGCAGTGGCCTAGAGCGATTGACCAATCTCGGTTGTCTAGCAGCTAGTTCTTCCTTCATGGTTTAGTTGCTGACAATAGATATCTACCGTAATCGTTTGGCCAGATTAAAGAAAGCTGTAGTGAACGACACAGGCGCTAGTCCACCAAACACTCACAAGTAACTTTTTCTGAGTCAATTTTCGTTTAGGGCAGGATTTGGCTGGGTCTCCAGAGTTCAGACATTGCGACAAATATCGCTCAGAATCAATTTTTCGTCACAAGTAATGATTCAATTTAAAATCCCTTAATTTGTGTGTCGGTTGAGCAAAGTAACATAGCAGTCGACGCGTGTTTGGAAGTTCGATTCACTCAATTCATGAGGTACCCATCGTTCACGTTTTTTTACTTTCCCGATTTGCTTCAAGTGGATTAATACAGTTTTATCACTTACTGCGAAGCCTGCAGTTATCTCCGAAATGCTTTGTGATAGATCCGCTTCCACAATAGCCTTTAATTCTTCATTTTCCACTTTGGTCTCCGGCCGTCTATGGGGTTGGTTCTGAAGGTCGAAATTTCCAAAACGAAAACGTTGAAACCAAACACGTACCGTGCTTTCTTTTGCGACACCATTGCCGTACACATCATTAATCCTTCGAGCTGTTTCTGCAGCACTGGTGCCACGGTAGAACTCGTACTCGTAAATACATCGATATTTCATGTTTACCATTGTGCGGTATTAAGCGACGCCAAAGAAAAAAATAATGAGGAAAAAACAAATGAATGACTGATTTCAAAACTTAAATGTACCAGCTAAATGAATTTATAAATTTGAGGTTGGAATTCTTAACCAAAGAGGAGATACTTCAGATCAAAGTGGTCAGTACAACAAAACGCTTATTTTATATGTAAGTTTCCATATTATCATATATATGATACAGAGATAATATGGAAACAGGACAATAATAATAAACAATAATCTAGCAATTGTTTATTGTCATTTAAATAACACGTATTTGTTTATAAATTGTCGTTTTCTCAATTTAGTATTAAATTTTAGACGATAATTAATTCGAATACTAATGTAGAACATGACATTACGATCACTTTTATTTCAGCTTTTTTCCAAAGTTCATGAGTAATACTACAGTTTAAAGACATTATAGTTGGGAAACGAATGTACTTGTGCAGAGCAACGGTGTACGCCAGCACTGCAGGGTAGGGGCAGGTGAGCTGGTGCGAGCGCACTTCACTGAGTCGGATAGACAATACATGCGTTTGTCGCGAGTGTGTTTAATAGTACTTATTTAACCAATTTTAAGTGCCGTTTTCGAAATATTTGATATCTATAATGGTGAACTACTGTTATAGTTATATAAGTAACTAAGTAAAATTTAATTCAAATGATGGCCATGTTTATGTTTCCCCTCATTTTTTGTAGTGTGTGTAGTGGAAGTAAAGTTTGAACCGGTTCTAATGTATTGTTGACCAACTTCCAACCCCACTCTGTAGGGTCTGGCTGATAACCAAGCCATGATAATATACCCAAAAAAGATGTTGATGAACAGCAACTGAGGTAAGAGGAAGAAAAGCTAATTGAACTTGTTTTTATTTTTAGTATTTTTCACGAAACATGCACTTATCTAAGCAGATGGTTTTTTTAGGAGCTCCGTACATAGAAAGAAGAAAGCGAATGCCGTTGGTGACGACTTCTTGTTGAGTTGAATTACTGTTTTTAAAAACTAGGGCACATTGAACTAAATCTTGTTTTTCAAACATTTTAAAAACTGTTGTTTTACATCTCCTGTAAAATGCAGATGTCGTATCACAGCCAGTCATTGCATGTAAAAATAGTACATGATTTTGCCTCTTTGCAAAATTAGATAAACTTTTTATTTATTTATTTATTTATTTAACATATTATACATGATAAAGAGGATATAATATGGTACAACATAAAGTTAATGAAAAACTTTACCGTGTACCACAAACCGCCGACATAATTTTTTTTTAAATATGAGCTACACCTTAATCTACAAAATATGTTTAATGCAACACTATTAAACACTAAACAGCAATTGACACGGTCAACACGCGGTAAATCGGCAATACATACGTAGTTACCTCATAGTGAACAAGAAAGGTGTGAGTCTTGCCACCGCCCGCTTCACCGCGTCAAAAACCGGTCGTTCCTGCGTTGCGTATACAGGGGGTATCAATTAGTTAGTTACTTAATATTTAATAGTAAACGAATATAATGATTATTCTTAGGTTGTATATCATATAGGTAAATATAGGAAATATAGTTAGTGGGGATTATAGTATTTAATTTTATTATTTTTTTAAGTCTGAAGTCTGATATATACAGTTCGTATAATAGTTTTTTAATTTGTGTTTAATATTTTTATGATTAATTTCATTTTGAAAAGATATTGGAAAATGATTAATTAAATTCGGAACCATGTATTCTAAAGTATGTTTTCCGTATAAATTATAATAATTAGGTTTATCTAATTTTGGTTTGGCCGCACTGCGGGTTTTAGAATAGTTAGAAATGCCATATTTTTTTTAAATCTTCATTAAAAAATGCTTCATTTAAGAGAGTATATTTTACTTTTTTATGCACCGGTATAATTTTGCAGTAATCGAATAGGTTATGGTAATCAGAATCCCTGTGTAAGTTTTTAACTTGGTCTGGGACTATAGAAACAGAAACAGAAACTATTTTATTCAATGTAGATTATAAGCAATACTTATTGAAAGTCAATTTTTTCATTTACCACTGGTTCTCAAAAAAAAACCTCTGTCCTGGGAAGAACCAGCAAGAAACCCAGCGGGACCATTTTTTTTTTCAAATAATAGCTTACAATCATGTTTACAATTAACAACACAATACAAATTAGAAATAGCTTGGTAGCGATCACCCTTCCCAGGGGTTACTATCATCCATAAATTCCTTAATATTATAATAACCCTTTTTATACAAACTTAGTTTAATAAAATTTTTGAACTTTGCGTATGACAAATTTTGTATATTTTCTGGGATTTTATTGTAAAAGCGTATATCACCGCATCATCGCTCCAAGAATGAATTACTGACTCGGTGGAGTCGAGTAACTGGTACTACTAGCTTGTGTCTGTTCCTAGTATTTACAGAATGAATATCACTTATTTTTGCAAAACTACGTTTATTCTTGTGTATGTACATTACATTTTCATAAATATATGATAGGTTTTTAAGATGCGTAGTTGCAAAGAATAAATGTTATCTAAATGTGATTTGTAAGTTCGCCCATAACTAGACAAGCCATATGAAATTTTAGATTCGGCCAGTGATTTATATAATTGTAGCAGAATTCTATAGGGGACTTTATACTTAATTATGGAGAATTTTGCTAATATGCTTCGAAGTCTATTACACACATCCTCAATATGATGTTTTCAGTTGAGTCGACTATCTATTATAAGTCCTAAGTAAGTTTGAGTTTCTACCGGCTCTAATTCTGCACAATGACAATTGAGAATCAATTGTCCTTTGTGAAGGCATAGGTGGTCATGCATAATAATGCTAGGTATTACTTTACTCCTATTGTGACTTGAACTTATATACTAGCTTGGTCTTGCTAGCATTGATAACTAATCATTTATCGTGAGACCATTGTGTTAATATATTAAGTTCTTCTTGCAGAATGCGGCCAGTTTCGTTAATATTTTCGCCTGCTGCACGAGGCACGTATCGTCGGCATACTGGTATATTTCACAACGTCTGATGATGTTTGCCAGACTATTAACATAGGTGATGTAATGCAATGGTCCAATTACAGAGCCTTGTGCAGTGCCTACCGAAGAGTTAACATAATAACTAATGGCATCACCCACTTTTACCGCATATTTTCTGTCATTTAGGTAATCTATGCACCATGACAATAAAGGTCCTCTGATACCACTATCATTAAGACTGTCTATTAGCTTGTTATGATTAAGTGTATCAAACGCTTTAGTATAGTCTACAAAGACTACCAAGACGTGTCTTTTATTATCTAAATGTTTGTAAACGCTGTTAGTGAAGGTCGATAACAGTTGGGTGGTATTTTTCTTTGGTTGAAAGCCATACTGTTTTTCCGTTATTATATTGTTGTACCGTAGAAGTCATAATCCTATCTGCAAATGTATTTTACAGCAATTTTATCTATAACGGGTAAAATAGTAATTGGCCTATAGTTGTCATGCACCATATTGCTACCCTTCTTATGGATAGTTCTAACTATACCAGTTTTTAAAATATGGGGATACTTTCCACTTTTTATACAGGCATTAATAAGGTTTGCAATTACGTCACTGACTAAGGTGCATATTTTTTATGTTTATTCGTATCCCGTCAATACCTGGCGCTTTATTACAGTTTAGGTTGCGTACTATTTTATCTACTGCATTAGCATTTAGCAGGTACAAAGCGTAAGGAGACATTCGCGTTGTCACTATACAATGACTTATCCAATAAAGGCAGATTACATTTAGGGATTGATTTTTTGACGCTTACGTCGAAAGATTCAGCAAATGAACATGCAATCTTATATGGAGGATAATTACTGTTACCAAAGTTGTCGAGCAATACATCATCAATCGGTTTTGTAATTCGCCCCGTTAATTTATTTAATATCTGCCATAGGTTTCTAGGATTATGTATGTTCTTATTAATTTTTAATTTAAGCCACTTATTTTTACTTTTTTGAATCACTGTGTTTGCATAATTTCGTGCCTTATTGTAAGCTTGCTTTAAAATACCATTTCTAAAGTCTTTTATCCATTAATTAAATAATTTGTCCCTGTGTTGGCATATTTTCAGAATTTTTTTGTTCATCCATTCATTACCAATATGTTGTGGTTTAAGGATACTTTTAGACTCTTCCCTACATTCCGTATAACACTTATTAAAATTTTCGTGTATAAAATTGTAAATACCATAAGGACAAGATAATTCCCTCGGTTTTTCCCATTCTATTTTACTAAGTGATTTAATAAGTGCAATATTATTTAGACAAGTTCTTATTTTTGGAACCGCTTGTATACTCAATCCAACGCAGGCGAACACTATAACTCGGTGATCGGCCAGTGTTGTATCAATCGCTGCCATGTAAAGGTCTTGTGTATGGGATCTACCATAAATATGATCAATGCAAGACTTGTTTAACTTACCAGCTGATATTTCTATACGCGTGTTGTCGGTGATCCCACGCACAAGGCCCATACAGTGCAAAGTGTTATTGTACCTATGTTTTACAGGTTTATCTGAGTTAAGATCCACGTTAATGTCTCCTATTAAAAACAATTCACCATTGGAACAGTGTTTACGTAAAGCGCTATCTAGTTCGCTAATGAATAAGTTTTTATTATTTTTAGGTGGGCGGTACACGGCACATATGTCTGCGGAATAACCCGAATGGGAGGCGATTGTGCATAAAATACTTTCAAAATGTTCCGTAGTGATGTTTTCAGTTGTGATCTGATGTTTGTTGTGTATGTAAAGTACAATGCCGCCTCCCCTTCGGGCTTCGCGCAGAGAAGTTAACATTTAATATCCAGGGGATGTGAAATAGGCATTTTATATATTCCTTTATATTAACCTCTGTCACAACAATGAGATCGAGACATACGTTCGATGTTAGGACAATTTGTTCAAGTGAGGTAAAGTTTTTAAGCTATTGCATAGCTTCTATCGCGGGCCTTGAGCGTGGGGACCGAATCCAGAAATTTATTCCGCCGTAACGAAAAAACCTCACGCTCCCCACTCCGACGGGCACGGAGGTGTGGCTTGAAGGCCGTGCATTGTCTAACGTCGTTTCTTTTTTCGGCAGTCTTCGACACGGTGTTTGTGTATAAAGTGTTTTGAATATGAATGAACAAAGTGCATTTATTATTAATGAAGAAAGTCACGAAATAATAGTGAAAGAAAATGAGTGAGTACTCTATATACATACATTTTATTATTATCACAAATGTAGTACTAATTTTGAATTGAAAATATAATACTGCTATAAAGATAAATTTCGATATTAAAATGAGCGATATTAAAAGTAGCCCTCTTTATATACACACAAACACACACACGCGTATAGTTTAAATTCTCAATTTAGATTCTCAATATATATATATATATATATATATATATATATATATATATATATATATATATATATATATATTAGAGATGGGCCGAAATTCGGTACAAGAAAAATAATACCTACTTGCACTTATTTTAACTGAAATATAAGGTGCTTCTAAACTACAATATGCCATGGCTGCAACTGGTGGTTCTACTCATGATACTGTACCACTTTCCCCAAGGAACCCATAGTCAATTCTGAAAAAAAAAATTGCACTTTGTATGGAAATCGGTCAGCTGATTGGCCAAGTCTCCATACAAACAACCGTGGCATAGATTTTAGAAGCACCTTATATAATAACATTAGATACTGTAAAATAAAAGATATTATTTTTACTCATTCATGGTCAATTATTTATTTATTTATTTCGTAACATTGTAAATGTAAACCTTAAGAAGATAGTGTTTAACTCATTTCTTTGAAAATTTACCATATATCGATATACAAATATTCGTATATTGCCAGACGGAGGGAAACCAATCAGGACTCCCTTCCATATCAACAAATTATCCAGAATCCCCGTAATATACATAGTTTTTAATTCATTCTCCTGCTTAAGGTGACACTAGTCGACATAATTTCCATAGAAATTTCGGAGGGGTTTTACTCCGCTGTTTGACAGTGTACATCAACAGTACATACAAGTGACAGTTAAACATTATATCGTTTTGTCTCATTATTAATTTTGTCTGTACGGAAACAGAATAGTAAAATAAAAAAGTCATTAAAAAGTTACGAGCTATCAAAGATTCGTTTTTATTGCCAATTTTAACACAACTTTGGGCGTAAATTAGTAATAAAAGCAGTGTAAAATTTCCAAGACAAATTCGGTACCGACACAGCTCAATTATCGAAGAATTCAATAAATTTTATTTGTAATTGATTTATGCAGTGGTTTTTTCATAAAACCCCTTCTTCCAAAGGCCTTTTCGTATTTTTTTACGCGCGCGTGTTTATATGAATTATCGTGCACCTCACTGAATAATGTTTCCCCCGGTGCGGTGCGGGAGGACGACACTTACACACACATGCATGCGCGGTGACGCGCGCTTATTCTAGTTTTATTCGACTCAGTCAGCTGCGGCCTGTGACGTTCGTATGACTATAGCTATACCTGCGCTCTAAATTACTACGCTACATTGACCCCTGCTTGAACTTTGGATTTCGATACTACTCTGTTTGGCATAGAAATTGATATTATTGAAAGAGATGATGCGTTTTGGACGGCAGACAAAATTTTAAAATTAGATAGCTTTTATCAGAAATGTGTTTTGCCGGAGCTGATAGATCCCCGTTACCCTCGCAAACTACAATTTAGAGATCGAATGTAAATCAAATTGATATAAGCACAGGCAAAAATAGCGGAATATAAATAAAATTTTGAAAAAAAAAACGATCTCAAAATTTTATTAATGTTCCGCTAATTTTATCTGTACTTACCTATGTCAATTTGATTTACATTCGATTATAATTATATTCTCAGACGTGCAGGTTTCCTCAATATGTTTTCCTTCACCGCCGAGCACGTGGTAAATCAGCACAATTGCAATTAACAATTTCATTGGTGCCGGCGGGGATCGAACTCGGGTCTGCATGTCTGAGAAATTAAAAAAATATATATTTCGAAGACATGTGAAGTTCGTCAACACGCATTGAGGCAGCGTGGCGGACATTTCCTTGCCTTAAAACCCTCTCAAAAATTAGAGGAGGCCTGTGCCCAGCAGTGGGACGTATATAGGCTGTAACTTTACTTTTTTTTTACTTTTATAAATATATTATTTTACCGACGAAAATTTTAAAGAAAAATAAAAAATAAGCAACCGACAACCTCCTAGGTCCCTAGGTGACTTGCGAGATGTCAGTGTAACAAAACAAAACGGCCCAGAAAAACAGACTTTCCAACTGATAGCTAAATCGGCACGCAACAATTTCATTGGTGCCAGTGGGGATCGAACCCGGGTTGCTCCCGTACTGTGATACTTATAACGAGCGCTAACCATGTGAGCAACCACGGCTCTCAACGACATCGTTCCGTTCGTGTACAGCGCTGAAGATAGCAGAGTAAAAAATTAGGATTGTGGTGTTTGAAATTTGTCATCTATGAGAGTGAATTTTATCTGTGTACTCTGTAACAAATAACTATATAGAAAAAAAAATGTGAAAATGACATTTCGCCATTTTTGTTTGTGTACTGGTTAGGAACTCGATCAAAAATTTGATAATTTTTCTGTTTTTATACGTTATTTCTAAAAAAATGTGAAAATGACTATTCGCCATTTTTGTTTGTGTACTGGTTAGGAACTCGATCAAAAATTTGATAATTTCTCCGTTTTTATACGTTATTTCTAATGTTATTTTACATCAAATTAATTGTGAAGATATTTTCTTTTGGAAATATGTATCATTACGACGATTCAAAAACGTTTACATATAATAATTTACCTCGAAATTCACTATACGCGATTATCGTTTATTGATTATATGTTGTTTAAAAAAGTATTCTTATCAGTTTTTTGTGTTAAATGGATGCTAAATATAAAAGAATGCTTCAGTATTGATAGCAATTTATTAACGAAATATCTGTTGAGATGTGTCTAGAAATTATTAATACTTATTTTTATTTATTTATTAAAATAATAAATAAATAAAAATAAGTATACATTTATCTATATTGAGTACTAGTTGTTCCCCGCGATCTCGCCCGCGTGGAATATGGATTTCATGGGTTTTAATTTTTTTGCGCGGAACCCTAATTCTTTTTCTAAAACAAAAGTAGTTCAAGTTATTCCTTATATCATCAGCTATCTGCCAGTGAAAGTCCCGTCAAAATAGATCCAGCTGTTTCGGAGATTAGCTGGAACAAACAGACAGACAGACAGACCGACAGACAGATAAAAATTTTAAAAATTGTGTTTTTGTTACTAGTACTTTCATATGCATTTAATAAAAAGCTGTTGTTTTAACATTACAAACAGACACTTCAATTTTATTTATTTGTAGATATAGATATAAGATATTATTCATATTGGTGTCATTTTAAAGGGAATATCATGTACTATTATAATAATAAAATAATTGTCTCCAGTAAATATTATACTTTTCTTGTAAAACTCGAAATAAAAAATAAATACGATTTATTTTTATATCCCCATATGCTTTATTTTCATCCTTTATTTTTTATTTGACCAATTTTCTTTTAACAAAATTAAATTCTGAATTCGTTGAGCTTTTTGAGAATATTTTTATTTGAATGTTAGGTTAGGTTAGGTTACCTATATTAGTTTTTCAGTAGTAATCGTTTTTGTTGCGACAGTCTCGCGCGGTCGTAAAAAAAGTTACTGCGCGGACAGGTGGGACGAGAATCACTTGCGCGGCGTTGACGGTTCGGTGGATAGGTACCTACCTACTGTTATTACGAATTATAAATATATAAATAATAAAATATATAATATATAAATTTGAGAAACTGTCGCTGCGTCGTGGACACTAAAATGTAAACTGCCTACCTACCTGCCTAAGTACGTCGGTACTAAGGAAACAGTCTTGACGGGTCACTTGTCTTGATAAAAACATGTGTTTACATCTAGTGATATTGTGTGTATATAAAAAAAGTAAGAAGACAGGTAAGTATTTTTGAAAACAATTTATAGGTAGGCAGAACTAATTACAATTATTATCTAAATATTATAAATGCGAAAGTTTGGATGGATAGATGTATGTTACTCAATCACGCCAGAACAGCTGAAGGGATCTGGATGATATTTAGCTCAGAGATAGGTTATACCTAGTCTGCAATAACACATTTGATACCGTTTATTCAGGTATTTCGTTCCTGTGGGATAATTTTCGAGTTCACGCGTTTGAAGCCGCTGGCAACAGCTAGTACGGATATAAACTGCGATGACTGTTCCAGTTCATACTTCGGCGTCGTAAACTCTTGAGTGATCGCTGCATGACCACCCGGGGGAAAACTAAACATAATAAAATAAGCAATCTATATTAGGTATCTATAGAGCCATAGAGGTATAGTATAAAGCGATAACGCAGCGCCTAATAATTTAGTACGAGTGGCACGATGCCAGGTGACACAACGTGCTTTTTGGCCGCGCCCACCAACGAGTTCGAGCCCGCGACTTGTGCCACCTACGCAATTTATTTGTATAGTGCGACGTTGCCACTTTTATTAGTTATTCCGCTTTGTAATATTTTATTTATAGGTGATATTTTGTTTATGTAGGTATTCGATAGATTCCTATAGTCTGTTTTTTTCGCAGGAGACAAAAATAACAGATATTTATTAGATTCGTTTAGCACGAATAATACATTTTTTATGATTCTGGTTCAGATTAGATTTAATTTTAGTCACTTAAATTTCGTATATTGTTCAAAATAATGAAATAAATCCACAGAATCTGCAGTTACGAAAAAAAGCAATATCATTTTAGTCTCCGGCGAAAAAAAAAAAGATATATATCATGATTAATTTACCAACTAGTTATTCGTTTACTAAATAAGAAAAAATATTTAGACGTCATTTTTCTTCCAATCTTGCTGTACCGAATATTTACGTAGTCCTTATATTAATAATTATAATTGCATAAGTTGATACAAAATGCTATGCAATAGCTTTACCGCGGCAGTCCCCGAGTGCCACACGTCTTTTTTTATCAAAGACCTAATATTTACGTGCATGCATAATAAATTGATATTGTTTGGAATTTTCTTTAAGAAGCTGTTAATATTTATACATTCTAGACATTCTGTAATTTCATCATTTAGTTCATCCGTCATATTATAAGGACCTAAGACAAATATACGTCGATTAAATAATATTACTTAGCAAAAATGGCAGACAGGCAAACTAAAGATATGGGTCAAGCAATTACGGCTTCTGATTAGTTAATACATCATTTACGGTTCTAAGATAATGTTTTTTGCTCGTATCATCCTTACGTGCTTTAACAAAATCTTTTTTAACCAAACATAATTATAATTCAGCTTTATTTTAAGTTTTTGTTTTGCAAGCCACAGTATTTGTTTGTTTAGTTTAGTCATGTTTTCTCTTATGTATATGGGGTTAATGTTACCAGGTTCTTGCTTGCGGATGGATGTCTGCAATTGTGACGGACGCTGTTTTTGCTGCTGCTAGCCATTTGTTCTGAATATTCTCTTCTTTAAGCTCGATGATTAGGTTACCTACACGATCTCCTCTTCCTTTCAGCCTGCGCGAATGCTTGATGCCGGTTGTAGAAAGACTTAGTTTTTGAGCTAGGTTTTCAACTATATTTTGCAAATTCTCATCTTCGTGGCAGGGCACGTTAGCAATTTCTATACAGCTTGAAAGTTTTTCTTGCTCCAAAGCTTGAACTTGTTTCTCTAAGGCGCCTACTCTAATTTCTAGGTTATTGTTTTTGCTAGTAAGATCGGCGTTCTTTTTTTCAAGATTTTTGATAGTTTGTTTAAATTTTTCCATACATTGCATTACCTCGTCTAGTTTCTTCGTGTGAAATTTAAGGGAATCGTCTCATCATTCTCTAAATCGTCTATCTGCGTCATTTCTTTCTTGATGATTGTTTCCACTTCCTTTGAGATATCTTTTAGCAGCTTTTTTGCGTCAGTTTTAGCTGCACTTTTATGAATGTCATCTTCCTCCTCATCATCATCTTCTGGAATCACGATAGAAGAGTTACGCATCGATGACTCCTGTATGCAGTCTGGACAGGTCCATCCTAGTCCGGGTGATGCAGCTTTTAGGGCGGCGAGCTGTTTGTTGCTTAATCCGGTACATTTAGAACTAAGGTGTACCAAACGCTCACATTTATTGCACTCTACTCCAGGAGAACTTTTGGTGTTAGATTTGTTACAGTTATCGCATTTGGTCGACATTGTAGGTAGTTTTGAAAAATTAAGCGATACAAGCACAGGTGTAGCACTAATGATACAATTTTATAATATTTTATAATTTTATAATTTAAAGATATAATTTTATAATATTTTTTTATAAAATATTAGATACGACAGATTGATGTTGAACTTTTCCTGGTTTTAAGAAGAAAATTGTTTTTGCAGTTGGAGTTCGAGCAGTGAGTAATACGAGTAAGTCTACATCTTCATCAACAACAACAGTTACATTTGTCACATTGAATTGCTCTATTGCTGTTTCAATAATCAGTACACCAGCATCATTAATAGCTTACTTTACCATTATATTTTCAGCAGAAAACTTTCATTTTACCTGATATTCTTATAGTTATGATTTATTTGTATTTTAAGTGTAAGTTACAATGACCAAAAGAAAAATATTTTAACATACATTAAAACTCCAGAGATGTATAACGGTGTACCCATGCGTAGTATGACGTTTACAACTTTTTGAATCGTAATATCTTAGAAACAGTAGCTCGTAGGAAAAAAGTGTTGATAAATTATTTGTAGATAATTTTATGATCTACAATTTTTTCAGTGATATTTTTATGATAAAACTTACCGTTTTGCTGAAAATCGCGAAAAACTAAATTTTTTGTCTTGAAAACTTCAAAATTTTATTTACAATTATATTTTGAACAATTTTACTGATTATCAGCTTTTTAATGCTTTGTAGTTTTATGTATCTTCACTCTATTTTTTGGTCTAATTTGACCGGACTATTATTAGTACGTACATAATGTTAATAAATAATAATGAGTGTTACAATATTCAAAGTTATTTTATTTCTAATTTGGTGTCAACCTATAGCATACATGCTAGATGCGAGCTTCGTAAATACCTGATCAGGCGGCGGTATCACCTGATGTCAAAGGCGTTTCACATCTGTAAGGTCTAAACTGTGGTAATACTAAGATTCTTACTCCTCTGGCTTAAGAAACCTAACAAAATATTACATTACATTATACCCTATAGTTTTATATATTTTAATAATACTTTCTAGACATCCAGTATTTGCACATACATCGTCACGTAGCAAATTTTATTCGTCAATCTTGAAGCTTTTTTGGATTAAGACATAATGATATCTATTAGTAAGAATTTATGGTGCGTTTTCAAATAATCACGGGATTACGCCGAAATCTAACGTTAAGAAGCTAAATTTGCTCATCAATTCTAGAAACTTCCGTGATGAAAAGGAAATATGATCTCTATTATCAAGACCTTCTGGTTCGTACTCAAGTGAATGGTGAGTAACATAGGTAGTCTTTTTCTTTTATTTTTTAGCCAATCACGCGTAAACTATTGAAATAGTGTACAATTGTCGGTACACATTTCTTTCTTGCGAATGTGGGAGCTTAGCGACAGGGGTTCTGGTAAAAATTATGCATTTTGCTACTTCCTCTTGTCTTTTATATTCCAAAGTCAAAGTTAACACTTGTGTTATTAATTATTATATAGCCCGTATGGATAAAGAATGGGATCAGATAGGGCGGCTCATGGAGCCCGTACCGTCAACATGTACAGTACCAATAGTGAAAACCTGCTAATAACGATATATCGTTATATTATTCGGTTTATTGGAAATTTTCTATTAAAGATAAAATATTTGAAAAAACTGTACACGCAAATAGGTACATTAATTTAAAATTAAATTTATTACTAGCGATCCACTCTGTCTTTGCCTGGTTGGTTTCTAATAACGTGGTATTATTTAGACTTAAGATAATCATTAAAGTCCATTTATTTTATCTTATCAATATTTCTATTTAATTAAAATCTCTAATTTTTTCAGATAACATTTTGTCTAGATTGCTCCTGGTATTACATTTAATTTTTTCCCACCATAGAGAATATAACCACTAGAGAGCGTATAAGCAGATTTCTTCTAAGCACACGACTCACTACTTCGTGCCGGGGGACGAGGAAGAACGCGTGGCTGCAAATGGTCAAGTTGCGTTATTATGGCTGTCGTGAGGGTTGCTCTTCTTAATAAAGGAAAATATTCGACATCGATAAAATGGATTTTATCGTTATGAAAAATACTCAATTAAAATCATAGAAATAATATTTAATCAAAATCAATCAGTTACAACGAAACCATGCATTTATTATATTATTATTGATTTTCAAAATGAATTAATTTGTTATATTTATTTCGAATTAAAGTGGCATGGCTTGGCTTACAGGTTAAGGGTCCTGATTGTTATTTGTGAAAAAATATAAACAAGCGTCTACATGATTGTAAATTATGCATCTTGCTAATTCAATTAAATGATTTGTTGATTCTATTTCAAATTGATGAAAATTAATATCCGGGAATCAATACTACCCAATCAGAGATTTTAAAACCGATCTTATAAAATAATTGGTGTTATATTTCGAAGACAGCACTTTAAACCACTCTCATTGATCGCCCTCTTAATAAAAATTTCACAACGACGACAAATATCTATTACTGTAGTGGATCCGTATAATAACTTGTCTTTAGTGTCCTTTTGAAATTGTAAGGTGTTCTGATTTGGCACGCCAATCTAACTAATTTAACTAGGTAACTATAAACTTTAACTAGGAAAAAATACGGACGAAATGAAAACCTCCTCCTGAGGAGAGTGAATGCACTGCGTCAACAACGCGCATCCGCGTAATACGCTCCTTATTCAGAGGCGAAAATGCGTTAAGATGTTAATGCCGCTTAACCACTTCGAGTGCCTTCTAGCCTCCTACCACTGACCTATCGGAGGACATGAATCTGTTCATACAGCCTGCCATCCATGCCCGCAAGTATGTCCAGAGGTAAAAGTGAGCCAGGACTGTCGCCGCCTTAAATGGTAATAGTACGGTATCCTCGCACGATCCGTATGACAATTATTCGCTGAACACTATGGATTTTAGTTCTGCAGCGTCGGTTGGTTAGATACGTGGTCAGTCGTTTGGCCTTTACAAGCGCACTGTACGGAGATACTCCCGTATTATTGCTGCAAAGAGGTGACGCACTTCTTCCCTTGAACACCCTAGATTGGACACCAGTCTATGCATAACACTCGCTACCTTTTCAGTTGGGAGACAAAGAGCTCGAAGTGTTTTAAGGTACTAGCGACTGTCCGGGTCCTAGATATTTCGTAAGTCGCCTCACTCTGACTTCAGACCCACCAACATGGCTGCACGAGTTGGGTGGTACCCTGCCACAAAGTGGCTAAAAACAAAACACAACTAAATACACAAGATATGGACA
Source organism: Parnassius apollo (assembly GCA_907164705.1). Classification (NCBI taxonomy): domain Eukaryota; kingdom Metazoa; phylum Arthropoda; class Insecta; order Lepidoptera; family Papilionidae; genus Parnassius; species Parnassius apollo. The sequence continues at coordinate 10,854,592 of CAJQZP010000851.1, forward strand.
ACACAATGTAGAACAAACATATAGTTATAGGAGGGGAATAACCTGAGCAGGGAATAGAGCATTAGGTTAAACTAAAGTTAGAGCATTATATTTTAACACTATATAGGTACATAGTTATAGTTTAATATTACACATTTGAATATATTTTGAGATCATATTGACATATATGGAATCAGGGATAGTTAATAGGGTATTAACATTCACGGGTCGAGGGATTGTTTTGGGAATGATGTCATATAAAGAAATTGGGTGATTTTGATAATTGAAAAAAATGTGGTCTAGAGTACCTTCATCCAGACCACATTCACAGAGGGAATGATCTTTGATTCAAATTTTAGCTAGGAAAACTGCAGTGCAGACGTGCCCAAGCAAAATTTTAATTTCAAAATAATAGAAATTATAATGAAATGGATATTATTTCAACACCAATACACATAGTATTTGAATACTTCTGTTATAAATTTCCACTTTATTGCTAAATAGATCTACGAAAATATTTAAAAAGGTTATTTCATGCATAAAATATCGTGATTAATTCCAAATTTGCAACTATTTGTAGGAGAAATTTAGTTTGTATTTTTCATATGAAATATTATGCGATAGAGAATATGTAGTAGTTAGTAATTATTTTTTTAAATAAATTAACATTGTCGTTTATTGCTAGAATATAATAAACAAAACAAAATTGATAGGTAATATACGCGGCGTTTTGCGTGCTCTTTAAACTCAAAAGCGAAAGCCGAAGAAGGACTTAGGTAGTAGGAAAAACCCAAAAAACTCCACTCTTCGAGTGATAAAAAGTAGCGTCCGCTTTATGTCGACTAACTAATTTTGATCCAATATCTATTATTTATTCTGTGCTAATATTTAGTAGTAATATTTAAAAACATGGGAAGTTTTATGAACATAAAATTTTGTCACAATTCAGTGATCAAGAATAAAAATTAAAAATAAGTGTTGTTTATCGTCGGTCGATAAAACATATAAGCCGGTGTCGCAAATGTATGACAGGTAGACATATTGAACAACATCTTCGTGGTCGTCGTATTTATTATTTATTCTGTGCTAATATTTGGTAGTAATATTTAAAAACATGGGAAGTTTTATAAACATAAACTTTTGTCACAATTCAGTGGTCAAGAATAGAAATAAAAATAATTATTGTTTATCGTCAGTCGATAAAAAAAATGCTAGTTATTAGATTTTGAAAAACACAGCAGCATAGTAGTTTAAGTATTTGTTATTTTGTGGATTTATAATAAAATTTTTTAAATGTTTCTTGTTATAAAAGTGTTTTAATGTATTTTTACTAATCCTAGCTATAATTTAATTTCTTAATAACACTTATGGACGCTGTCTGAAGTAAATAAATAAATAATAACTATTATTAAAAAAGTAACATAAAAAAATCACGAAATTTTTTATCGATTTAGAAAATATCAAAATTATGTTACAGAGTACAATAGCTTTGCCACGTCTATGCAAACAAACAAGTATCAAGCACCAGTAGCGCGTTAGAACTGATAGTGACGGTTGTGTTTTATATTGGGAAATTAATATTCCACCGTGAGTAAGTCACTCACGTGTGCGATGTCTTACTCAAACGAGGGATATTTTAATATGTTGATGTGTCTCGGGAAATGTAACTGCAATTATGCAGCAGCACGAAGACTTTACGGGGAGTGCTTTGCTATTCCACGAAATATACGATTGCCGTCGGCGATGACGTTCCAACGACTTCACATTCGTATGTACAATACTGGCAGTATGCATGGCCGTGATCAACAACGTACAGATCCGGAAAGACCGAAGATGTACGACGACGACATCAAGGAGCACATTCTCGACATGTTTGAGGAAGATGCGACGCGGAGCATACGCTCCCTGGCACGTGAACTATGTGTGAACCATATGCGCGTTTGGAGACCAAAGTGAGGACAACACTGTACTTACGTCGAGTTCAGTATCTTCTTCCCAACGACTACGAGCCGAGAATGGATTACTGTAGATGGTTACTTGATAAGGTTGAAGGAGATCCTGAGTTTTTGAACCGCGTACTTTTTACGAATGAATGCTCTTTTGGAGGAACAGGTGTATTTAACACTCATAATGAACACGTAAAGTCAACGAAAAATCCGCATTCAGATAAACCAAGCCAGGGGCGGGGCGGGAATTATAGGTGACAAAATTATCGGTCCGTATTTCCTTGACCACACAATGAGCGGTGAAAACTACGGACGTTTTTTGCGAGAAGAACTAAGCAATGAACTTGACGAAATAAATTTAGACCTCGTTCGTCGCATGTGGTTTCAACACGATGGCGCTCCACCGCATTTCTCCCGTTGTGTAAGAAGTTTTTTGGATACGAATTGAGATTTGGTTAAAGATAGATTGGCCGCGGTGGACCGGTCAACTGGCCGGCGCGATCATCTGATCTCACACCTTTAGATCTTTATCTCTGGGGTACGATTAAGCAGACTGTATTCCAAAAAACATGCGATACCGAGGCAGAAATGCGTATGCGTATAGTCGCAGCCTTTGAAAATAAAGTCCGAAATGTCTGTTATGCAACGCGTGCGTTCAGACATTATAAGTCGGTGTCACAAATGTATAGAGGTACAAGGTGGACATATTGAACAATGTCTTCGTGGTCGTCAAGTAGACATAGTGATAAATTAGTGTTTAACTATAATAGCTGTGATGCGACGAGGTCACGACCTCAGTGTGCAGTTAGTGTATGTAAGACGCGCGCGCGCGCCCCGTTTATGATGTACGTCACCGCCGGCCGCCGACCGACGCTGTCGATAATTCCAGGCAGAGGTAATCAATACACATAAAATTTACAAATATTATATAATTAAAATTTAATTTGATTATTTTTATGTCGAGTTTTCTGAAGTAAAGTTATTTCCATACGTTTGAATACTGATTCTGATAACGCACTTAACGGGAACCAAAGGGTTTTTGTTACATATTGTATAAGTTCTGTAGAGAATAGATCACAAAAATGTGATCCCCAAGAAACATCATGGGAATTAAAATCACCAGTAATAACAAAAGGAGGAGGTAACAAAGAAAAAAGAGAAGATAGTTCTTGAATTAAGTAGGTTTATATGTGAGATATATTCTGAAATAATGTTGATTCCTGCTATTATTGCGGCTACGGCATTAATGTTTTGGCTATGAGGAGGGAGTGCAATTCGAGGTAGCGATTTTTAATGAGAAGGCAACAACCACCATAACCATCATATCTAACATCTCGGAGGCAGGTAAACCCTTGTAAGCGGAATTTGGAACCAGGTAAAACCATGTTTCTGATACTGACGGAACGGAAACGAAATATTTATTTATTAGGAACATAAGATCTGATTTTTTTAGAGTGCAAGCTTTTTGGTTAGAGGTCTTTGGTTTGAGTCATTTTTATTATCTATTAAACTAGCTAAATTAAACTCTGCAACGTTGTTCGGTAGTGAGTCTGACATCTTCAAAATTAATAATAATAATAATAAATAACGTTTATTAGCAACCAAATACGTCTAAATACAAAGGAGCTCTGTCTCCTGAACTAGGTTATCACCTGTATCTCAGGAAACAGTGCCTTCCCTAATTCTTAGTTCTAGGTCTATATTCGGCAAGTACATAAGACAATTTATTATTCTTTAATATTAATTTATAAGCCGTTACTGTTACATACTGTTTAATGTGTTGTTTATTGTTGTTGTGCGTATGTGCGGAAGTGTGGCGCGCGCGTGCGCGCGCGCTTGTGTGTGTGTGTGTGTGTGTGTGTGTGTGTGTGTGTGTGATTGTGTCTGTGCGTGTTTTAATGATTGTATTTTATTTAGATATTGTAAGAAGATTTTCAGTTTGGACATAGTCAAGATTTTGCAACCATTTCAATACATATTTTTTAAATCTATTGGTGCTTAGAGTTATAAGGCTAACAATATTCTCAGTGGGAATTTTATTATATATGTATGGTGTTATGAAATTGTAGTGTCGTTGCATAAAGGTGGTTTTGGTAGTGGGTATAGGGCACCGAAATCTTCTTTTACTGGTTCGTGGTAGTGAGTAGGCAGTTACACGGTGGTATCTCAGGAGAGCTTGAATTATAAACAACTTGCGAACTGAGAGTACCTGAGTCTCGTTGTAGACTTTATTAGTAGGATGTCGGTACGGTAGGTGCATTAGTACTTTAAAAATTGCTCTTTGCGCGCGTTCAAGTTGAATCAATGTTGTTTTTGGTGCGCTACCCCACGTCGTCACACAATAATTAATGATACTTTGGCAGAGCGCTTTATAAGTCTGAATAAGAATTTTTTTTACTAGCGACTGTTCTTAGTTGTCTAAATATATATATAAGTCTTCTAACCCGAGAACAGATGCTAATGATTTGTTCTTTCCAGCTCAAATTATCATCTACTTGAATACCTAGGTATCTAATACATCTGGCTCTAGTTAATGTGCTGCAATTGCATTGGCTAGTAAGCTTTCCATTACATGGTAAAGAATGTAGTGTGATTGTAAAGTCTTGAGCTGGACCTGAAGTTGCAGACCTCGAGAAGCAGAGATATTTGGTCTTTGAAATATTTAGTGTGAGTAAGTTATTCTCTAACCAAGCTGAGACATTCTTAAAACAGGTTTCTGCAAAAGTTTGTACTTGTTTCCAACTCTGCCCATGAAATAGTAAGACAGTGTCATCAGCAAATATTAGCACTTCCGTATTAGATGTTAATGCGTTTGGAAGACTATTAATATACGCCAAGAAGAGAGTCGGGCCTAATGTACTGCCCTGTGGAATACCGAATCCACAGGTTGAGGCGTCACTTAGGTCTTTATTCACTCTAACGTATTGCTGTCTACCTGCCAAGTAACTATGGAACCATTGGTATACATGACCGCGGATGCCCAAGCCCTCTAGTTTAGACAATAGTATCGGAATTGATACTGTGTCAAAAGCTTTCTTTAGGTCAAGAAAAACACCAATGACCTTCTCTCCTCTATCAACATAATAGGTAATTAAAGATGTCAACTTCAATAAGGCGTCATCCATTGACCTTCCTTTGCGAAACCCATACTGATAATCAGTTAATAGTTTGTTTTTCTCTAAATAAATAATCAACCTACGGTTGATCAACCCTTCCACAATTTTTGACATGGTAGACAGCATAGAAATCGGTCTATAGTTCGAGACATCTTGTTTGTCCCCCGTTTTAAAAATTGGAGACACGATAGCCGTTTTAAATAAATCGGGAAATATTCCCTGTTCTAAGCTAAGATTACAAAGATGTGCAATTGGATATACAAGGTACTTTTTTGCCAATTTGACAAACCTAGTGGAAATGCCGTCATGACCTGGTGCACTGTCAGATTTTAGATTATTTATTATTTTATTAATTTCATATGGGTCTGTGGGTACGAAAGACATAGATTGAAGCTGAGAGTTTGATTGTACAAACGCTTGCCTTGCTAATTCGAGCTCCGTTTTATTTAGTTTCTGTAGGATGACGTCCGCCAGACTTTTACCAATGGTTGTGAAGTATGTGTTGATCTTGTTTAACGATTCCTTTGTAGTGCTCCCAATCTTAAACAACTCTGGAGGCACATCGTTTTTCATTTTCATATTACATATGTCCTTTATTATATTCCAGGTTTTTTTGATATTTTTTTCACTTTTTTAGTAGTTCCTTTTGATAATACTGCTGCTTCAAAAATTTTAATATTTTATTGCAAGTGTTCCTATATTTTTTATATCTGTTAATTGTGTCTTCATTCGGTCGTAGTTTGGCCCTTTTATGCAACTTATCTCTTTTACGAATTGATCTTACAACGCCTATCGTGATCCAAGGCTTAAGAGGTGCTTTCTTTTTTGGGTATGTACTTAGTGCTAGTGCACTCCTTAATTATATTCGTAACAATATTGACAAGATGTTCCGCAGTTTGGTTTACATCACGCAACTTAAAATAATGTGACCAGTCCATGGCACTTAGATTATTTAACGCCCGGGCGTAATCTAGTACCTGTTTTGTGTGTGTGCTTTTTATCTTTGGCAGTCGGGCGTTTTTTATTTGTAATAGAATAGGACTGTGATCAGTTAATGGTGGAAAAACCATGGTTTGCCATTTTTCAGTCGTCTTTATCATAAAGTGATCGAGACAGTTGTTGAGCCTCGTTGGATGTGTAACACCTTGTTCTAAACCATGAGTAGCTAATATGCACAGATATTCATTTAATTGATTATTATGAATGTCGAAAGGCATCGTATTAATGTTTATATCGCCTGTAAGAATGATTTGCCTGTTAGAGAATTTTTGTAATAAGCTATCTAAAGATTGTAGATATCGTCGAGGGTTTGCATAACAGGGTGGTCGATATGAACAAATAACCGAAAACCTATCTAAATCAAGTACAAGGCAGTTTCCCTCAATTAAGTTCGGTTCAGAGGCGATAACTGTAAAGACCTTACGAACATATACCACTATGCCATCATTCTGATTTAAAAGCTTTTTAGAGTAATGTACATTGTAATCGGTTATATTTGGGGGAGGGATATCCTTTCTTGACCAGCATTCGGTTAAAACTATCATATCCATTGTTTTATCAAGTGCCGATAAAAAAGCCAATAGCAGATCGAAGTTGCGGTTTATACTCCGTATATTTGCAGTAAGGATGCAAAAAGTTTTGAAACCATCACGACATTGCAAAAGTTGTGAGCATTGCGACACATCGTCAATCAGAGTACAGTTGGATTTATTTTTATCCAAGTCAGATGTAATATTATTATTAAACAGATTGAATTTCAATTGTATAAACACATAGTTTCAGATGTTTGCCTTTTTTACATGCAATTTAATAATTATAAGCAAACGTCAAGGCGTCGCAAAAACGGTACACTATTATAACAATATAAAAAACAATTCGTTTTGAAATGAACACTTGCTTTGCAATATGTAAATGTTTATAAATTATATATTTTAGTGAGTTATATATAAAAAGATGTATAACATTGTGTGATGTGTGGTAACAGTAGTAGTAGTAGTATTTTGTTTTGTGTATTGTGTACATAAGAAAAATATTTTGCTTTTTAAAATGTAGTAACCGGCCTTTGAAAACATAGAATTTAGTATAATTAACTTTTATACAATTAAACTTAATTTCTACTGTAAATACTAACTTGAGCATGCAAAAAATTAAAGTTAATAGTCATTTTTCCTTGAGTTTTTTTAGATCTGCTTCGCAATCGATACGAATTTGTTTCATACCCTCTTCTTTTCTTAAATATATGCGTCCAAACGAAACCCAGCAGAATGTATATTTATGTTCCTTTGCAAATTCTCTACTCATATAAAACAGCTTTCTAGCATTTGCTGTCAAGGTTTCTGTTACATATACTGGTGTACGAGTCTGATTAATTTTTAAGTGGGTAGTATTTAATTTATTGTTTGCGTTTTCCTTATTAAATGATTTTACTGCTGAGATAAATTTATCCTTTGATATTTTGTTGATGAACTCTACAATTATAGGCTTGTAGTTATCTGTCTTAGTATTGACCCTAAATATATCCCTAATTCCCTGCTTTTGTATATCTACATTTAAAACACTACTTATATTTTGGACAATGTTAAATAGATCATCCGCGGTTTCAGTCCTTTGTTGTTTAGGTATGTTCCGAATCTCTATAGTGGAACATTTTTGAGTTCTCTCCATAGATTCTATCTTGTTTTCGAGTTCTCGAATATATTTTAGTTGTTCTTGTTTTTCTTTATCTAATGAAGCAATTTTTTCCCTTATCTCATCATATTTACTGCTCATAAATTTCACGCTTGTGTGCAATTCTTTGTATTCGTTGCGAAGCTCGTTTATGCTCATAAGAATTGTCTCCATCTTATTTTCTTGAGAATCCTTCCAAGAGTTCAGGGTACTAAGGATGTCTACTTTAAATGCCTGTAGCTCATCTTTGAAGTCTTGGTCATGTTTCCGTTTAGTTGCACGCGTACTCATGTTAGTGAAAAAATCTCCTACACCAGAATCATCCTTATAGGTAGAGATGTTGGGTTCGGAGCCACCGTGGTATGGTGATTCCCTGGGTTCCGTCGAGGATGCTATACGTGGTGGAGTCCGCTTAAGTGGCATATTTATAAAGCAGGATTTTTTTAGGGTTTCTTATGATTATAATAACTATATAATAGTACAAAGTCGGCCCAGCGATTACGTATATTACGTATATTTTTTTTGAGTGTGCTTCTGATGCCCTGGTACTTGTGATCGGTGTGGTCCAACGTGTACCGCCTTTAGCGCATACGCAGTCACAGTTTGGGCGGACACAATAGTGGCGCGGTGAGCGCTACATCAATGGAGCGTGTGCGCAAATCTTATTTCCGTTAATAAGTAAGGGCGGGGCTATGTCACAGCGGGCAATCTTATTCGCTAATTACTAATATTTTAAGCAACACGGTTCACTATAATAAACACGTCTGTACAGTACAGTGGTCCGGAGGGAAGGGGCAAAAATTATTAAGGATTTGGGGAAAAAATTATTAAGGAGCGAAAGTATGCATTCTGCCAGATTTTCATTTAGAGACATTTCATGACATCCATTTGGAAGAGAGGATGGACAGTCTGCAACTATTCTTTGGTGTGCTTGTTGGTCGTACCCTCTAGAGATGGGACGGGGAGATTTAAAATGGTTTTTCTATATGCCAGCGACATGGTGGGGAGGTTGAAGGAAGAAGTAGAAGTAGGTGAAGGCTGGGAAGAGGCCGCTTCCGAGTAAGAATTAAAGATAGTTCAAACGGATAGAAGAGATTTTGGCTGAAGTTTCTATATAAGATATATTTTGTTTTGACATCATAACTTTGATAGATTTCTTTCACTGCTATTCCGGACAATTTTAGTTATTAGCAAAATGGTTTTTGGAGCATAACAGAAACGTGGCTTCACTTTCAAGAACAGAACAGCTTGCTCCGATGTGTTCTTGGGCACATCGGAAACAGGGTGGTTTAGAGCGGCACTGATCTGCTACATGACCAAATCGACAACACTGCTTGCACTGGATGGTGGGAAGTTGATAAGTTTCAACGGCAAGGGATGTGAAAAATGCATAGACATATTTGGCGAGTATCGGACCTTCAAATGTCATAACAATAGATTGAGTAGGGACCCTATTGGGGATGATGACCCTTCAGCAAAACTTTTTCCTGAAGACGGCGAGCTTTTAGGATTTTACCACAACCAGAGGGAAGCTCAATAGCTTCTGCTAGTTCTTCCATTAACGAAACCACAGGTACACCGCGGATGAAAACCATTCGGGAAACATTATAAGATGGTAGGGATGCATTAAATTTTTCTTTTACAAGCATTGGGTTATTAAGGAATTTATTAGCCTCATCTGCTGAGCAGAATTCAATTGAGATACGATTTCTACCGACGGTTTTGACTCCCCCTCTTTTAATGTTTTGCTTATTATTTTTTGACAAACATAAGCCTAATGATTTCTTATATCTACGCGAACACTACACATTGATTAAAATAACTTTTAAGTTTGATTAAAATAACATCCGTGCCGAAAAATATTAGTGGGATAGATGACTTTTTTATTTACCAAATAAAATTATTTTAGATTTTAGAGCTACTGAGCAGTTTAGCAGCACACTTTAAACCGTCGACAACTGCTAAGTTCATTTCATCCCAGTAGCTACTCCAGCGCTGTTATGGAGAGTTTTTGAACTGTTTTATATACTGCTTACAGAGGGCCAATTTTTCAACTATTCAACTATGGGAGTTGGTACTCCTTACTTCTACACTCCATACTCCATGGGTACTATACTCATTGTCTATGTCTTACAGACTGTCACAGTCAGTGCTCATGCTTAGTGTCATAAACAGTAGGATTATCCGTCTACGGTCTTAGAGTGCGCGCAAGACAACTCTGCGCGCGGCCAAAATTGGAACTAATCGTGTGCCGCCATCTTACTGTTTATGGCAAGTGTCTAAACAGAGTGGTAGGTGTCCTGTTTTTATTCTTTTTTGCAGTAATTAATCGTTATCATTATGCCGAAAGTGATTAAAAGTTCTGACAGGGATGTTATTTTGAAGGTCAAACGTGCTTGTGAAGAAGAACGAGACAATAACGGGCCTATAGTACCGTTTTCCAAAGTTAGAGCCCGCGTTGCGTATTTAACAGGTAATTTTTAGGGATGCCATTACAATAAAATTCCCCAATTTACTCTATTTGTTCCTTTTTAATTTCCTCGTGTCATTAATATCATGTATTTATAATGCATTGTTTTTATTTTGTTTTAGGTGTTTCTGAACGCACCGTCACCCAGATAAGTCAAGAGGGTAATATAGCAGAAGCTTCATCTTCTAAAATTGTGACGCCGGGAAAAACTAGGAACCGAAGGACCTTCAAAAATGTTGGCAATCGAAGGAACAGCCTGGTATTCTTGCTTCTCATAGCGTCGGTGCAAGATGGATAATAGCCCATGGTGGAGGTAAAACTGGGTTTGTTGAAAACGGACTGCTGCTGTTCAGGTCTAACTCCAAATCGAATGACTATCATGACGATATGAATTCAGCTAACTTCATGCGGTGGATGAAAGAAAAAATTGTGCCGAATCTTCCAACGAATTGCATTGTAGTGATGGATAATGCGTCAAAACACAGATCAACAAGGCGCCTACAATTGGCAATACAAAAGCAGAGCTCCAAGGATGGCTTACGAGAAATGGTATTACATTTGAAGACTGTTGGACAAGATAAGATAAAAAATACAAGGAGCCAAGTGAAATAGATCAAATGCTAAATGACATGGACGAGGACATGAGGTTCTCCGTTTGCCGCCTTACCACTGCGATTTAAATCCCATAGAAAAAATTTGGGCAATAGTAAAGAGACGCATTGCAGAGAAAAATATCACTCAAGCTCCTAGCGAAATAGCTGCTATTACTGAGGCAGCGTTTAGAACAGTAACGACAGAAGAATGGTTCAACGTATGCCAACTGTAGAAAAAAGAAGAAAAATTTCCAATCAGATAGCTAGAAGAATGGATGAATTAAAATTAACAAATCTATCATTTCAAGAAGAATACAAAAATAAATAATAATAGGTATTCAAAAAAGATTTACAAGGTTTCCTTGGATTTTTATTTCGTTCTTTATAATAAATATTATAATGCTATTTCAGTTGTTTCAAAATACCTTTTTGGAAAAATATTATAGAAAAATATCAGTGGTCATTAATCTTAGTATAGTCCTTTTTATACACGCATATAATAGGTACCTGTAATTGTGTAAAAAAAATTGTAGTGGCGTAGTTAAACTTGTGTAGTGAGGTATCAAACTTATGAAAGTTAGAATCAAGAAATATATTTATTACGCGAATCTTAAACAATAAATATGGGGTTTAAAAAATTATTAGGTCTTTGTAAGTTTAGGCTGAACATTACAGTTTTTTTAATTGAGATTTGGTAATCAATTAGGTAATTTATGTAATTTGATATAATTATACAATACCAGTAATAAGATTAAATGAAGGAAAAAATATTAGTTAAGCTGGCAACATTAAGCACGCCATCAGTCGCACGCAGAGTTATCTTGCGCGCACTATAGTACACTAAGCGTAGACAGAGAATCCTACTGTCTACGACACTAAGCATGAGCACTGACTACCTAACCTATAGACTAATGATTAGCGTGGCCCCGAGTGAGATATGACGATAACGTAGTTTTAGGTTATACAATAATCTTTATGACTTTTAAACATATTTAGAGAAAATTTTTAATTGTTCTAAGAACTGAACTGAACAAGATTCACCAATCTTAAGCTCAAAAAACAACAACTTTTTCTCACTTAAACCAACTTGTAAACTCCTTAGATCGCTACGAACTGTCAAAGTTGTTTAGCAAAGTGTAGTTTGCTAAACAAAAAACCGGCACGGAGAAAGGGACAAGCAATCACACCGCTCTGTCTCATTTCTATGCACGACGTATGCATAAATCTATCTTTTTCGTGTGCGAATGCGAAAGAAGGCGTCAATTTGTCTATAGGTTTCTCTGTCTACGCTACGTACTAAAGCATAGCCCGCCTGTCCTTGAAAATTGTAGAATATATAGCGGCGCTGACGTCGGTGAGTAGTAAATGCGAAGTTAGCTGTTTATGAGTACAAGTAGATGAAGTTAGTTGAATAATGTACAAATTTTCATTTCATTTTTAATGAGAAAATTTTCATGCTCCGTAATTTTGTAATATTTGACAAAAAGAAACATTAAAAATGGAGAAATATTTTATTGTGCGTGGATGTGCAAGTGTTTTAGCATCTGATCGTAAAAATAGACTCAAAATGACTTTTATTGACCGAACCTCGAGCGGTCGCTGCGCCTCACTTATGGTGTCCATATTTCTGGACACTATTTTCTACAACGATCGTTCTCCTGTTCTCTAACCTTCATGTCATCAAACATTTTGCAATTTTGTTCATAATACTGTAAAAGAAATATGAAATATAGTATTCCTGTTTTCGCAAATATTGGACTGATAAATCTATATGAATTGAAACCTATAAAAATTATAATATAAAGGAGACTTGGCTTTAGCCTTTATGGTTTTTGAAAATATGAAGAATTAAAGAAAATAAGATTTTGAAGAGATGGAAATAAGAAAAATAAGACGTGGTTCCGGCTTTTACACTTCAAAATTCTATATATTTATTCAAATTAAAAAAGACAAGGCTGTATGGCGTAGTTCCTTTGCCTGCTCTCTCGAGCGAATAATAAAAACAACAACATCCTGCTTAGTGTCAGTGTCTTTTAGGGATGAGCAAGTAAAAAAATATCCCGATATACATCGTATCCATATTTAAAAAAAAGTATCGATATAAATATATATATATATATATATATATATATATATATATATCGCACAAACTAATAAGAGTACTAACGTACAGACGACAATCTTCCATACTAAAAAATTGGTCTATAGCAGCCTCAAAAATTGAAAGTGACATTTACGTTTTTAAATTTATCTAAGGCAAAGGTATTTATTTGTTTCAGCCTAGTGGCCAGTGGCTGTAAAAAATCCTCATAGAACTTTGAAAATTTATTTTTATTGGTTTAAACTTATGTACGTGTTCACAACGTGACCACGTACATAAATTTAAACCGCTATTAACGTTTATTTAGATATAAAGAAATAAAATACAGAAATATTTATTGTCTTTTATTTTTACATTTCAGTGTAAATTTACAAGTGCAAGCAAATTCTTTCCTTGTAGGCGCAAAACATCAATTTCTTTTAAATATTGCCACAGCCATTGAAACCTTTATAATTACAATCAAATTTTTTATCGGGGGAACTGATGGTTCTTTGCACATAGGTCACATATTCAATTCAAATGATGTAACAACTTTTCTCAAATTTTTCTCCTTGTAGTATTTATGGTTTGTGCTTGTTGCTCCCCCATTTACCAAATATGCAGCAATATCTATTTAATAGCCGAGTACTCCTAGGCAGTTTTCAACCTGCAACAAAAATAAAATTAAAAAAAAAGTAATAATGAGTTGATAAAACATAGTAGCATTTTATTTAAGATTGTTTGAGTATTGCAAAGGTTCTTTTTAGATACAATCAGTCACTAAGGGTTAAGTTTTCAATGGTCACATATAAGTTATTCATAAAACAAAATCTAAGAAACAAATGAGAATTACAATTGAATTAATAAAATAGTTCAATTGTTTGACATCAGCTTGTAAACAATCTATTACTACTATTGTACTTGGCAGATTAGCATTCACATTCTACTTTTTTTGTCGCCAGTTTAGATATTAGATACGGCTATATTTTTACATAACATAGCGGATTAATAATCTGAAGTAGCAATGGACCGTCAATATAGCTCGAAGAACCGACAACCAATAGAGAAGAAAGGTTCTCAAGAGTCAGCCTTGTGCCGGTAGCCAAAGTGTAGGGCAGGCCCCCACTAGATGGTGTGACAATCTGTGAAGATATACAGGAAGTCGATAGATGCTGGTGGCTCAGGACTGTGCTTTGTGGTATTCCTTGGGGGAGGCTAATGTTCAGCTATGGACTTATTAAGAGCTGTAATGATGATGATAAAGTAAGTTTTGTTAACAGTAGAATAAAAGGAAACAAAACCACTAAAAGCAAAACAAGTTTTTATAAAACTTACACAGATGTTATCCCATTTAAATTTCTTACTTTTAACTTCCTATATTTTCACTGCTTTGCAGCACCCATAACACCTATGACCATTATAACAGGTTGATTCAAAATGTATTTGTATTCTTCGTCAGATGTTAAGTCAACTGTCAGAAATGCACCTGTTTTGACTGAACTAAATTGATGGTCTACACTTATCGTACAAAACACGGTAGAATTAGGCTGCTATTTTATGTGGGCATTTAATGAGAGTGTGATTCTACCCTAGTCGAGTTGATTCATACTACCACCATAATAAAGCTTCATGTGGTATATGACTACAACACATGATGTTTGTCAATCAATCAATCAACTTTTATTTGCCAACGAAGTGTACATAAATGGTCTTATAATAAAAACAATTTGTCTTTATTTAGGCATTGCAAATTTGAGAAAGTATAGATAAAATAAATTATTAAATACAAACATTATAGAGAAATTAGATTAATGATCAATAATATAGTCTAATAAATGAACAATAATAAATCATGCAAAATACAAAGGTATTTGTGACATTTAACATAAACACATAATTTTTCTTCTACTGATACTGTTCATAATATTACTGTGTATCAAAACGGCTTTTCCTTTTTTATGTATTTTATTTGTGTTAAAAATATGTAATTTGTTATTTGTGTTTTGTTACTAGTGCTTCAATGTATTCTTTGATTGAGTAGAAACATTTTTCAATTAAATAATAATAATGCTTTTAGTTTTTTAATGAATAGTGTAATCTTATTTTCAGTTTTTATGTGGATATGTAATTTATTGTAAATGTTGTGTTTTTACAGCCATGTAGTAGCAACTCTGGTTTAGCATTTTAATTCTTAATGGTGGTAGGTATAGTTTGTCTCTGTGGTGTGTATTGAAATAGTGGCTGTCTTTTATTTATTTATTTATTGCATTTACACGTGGTTTTGTATGATAAATTACAGCACATGCACCCAGCAAAAGTACAACAAAATGAAATCAAGCTAGCTAGCTCTAATGCCTTAATTCTAATACTAATATTTGTATTATTATAATATTTAGTGTATATTCCATTACTATATTTATTTATTTACTTTAACTTAACATAATATTCATCTAATTTATAGTAACATTTCTTAATCAAAAAGCTATTTAGTGCTATCACAAACTTCTTATATTCTTCTATTTCTATTATATCTTTGAGTAATGTGTTATATAGTTTAACTGCCATGGAATATGGTCCAGAACTGTATAAAAATAAAGTGGTTTTAGGCAATATTGATACATTTCTCTTCATAAGTTGTATATTACATCGATGTATATTATCGTCACTAGCTTTTTGAAATATACCTATCTTAGCATTTTCTTACTAATTTTCATGATTCTAATATGTATAAAGATGTAACTGTTAATATCTTGTATTATATACAATATAGTCTACAGCTTCCCTAGTCAATATTTGCTAGAACTCTTATTTTGACATTTGATACATTTTTACGTTTGAGAGGTGATTTATGTTCTTGAGAACAAATATGAAATTATCAAATATGTATAATGATAGTAGTGTGAGAATGTTATGTTTAAAAAGTAGGGCCTACCATTGTCAAGATCTTGTAATCAACTCGCCTGCCAAGTTTGAAAACCAAGGCATATACACTATCTTGCGCCAACTATGACAAAATCTTCCCTAAGTGGCAATCTATGGAGGATGCCTGCAGTCAGCAGCAGGCTTTCATAGGATGTATATTTATAGGAATAATGAATTAAGAAAAAATAAATAGAAAAATTACTGACCGGTCGTGATCTCAGCTTCTGTAAACAACGTGAGATATGCATCCTGGTTACTTTGATCTTAGATCCTGGTAAATACCAGATTTATTCTGGATAACAAATCGCAGCTCAAAGTGTCGGTAGCACACATCATCATCATCAGCAGCAGTCCACTGCTTGAGATAGGCCTCTCACAAGGCGCGCCACTTAGCCCGATCTTCGGCTACACGCATTCAGTTTTTATCAGCCACCTTGCGCAGATCGTCGCTCCATCTGGTCAGGAGGCGTCCCACACTACGCCTAGACGCGGTCTTCACTCCATAACACATATATAATAAAAAGTAGCACACATGCAACTTATTATTATGTAAGTTCTTGTACATACTACATAGATTACTGTATTTATTTATGTTCTTGTACATAACCTTTGAATTTTTTACACTTTATGTCGTCGCGTAATGGCCGCGGTGCATGCCGCGACACATGGTAGGGTGTGGACCATATACGCAGTAATCTATGGTGTGGACAGAAACGTCAAAACAAACGTCAATCTAAATCCGTAGCTACATATTTATACATTTGTAGTCAATAGCTGTCAACATCGATTTTTGAGGGCCATAGACATAAGGCTAGGAATATTTGTATAGAGATTACCACCCGTGTATATATCGCTTTAGAAATATCGATATATCCTCATGTTTTGATGATGTAGTAAGATGAGGAGAAAAATTTCCGACTGGACTTTTGGACAAACGTTGCTTTGGTACGAGTAGTTCAATATCATATATCTATAAAAATATCGATATTTCGAAATTTTCTTGCTGGACGTTTGGAGGATGAAAAAAACAACAGCACATGAATATTTTAGTAGTTACTTCGATACGATTGTTTCGGTGTTGGGATTAAATTATCGATATTTCGACATTTGGTTACTGGACATTTGAAAGACGAAAAACAATAAGCAGAAAATTAATGCTTTTACTTTTGCCTTTCTTGCTTAATTGTTTTTATTTTTTTATAAGCAAATCATTTTTAAATATATAGATAATGATACTAATTCAATATTCTAAAATAAATTTCGAACATCGATATATCGCGATTAAAAAAATATAATCACATATCGAAATATCGATATATATTAATATGTCGATATTTCGATATGTCTATATGTTTTGCACAAGCCTAATGTCATTGTCACTTCTGCTTACCATTGCGCTATTGCCTTTATTTATATATTTATATGTCCTATTGAAATTACCATTTACCACCACTAAACGTGATAATAACCTTTTAGGGCACAAAAGCATCTTTTGGATATATGATTGCTTGATAACCTTGACGTTGTCATTACCAAAGTGACTATAGGCGTAATGATGGGTGAAAAAAATAACGAGTGGGAGTCCACCAAAGGTTTGCGGGAACCTATAAAATGTTTGGAGGTTTGTCGAATTTTACATTTTTAGTATTGTATTCGTTTTACTATAGCAGTTGTGTAATAAGTCAGGAATTTATTTATGCCTTATAATTTGACTATGACTATGAGCTGTCATGGGCTAAGCGCTCGTTGTAAATTTCACAGTGCGCGAGCAACCCGGGTTCAGTTCCCACCGGCAGCGATAAAATTGTTAATTGCAATTTTAAGTGCTGATTAACCACATATTCGGTGGTGAAGGAAAACATTGTGAGGAAATTTGCATGTCTGAGAACTAAGAAAAAAATATTTCGAAGACATGTTAAGTTCGCTAACATGCATTGGGGTAGCGCAGCGATCATTTCCTAGCCTTTAAACAGACTCCAAAATGATAAGAGGCCTGTTCCTGGCAGTGGGAAGTATATTGGCTGTAACTTTAATTTGACTATAACTTTTCATCTGAATGTTAGACAGAAAGAGGATTAATCAGAATCAGAATATTTTTATTGCCAATAAACTGTGTATGTACAATTTGCGGGTGACATTGCAATTAAATGTTACACGTTTTACCCATATCGGGTATGCAATAATTAGAAAACAAAACTTAATTTAAGGGTATGTTCCGAAATACAACGCAATGTACTGTCCAATGCAAATGACGTCATCATTTGACACTTTATTGTACTAGCGTGCCGTTGCCATATTGTGTCGGATATCCGGCCATAATAAAACAATTGCCGAATGAAGCATGCCAGAATTTGTTTCTATTTATTCAAATACAAAAAATTAGTATAGCCATTAGGAGGATATAATGATTTTTGGAGCACAAAATGACAAAATAATCGCCAACACTTTTCCAAATGGCACAAAAGTATGACGTAATATACTGTCCAATGTTTTGGAACGAATAACTAGTATAGCGTCGATTCATGACATCATTTGCATTGGACAGTACACTGCATTGTATTTCGGAACATACCCTAAATTATTTGGTATTAAAATATTCATCTAAATTATAAAAAAAAAATTGTATGCAATAATTAAAAAAACAAAACTTAATTTAAATTATTTGGTATTAAAATATTCATCTAAATTATAAAAAACATTATGTATTAACCATTTTTTTTAGTTGTTTTTTAAATTTTGGCAAGTCCATGGCTTTTATATGAGGTGGCAGATGATTAAATATTTTAATACCTGTGCAAAAGGTGCTCTTATAATACATATAATTATTTATTCTAGGTGAATATAAATTATACTTATATTTAGTGCGTATTGGACGTGAATTCCCGTTAGATTTAATCTGAAAATAGTTGCCATTCTGTTTGATAAAAAGTGATATTTCTAAAATATAAATGTTAGTGAGAGTGAAAATGCCTTTTTCTTAGAATACATTTCTTAGAGTTTCATTTGAGTACATATTATAAATGATCCGCAGACATCGCTTTTGCAGAACAAATGTTGACTGCACATTTGTAGAATTACCCCAGAAAATAATACCGTAAACTTATAGAGGGTATGCCTGGCCGAAATATGCAGCCATTGATACTTCAATGGAGGTTGTTTCTGCTAATATGGATAATGCTTAACTGTAGCTAGAGATTTTTTTGTTTATTTTATCAATATGAGATTTCCAATTTAAATGACAGTCTATGGTGACTCCAAGAAATTTAATGTTATTAACTATTTCTATTTGAGTGTCTTTATCTGCTATATTTAAATTTAAAGAATTTGTTTTGTAATTTCTGAATTGAATTATTTTAGTTTTTGTTACATTAACATTTAAATTAATTTGGTTAATCCATTCAACTGTTATTTTTAAAGTTTTATTTATATTATTTTCAAAATTCATTTGAGTATCAGGTATAAAGGTTGTTGCATCATCAGCGAACATAACACATCTATTGTCAGTGATATTTGGCAAGTCATTCACATAAATTAAGAATAACAAAGGGCCTAAAATACTTCCTTGTGGCAAGCCTAGAGTCATTTTAACTGGCTTTTCGAATACATATACGTGTATTTATTTGATCTTATGTGAACTATTCTCTAAATGTCAATGAAATTTGCAACATCTTATTACACCTTGGTCCATAGGTTGCTGTACAGATGTAACATTTAGTGGTAAGAACACAAGTTATACTCTTCAGATTAGTAAAATCCGGATGAGCAAGATATTTATCAACCAAAAGTAGAATTTTGGTATTGTTTGCTTTTAATTCAGTATCTCAGTTTCATAACCATCTTTAAAAATATCCAATGTCATCCAGAATCCAGAAGTTTCATATGTTACTGGCAGTTAAAGTATGTTTTTAAAGCTGTTTCTTAGAATTGGTGGTAACAAAAAGCTTCCTTTTACAGGATCCTGTCATATTTGCTGCAACCGTGATTGTTAGTCTTGTCTTAGAACATCTTTTGCATTTTATTGAAGAATTGCTCCATTTATTGGCATTATTTGTCCTTTGATATATAAACCACAAACAAACTTAGCAAAGCTTCCTCAATCGTGCAGTAAAAAAATGTTTAAATTTTTACCATTTCTTTCCAAGTCTTTGAAATTGCTGAGTGTGATGCACCATATTCCTTCGCCAAGTCTTTGTTTGAAATTCCACCCTCTAGCTTTGGTATAATATGCAATTTTTTTTCAGTATTAATTTCTTTCTTTTTCTTTGCAACATGTTAAAAGTTTCGCAATTAACAATATGCTTCGGTGCACCTTGTGTACAGATAAGTAACAAACTGATTAAATAGATATGAGAAAGCGGGCTTTGATTATATTGCTTGCAGGTGTATTTGGTTTCTGAGAATTACGAAAGACCCTAAATTCGACACATTTTTGTTTAATTTTGCAATATTAATAACCATTGACCATTATACTGTGCCAGATGAGGATACTGTTATCTATTCAAATTGTTTAAAATACGACTGGTCCTTCTAAAAAATACAATTCTCTGAAAATATTGGTTAAATAAAGTTGCTTAATGAGGTACAGTAGAATGTCGATTATCCGAATTAATTGGGTGACATGGGTGTTCAGAAAACCAGTTTATTCGGGTAATCGAACTGTATAATTTTATTTACTAATATATTTATATGTAATATGAATTTCATTTATTACAGTTGTAACACAAGCTAGAGCAGTGGTAAGATCCTTGTTTAATTTAGACCAGGTGCTGCTAATTCACGATGCAAAGCTAGAGTTTTTCCAATTGAGCCCAGTTTTGTCAGGGTTTGTGATTATGTTCTAAAAATGTTTCACATTTTCTAGAACATAATCTGCTTGTTTCAATATGTTGCTTAATTTGATTATGAAAAAATCAGCTGCTTAATAATAAGCAGACTTTCTCCTTGTATTTAAGGCTCATGAATGGCATGTCTTTACTTAAACAGTTTTAACCAGCCCATGCTTGCTTGAAAGTTCGATGGTCCTCCAAGTTTTTCATTTAACATTTTGCCTTTTCACATAGAATGGGATTAGAGATAGGTTCTCCTTGTAATTTTTTTGTGTAAATCACTTGTAAACAGGGTCATCTAGATCAGTGTTCGTTACGAGCTTCATAGTTTTATGTCTTGCTGATCCATCAGTAGAACCAAGCTTGAATTTAAAATTTAAAATGGTTGTCTTTTGGTTTTCTATATCTGTATTTGTCGACTTACCCACTTTGTACTCATTAGATAACTTGGTTGTACATTCGCCTTCCTCTAATTGTTTGTTAATCTCGTATTTATCTCTTATGGAAAGAACAAAATGTTTATGTTTAGGGATTTTAAATTGTGAGCTATTAGCTCACAAATTAATACATTAGCATACAGACCTATCGGCTGCATCCCAACGAGGTGCCGAGGTAGCAATTTGGTTAGGCGGTTGATCGACGCTTGGATTATCGACGCTCTATTATATGTCGTAATAAGCAATGTTGTAAAAATTTGTGTTTTTTATAAGATTATCATATAGTATTCAGCCGGGACCTATGATTTTGGTATATAATGGATATGTTGTTCTTAACAATAGTGTTGTAAAGGGTTTTAACTATAAACACTTCTTAGAACTGTATATAGTATTTTGAAATAAGATTGTTAATATCTATAAATGGAAAATTGAGCTGATTCATTTACAGTTAAATAGCTTAATTTATAAGAATTTTATTTATACAAAATTTAGAGATATCATTATTTAAATTGGCATACACCTGCACCAAAAGTGTCATATTACAATAGATGGCCGATCTCCAGAGAGGGGTTATGTCTTAGTATTTTTTTATAGGATAAGGGTGACAAACAAGTATACAGTCCACCTAATAGCAAGTAGCTGCTGTAGCCCATGATTACAAATCAAATGCAGATGCGTTGTTACCCCTGAGGTGTAAGATGGAATGCCTCCTTTCTATTAAAAAGGGTTTCCGGTTCTCAACACCTACCATAAGAAACACAGCATGGTTAAACTGCTTTTTTATTCTGTGATGTGAAGCATGGTCCTTCCCCAGACGAGCTGCCCCATTAATGCTACAACTGTACTACTAGTAATGTCTCTGCAGTATTGCTTTACCACATGTTAAAGTATATTGTGTTACATTTAATGGTTAAAATAATAGGTCATATATCATTACAATGAGTTCTTATAGTTAGTAGAGACACGCTGCAGCATATTATGGTTACAGCATATATGTGTCTGCTCGACCAGGTAAGCAAAGTACTGACACAGAATACCTACTTGAAATGGCATCATAATTTGTTTTGTATTCTTGTATACTGTAATATTGTAGCCTATAAAGTGCACTGCTGGACATGTACCTCTCTCTATCTGTATAAGAATTGACCTTCATTGTTATGTTTGGCAATGTAGTTATTTTCTGTTTCGGTGTAGTCATATTAGTTTTTAGGACTAATTATATTTATTTTACACAGTCATACTTATTTTGTTTATGTATATTAATCAAAGCTTTTTTGCCATCAAAAAGCAAGCATCATAGATAATTTACATTTCTTTGTTGATGGATCACATATGTTATTTAAAAAGAAACTAATGAAAGACTGAAGATATAGTAAAAAAAAATTAATCTGAATTGACAAACTTACATTCTACTTGATGGTAAGTGGCTACTGTGGTCCATGGGTACCTGCAGCTAACTTCAAGCAAACAAGGCTACAAATGATTTGTTATCTCTTAACATTACGATAGCATGTCTCACAGCCTGTTACTTCACTGACTGCATTTTTGGCAGCAAAAATAAGTGAAAGAGTAGTACATAGCCAGATGAACATCCAGGTTGAAAAGAAACAACATATATATATATATATATATATATATATATATATATATATATATATATATATAACCTACCACACAAATCAATGATGTATATATAGCAAATGAGTGGTGGTATAGATATAAATTTTACATGGACAAATACTTGGACCATAGATTTTTCATATTGTAATTGTTTCATTGTATTTTTTACTTTTCAGGATAAATGGAAACTTGTTCCTTCTTTTCTGCAAGTAAAAGGATTGGTGAAGCAACACATTGATTCATTTAATTATTTTATCAATGTAGAAATAAAAAAAATAGTACAAGCAAATGAAAAAGTATTTTGTGATGCAGATCCTCTCTTTTACATCAAATACTTAAATGCATATGTCGGGACTCCAGATTTAGAAGAAGGTTTTAACATGACTAAACCGACCACACCACATGAGTGCCGGTTGAGAGATATGACTTACTCAGCCCCTATTACAGTTGATATAGAGTATATAAGAGGCAACCAAAGGGTTATTAAAAATAAACAACTTATTGGAAGGTATATGCTTTAACACATAAGTAAACTTTAAGTGGAATACAGATTTTCTAAATATATTTTTTTTTTCAGAATGCCGTTGATGTTACGGTCTTCAAATTGTGTTTTAACTAATAAATCAGATTTTGAGCTTGCTCAACTAAATGAATGCCCTCATGATCCAGGCGGTTACTTCATAATTAGAGGTATGAAATATTCTTATTACTATGACACGAATTTTGTAAATCCACACACCACACACCTGTAGATTTTATTGTCTAACTTGAAATAAAGTAGACATTTTGATGTAATATTTTCGTAGCATTACAGATTGGACATAACATTAAAATACTAAGCCTAAGCTAATGGGTAATAAGTTCTGCCAACCTACTCCCGACAGAATCGAGTTCTGAAATATACAAATTTTATTCAAATTCAAGTTTTTTCAAAAGAGTTCGTACTTTCAAAAGAGTTAGTAAGCTATCTATTATTGTTCAAATTAAGAGTGGGCTGTAACAGGTAAAATCGTATATTTGTTGCGCCTGTTCCAGTTCCACATAAATAACAGTTTCAAAAACCTGTTTTAAAGTAGCAGTCTGTTACTACAGTCTTTACAGGTACTTCTCTTTCTAACTAAGGTAGTAAGTAAGGTAGGTAAGGAGCTTGTGACAACTAACAGGGTGTTACAGTGTAACAGTAACATTTTTTATCTTATTTTAATAAAGGTAACTGTCATATGTATGACATAGATTTACCAGCGTAAAATAGCAGTTTAATACTGCTCTGTTTCGTGAGTGTAGAGATCCGGAGACCCTTTTACTGAAAACAAAGCATTCCATCTTAGTCCTCAGAGGTGACAACGCATTGTGTTTTAATTCTTAATCAAGAATAAATGTAGATGTCTATGGGCCACAGCGTCCACTTACCATCAAGTGGACTGTGTGCTCATTTGTCAACCTTATCCTCTAAAAAATCACCTTTTAAATGTTACAATAAAAAATTCCTCCCCTATTATTCCACAAATAAATATATAAGTATTAATAAATTTGGAGAAAGTTTTTGAAACACCAAACATTTATCTTGTTTTATGAACAGGACAAGAAAAAGTTATTTTAATACAAGAACAATTATCAAGAAATCGAATGATTGTGGATGAATTCAAAGGAGCCATACAGTGTCAAGTCACAAGTTCCACTCATGAAAAGAAGACAAGAACAAATGTTATAGTCAAAAATGGGAAATATGTCCTGAGACACAATGCATTGTCCGATGTATGTTGTTTCACACTATCATACAATAAAAAAATGTAAGGTTTAACCTTACAATTCATTTAATTTTTTAAATAACAGGCAAATAAGCTAACAGTCTACCAGGTCCAATTAGACATGCAACATCATCATCATCATTATTATTACAGCCCTTCACAAGTCCACTGCTGAATGTAGGCCTCCCCCAAGGAATGCCACAAACCACAGTCCTGAGCCACCTGCTTCCATTGACTTCCTGCATGTCTTACCAGGTCGTCACTCCATCTAGTGGGGGGTTGCCCTACATTACGCCTACCGGTACGAGGCTGCCACTCGAGAATATGTCTGTCACTCTGGTTCTACTGCGGATATCCTCATTTATAAGTTTATCATGCAGAGGAACCCCGAGCATAGCCCTCTCCATAACTCGCTGAGCGACCTTGAGCGTCCTCATACTCATACGGTCAGCAGTGAAGGACCACGTCTCAGGTCCATACGTCATCACTGGCCACACGCGCTGCAACATGCAACATGTACGAGATTAAATGAAAACGCATAACTACTTATATTCGGTATCGCATTTTCATATTATTCGACATAACTTTTGTACACAATTCGAAAATATTTTATAGCTTTCAATACTTATCCAATGAGTAACTTTGTATAAAAGCTTCAACCAAAAATAGCAATTGCGAATGTAAAATAATTCGTAGTGGGAAAGAATTATATTCCATGCGATAGAATGAAATAACGTATGGGACGTTGCTAAATTTCCACAAAAGAAACCCGCACGTGATGTCCCACAGGAATGTGCATTGTGAATTTCCTATCGATTCAATATGTATTTAGTTTTTTAGTCGGTGACCCGAATGTATGCTACCGATTTTAGTTAATAAGATTAACTTATCGCGAAAGAGAAGAAGATTAATGGTTTTGTATTAGTAGAGTTTCAATAAACAATCAAGTAATAATGTTGACTAGACTTCTTACTGCTTTTGTTAATAAATTATGGATTTCTCGCGAAACAAAAAAAGGAAGCAGTATTGAACCCTTGAATTTGCCAGAATATTACATAACCATTTGGTTTAGCGGCTAAGTACGCTGATATTATTTACTCTACAGAGAATGTCATCAGAATGTATCACTTAGAAAAGGAGACCCATTTTACTGGATACGAAGCGTAAAAAAAATGGGCCTTGTCGTGTCACCTTTAAAAAAAAAAAAAAACCAAAAAAACGATGTCCCCTCAACATTGGGCTTTTTTGTTTGAAAATTAAAATTTTTCAGTTATACATGAATTCTAAATTAAGATTAATTATATATTAGATTATAAGTTATAATTACCTATTAGTTTATAAATTTTAATTAGTTCCTTATAAATAAATAGTAAAATAAATAAATAATACTAGTTATCACTACATGAGATTTCATTTAATGTCGTACTTCATTGTATACTTATTTTTAAGACATGAAGTCCGCCAACCTACATGATGCAGCGTGGCGGATTCTTGTTGCCATAAAAACTGTGCGTGCGTGTGAGCTGTGGTGCGTTTACAGACTGTAACTTTACTTTTTATTTACTCCTAGATGTTATGATGTGCTTTTTAATATTGGGACTCTTCTCAATTTGCAGGATATTCCAATTGCTATAGCATTTAAGGCAATGGGTATTTGCAGTGACCAGGAGATTATGCAACTTGTTGGTTCTGATGATTCAATTGCTAAGAAAATGGCACCTTGCATTATGGATTGTCATAATTTAAAAATATTTACTCAAAATCAGGCACTTGCTTATATTGGAAGTAAATTGAAAGTAAAACGGTGAGTTAAGACAAAAAATTACGTTAGAAAAAAGGAAATTTTGTATTAGCAATGTTAGTAAATGTTAGTAAACAAAGATATAAAATGTCAAGTACAGTACAGTAGAAGTACCCTTGGTTGTAACAAAACATGGCAAAGTTACCAAACTAGTGATGCCATGATGAACTCAATTTAAAAGACAAAAGGTTAATAACACCATGTTAAAAACGAAATATTACATTTCCTAACCATTATTATTACGTTAATAAAAGGATAGGATAGGAAGGATGGGAGATAGGTAAGCTACATTCAGTATTTCAAACAAAATACACAATAATATTCCACGTTAAATAAAATGCCAAATTTAACTTTCATGTAGCCATATTGAAACAAATGCTTTCAATTAGTTATTAAATTTTCATCCAAAAAATAGGCATATCTCAAAAAAACGTTATGTTGTCCGTATTAATCGTAATTTTGTACCTGAACAATTGTCAAATCATTGGCCTAACTATCAATATAATTACTTACTAAATATAATAATATTAATAAACTAACTAACATCAACCTAATTGTTGTATTAAAATGTTCAGTTACAGTCCCTATCCAACAGCAATAAAAATAAATATGCAATATTACAATAAGGTACTTAACGAACTAAGAGCTGAACTGTATAAAAAATGTATTCATTCATTAATAAATCCTAATAAAACCTTATTAAAATACACACATTTTATTATAATTTCCAGTCATATAATAATATTTTTTTTAATTATAATTTCCAGTCTTGCCTCTTGCCAAAATACGCAGATTATTCTTACTTAATCCTAAGGCTTCTGAAACATATTTAGGTACGATCATAAGCCCGGATTAAGATTTTAGAATGTTTTAAGCCAGGTGAGTCAGACCAGATCTTAAAGGATGTATTGTGATAGAGTTTCAAGAGTCAATCGGGCCAGGCCTTTTGAGATTCCACAAAATGGCTCGGATCCAAATTATGTACTCTTTGAACCCTCCCGTGCAAGCTTGTTGGCAAGCTCATTGCCTACAATACCCGCATGACCCGGAATCCATCTCAAAACAACCCTGTTGTTACATTCCAGGACATTCAAACTGTTCATGCGGTCTCCAACTAGCTTTGAGGTCACTAAATTCGATCTCAGCGCTGGCAGTGCTGCTTCACTATCAGAGTTTATATAAATAATATGGATTGACGTAGTATTTTTATAAGCTGATTTCTGCATAACGAAGTATAACAAAAATTTCAGCTTGAAGGGTATAGAGGTGTTTCCCCAAATTAAATCCCCATATATATTAGGTCATGTTTATTCACCGACGATTGTTTTTGTGTGCGCAAATTTGCGCAGACAGAGTTCTGTATCGGGGAAAAAAGTGCTGATTTACCAGGTGCTCGGCGGTGAACGAAAACATCGTGAGGAAACCTGCATGTCTGAGAAATAAGAAAAAAAATATTTCGAAGACATGTGAAGTTTGCCAACACGCATTGGGGCAGCGCGGCGGACTCAGCCCTTCCTTGCCCTAAAACCTTTTCAGAAATGAGCAGAGGCCCGTGCCCAGGAGTAGGATGTATGTAGGCTGTAACTTTAACTTTTAAGGTGGCCCTAGTCGATGGCACGAACTAAGTGATGGGCGGGGTAAAAATGCATGCTATCTCAGCCGACATCACGTGCGAAAAGGATAGACGCTGTGATGAGCAGTAAGAAGCTAGTGCGCACACACATACCCACTCGAGTGACGCAATGCGCGACAGCGTCATCGCGTACCTACCTATGCGATTCATTTTTGAATAATATAAACTCAAACGGCAATTGTGAGCTCCGTGTCGCAGTTGCTTAGCAATGAGGCTGCGCTGGGGGCTGCGGGTTCGAATCCCGCACGGAAAAAATATTATATATGGCCTACAAATAGTTGTTCCGGGTCTGGATGTTTGAATGGAGATTGTCTGGAGAGAGAAAACAAATTGGTGTTATTATAACTTAGGATCTGCTGTGTGAAACGTAATTATTATGAACCCATAATGATTTCTTAAATTTACGCGAACACTACACATTGAATAAAACTAAATTTACGGATTCTATCGCGTTTATTTAACTGATTTTACTTATTTTTAATTCCCGACGTTTCGGGTGCTTTACAGCAACCATGGTCACGGAGGGGACTGAGATGTTTGACGTCCCAATGTCATTGTTAGCCCGGCTACCTTCAGTTTTTGAATATTAATTTTTGGTCCGATTTACGCAAAACGAACTTACAGTATCTTGAAGTCTTGCAGTGGTATGCTTGGGTTTAGGTTTAATTTTGTTAATTATAGGATCCCAAGCAGATTGCAGCACCCAACCATCTTCTCTATTAAAATTAGGAGGTTTTTTAATTTCAATAGCCTCGCGTATCATCCTTGGTAGGAATAGGTGTTCTTTTGCGAGGATTTGTGGTTTATCAAATCTGATGTAATGGTGGGGACGATCTTGAACATGTTCACAGACTGCAGACTTCCCGGAGCGTCCGTGCTTCACGTCAGCTATATGTTCTTTCACGAGGGTTTTTATGGATCTTTTTGTTTGACCTATGTAAGAGAGACCACATTCACAATCAAACTTGTACACTCCTGCATCTTGTAGAGGGATATTACACTTGACAGATGGTAAAAATTGACTAATATTCTTCGGCTGCTTGTAGTATGTTTTAATGAATCCAAGAAGTAAATCCAAGATTCTACAAACGGTACGTAGACAACACCTTCACAATTTTACCATCTGACAAAGTAAATGCAT
This sequence comes from Parnassius apollo, assembly GCA_907164705.1. Classification (NCBI taxonomy): domain Eukaryota; kingdom Metazoa; phylum Arthropoda; class Insecta; order Lepidoptera; family Papilionidae; genus Parnassius; species Parnassius apollo. The sequence continues at coordinate 10,883,571 of CAJQZP010000851.1, forward strand.
TTTTAAACTACCTTAACCCTATAAACTCTAAAATACAATTCACAATGGAGTTAGAGGCAAATAATTCTTTAGCTTTCCTAGATGTTTTAGTCATTTGAAATCCTGATAAAACTATTGGTCACACTGTGTATAGAAAAAAGACCCATACCAACCGATATTTAAATGGTGAATCTCACCATCATCCTTCACAGTTAGCTACCGTGGGTAATTCTTTGTTTCAGGGAGCATGAGGGATCTGTGACAGAAAACATCTGGCCGCCGAGCTGCAACATCTCAAGCAAGTATTGCAAGACAACAAGCTTCGGATCCCGCGCCTACGTCACAGTGACCGAATGAAGCCGGCCACAGTCGAGCGTGTGCCTGCTGTACTACCATATGTCAGAGGAGTCACAGACAAGGTTGGCTACATCTTGAGGCGAGCTTCCATTAAAACATACTACAAGCCGCCGAAGAAGATTAGTCAATTTTTACCATCCGTCAAGTGTAATATCCCTCTACAAGTTAGATTGTGAATGTGGTCTCTCTTACATAGGTCAAACAAAAAGATCCATAAAAACCCGCGTGAAAGAACATATAGCTGACGTGAAGCACCGACGCTCCGGGAAGTCTGCAGTCTGTGAACATGTTCAAGATCGTCCTCACCATTACATCAGATTTGATAAACCACAAATCCTCGCAAAAGAACACCGATTACTACCAAAGATGATACGCGAGGCTATTGAAATAAAAAAACATCCTAATTTCAATAGAGAAGATGTTTGGGTGCTGCCATCTGCTTGGGATCCTATAATTAACAAAATTAAACCTAAACCCAAGCATACCACTGCAAGACTTCAAGATACTGTAAGTTCGTTTTGCGTAAATCGGACCAAAAATTAATATTCAAAAACTGAAGGTAGCCGGGCTAACAATGACATTGGGACGTCAAACATCTCAGTCCCCCCCCCCCCCGTGACCATGGTTGCTGTAAAGCACCCGAAACGTCGGGAATTAAAAATAAGTAAAATCAGTTAAATAAATGCGATAGAATCCGTAAATTTAGTTTTATTCAATATTATGAACCTAGTTTATGTAGTTGTTATTATGAAAGTTCTTATGTGAACTTAAGTAGATGTTGTTATTATATAATAATTTCATTGATTTGTTTTTACCTACTTTTTAACCGACTTCGAAAAAAGGAGGTGGTTCTCAATTCGTTGGTTTTTGTTTATGTATGTTCTGTCCCCCGATTTCTCGAAGATGCCTGAACCGGTTTGGATTTTTTTTTTGTTTGAAAGGATATATTTTCCAGATAATCCCACGGTAATCGATGATGGTCAGGTCAGGGTCTGATGATGGGATCTTGGAGAAATCGGAGGCACTCTTCAATAAATGACAGCAAATCGACCGCGATTGCTGCTATCGCCTATCTATGCATTCTTTACGCAATCACACAATATAATATCACGCCTGTATCCACTAAAGGGACATAACTCTCAACTAAAAATGGTAACTTAAAAAAAATTACCATTTCTAAAAAAAACACAAAAAAGTATAACATAATTATGTTTTCTTTATGTTTTTGTATTTTATTGTAGGTTATGCAAATATTACTGTAGGTACTATGTATTCTAAATAGGTATTTACTTACCATAGCTAGTTAGCTATAATAGCCCACAGGCAACTCCCCGAAGTATATGCCAGCCAGCGTCAGGATAACTGCTTTTTCGACAGCGCGATTTTGTTGTGAGTGGGGCTTTTATAGAGGTTAATTAAATAAATAAAAAATGTAAGTTTGTAAATTGTTTATTGATTGTTTGTGTTCAATAGCGGTTTGCAATATTCTCTTAGTACTTATAAAGTTATCAACAATAGGCATTGTGTCACTGCAGGGATAAGCACAAACGTTATCAAAATAGTAACGTATATAAACGGAATACTAACAGCACAGACTTCCTTACAGAAGTCCAAAGAACACGTCTAGACAAGGTAATTAATTAGAAGAAAACTACAATTTAGAGATCGATTGTAAATCAAATTCACAGTACAGACACAATTAGCGAAATATAAATAAAATTTTGATTTATTTTATGACAGATAACGCTAGTTGAAAACCAAACACTGTATGGGAATGACATCACCGAACGAGTCAGGTCGTCAGTCCAAACAAATAAAAGGCGCGATTGTAGAAAGATATTCGTTACGAAACGTGTGTAGGCTAGGGGGCTTGGCCTGTTTATGCTATTAATAACGAAGGCTATAAAATATGTACAACTTAGAAATTAAATCCTATGTGTACTTATCTGTATTCATAACCCAATATCTGAGGTAGGTTGATGTGCTCCTTAGTTTTTATATAGTTCGTATTATTCTGTAATAAATTAAATCTAATCCAAAATATACTATAATACCATAGCAAAGCTACTACTATTTTATTTAGTAGTAGCTTATATAGTAGTATAGTAAATTATATATAAAAAAAATATGAGTATGTCTGAGGTAAGGTTAAATATAAACAAATATTTTGCCAAGTGCGAGTCGGACTTCCGAGCATATTAATATCGATCAAAAAAGCCAAAAATACACGTTTCTTTTTCTAGTAGAAAATCCTTTAATTTCAAATTTATTTTTACTATTTGCTGTTATAGCGGCAACAGAAATACACGTTCTGTGAAAATTACAACCATCTACCTACTTATTACGGATCATGAGATACAGCCCGCTGACAGACAGACACACGGACAGCGGAGGCTCCGTAATAGGGCCCTGCTGGTTACCCTTCGGGTACGGAATCCTAAAAAGTACTTAGTTGTCCACTCACATCTGTATGATTCTTTCGTCAAGGGACCATATTAGCCTGGTTCTCGTATGACATGACCAATGTAATACCTGGACTGACCTCTTTGAGTTTGTTTCGGCAGATCGGGTTCTTCTTCTCAGTTTCATGTTTTTGTTGTGTTAGTGTTTTTAAAAAAAACAACTTACAAAACTAATTTTATTTATCATTGACTGCCCTTCTTAGATTCTTATTTACTTACATAAATTACATTAGGTATATTAGGATATGAGATTCCTATACGTAAGCACGATTATCGAAAATCTAAAAATTACCTATCATATTAAATTAATAGATAATTTTAAGATTTTCGATAATCGTGCTTATCTATGAGATGTTTTCGTTAGTTAGCAAATGAAAGTAGTTAAGTACCTAATGTACTCTACCTGTATCGAAAGTTCATTATGTTGTACCTACCTGTTTCCAATTTTAACTAAATGTGCTTCAACAAACTGATGGGTACATTTTACCAGCTATATTCATCCCGGCTTCAGAAATGGACACGAACAAAAGGAAGAAATTTTTCTAAATAAAGATGTAGGTATTACAAACATAAATAGATAGCAGCGGCTAACCTAGTGAGCACGTGTGAGTGCGCGCTGCGCCCCCCCCCCCCCCCCCCCCTTCGTCCGTCCCACTGATCGAGGAAACAATTTGTAGCGAAAGGCAAGATGATTTATAACAAAAAGGAGCGCACGAAATTTTATAAACAGACCTTTGGTAATCTGGATGTCATGAAAAATCTATTGGATGTATCTGTTTAAAATAAAATTATTTGTATTTTTGAACAACTAATCTATCCCTGTATGGTAACTGTTTTGCAATTTTCGTTCTTCTTATGGTATTTATTTCCGCCCAAAGATGTGTTAAAACTAGTGCTGAAATTTGGAATTTTCGACGCTTATAACTTTTAAACATACTCTTTTTTTACTTTTTTGTTTCCATACAGGGCTAGATAATGATGAGACAAATTGAAATCATTTTTTATTTCGAACGTACACCATCAAACAGTGGAGTAATCGCCAGACTACGTTTGTATGGAAGAATAAGCGACTAGTGTACCCTTAACATAGAATGTTAAATAGTTTTAAAGGTGTATTTTCAATTAAATTGATGTCGGTTTTTCCTATATTGCTATTCCCAACTGGGTGCCATGATATAGTACTGTAAATTACTAACCAGCCTATGTTTACTCATGAATGCAATAAATTACTATATCTTTTACTTTTTATATATTAACAATCAGTGACATATTAAGTGACATAGAAATTAATTCATTAGATTTCAGACAGCAAATGCTAAAGCACGCACACCGGTTGACGAAGCAAGGGATCTACTTGCTACAACTATACTTGCCCACGTAGCAGTCGAAAATTACAACTTTTATGTAAAAGCAATCTATTTGGCTATTATGGTCAAAAGAGTTATTGAGGCTGAGACTAACAAAGCTGCTATAGATGACCCTGATTACTACGGAAACAAAAGACTTGAATTAGCTGGTTCTCTTTTAGCCTTGATGTTTGAAGATCTGTTCAAAAGATTCAATTGGGAATTAAAATCTATAGCTGATAAAATCATACCGAAAGTAAAAGCGGCTCCGTTTGATGTTGTTAAACACATGAGACCTGATTTGATAGCCAATGGTCTGTTTACAGCAATTTCAACGGTTAGTATTTTTATTAATTTCATTTTAATAAATACTACTCATTTCAGTCTTTTCACGTTTTAATGTTTATATTATCAGGGAAACTGGACAATCAAAAGATTTAAAATGGAACGGCATGGCGTAACACAGGTGCTTAGTCGTCTCAGTTATATATCAGCTTTGGGTATGATGACCAGGGTCAATTCACAATTCGAGAAAACTAGGAAGGTATCGGGGCCCCGATCATTGCAACCTTCACAGTGGGGCATGCTGTGTCCATCAGACACTCCAGAGGGTGAAGGTTGTGGTCTGGTAAAAAATCTTGCACTAATGACTCACATTACAACGGAGTGTTCTGAAGAACCAATTTCAAGATTGGCGTGTAATGCTGGTGTCGAAGATGTTAGACTGTTGGGAGGCGAAGAAATTAATCACCCTGCTGTATATATGGTTTTTCTTAACGGTAAAGATTTATTTATATTTATCAGTATAATATTCATGTACCCTTAAAAACTTCATTAACTTAATGGTGACAAATATTTTTCAGGAAACATTTTAGGTGTCACGCGGCAGTACAAAAAACTCATAAAAATATTTAGAATGTTTAGAAGGAGAGGTCTTATTTCATCCTTTGTTTCAATATATCCAAATCATAACCAAAGAACTGTATATATATGCAGTGACGGTGGTAGGCTGTGCCGTCCATACATCATAGTAGAAAAAGGTTACCCTTTGGTTCAACAGATACATATTAACGAGCTCAACAGAGGCATCAGAAAATTTCAAGACTTTTTAAATGATGGTCTTATTGAATATTTAGATGTGAATGAAGAAAATGATAGCCATATAGCAACTGTTGAAGCGGAAATCGATCCTTACGTCACTACACACCTTGAAATAGAACCATTTACAATCTTAGGTGTTTGTGCCGGTTTGGTGCCTTACCCGCATCATAATCAAAGTCCGAGGAATACTTACCAATGCGCTATGGGAAAACAAGCAATGGGTAAGATATTTTCTTATTCCTTATACTATTTCTCTTGTAAAACTATGCGCAATTGAAGTTGGCAATTGAAAATAAAGTTGACTTTTATATCTCTTAAGTCCAGTCTCAGTCCCCTTAAAATTCCCATGCAGCCGCATGCGGCCGCACCTACCCGTAACACTTAAAACCATTAAAACTTATATTTGGAGACTACTTTTCTATGAAGAAGTTTGGCATTATAAAATCTATACAAAATTCTCTATATAAAAGTCAGGTTTTACTTCATTACAAAAAGACTGTTGTATTTTCATAACAAAAACAAAACATACCAAGCGAATATCGGCAACGTGAAAATCACAATTATTTCAATATATATTACTCGAAATTATTTACGTAAAAAGATAAATTATATTCACACAAAAACTTTCATTACAATTTTGAAACATATATACATATACACTAATAAAACATTAGAAAAATCCGAAAATCAACACAATAACATTTACGCGAAAATGGCGTACGAAATGAACGTAGATTATAAATAAATATCCATAGAATAACTACTTTTTATTGCACTAGAGGATAGAAAATTTCATATTGATGCTATAATGCCAAAGATCTTCATAGAAAAGTAGTTTCTAAATATAAGTTTTAATGGTTTAAAGTACTGTGGGTGTGCGCGGTCGAATTCGACCGCTATAATTTTGACGGAATAGCGTCGCGGTCGAATTCGACCGCTTAGGGCTTGAAGGGTTAAGCAAGTAAAATTATTAAAAAGGCTGTTATTAAATGAACACCTTTCAACTTCTAATTTATCAGAAGCATTGTCATCATCGTCCATCACAAGACCATTGATAAACGCAGGCCTCTCCCTAGATTGTCACAACGCGCGGTTCTGTGTTGAGATACTTATAATAATAGACTGCAGACTTCCCGGAGCGTCGATTCTTCACATCAGCTATATGTTCTTTAACGCGGGTTTTTATTGATCTTTGAACTGTGACTCTGTGAACACGTACAGGATCGCCCCCGTCACTACATCAGATTTGATAGACCGCAAATCCTCGCTAAAGAACACCGATTCCTTCCAAGGATGATTCGCGAGGCTATTAAAATCAAAAAACATCCTAATTTCAATAGAGAAGATGGCTGGGTGCTACCATCTGCTTGGGATCCTATAATAAATAAAATTAAATCCCAACCCAAGCATACAACTGCAAGACTTCAAGATACCATAAGTTCATACTGCATAGATCGGAACAAAAGTTAAATTTTAATCTATGGTAACCGCGGTTAACTATGACATGTGGACGTTGAACATCTCAGTCCCGCCCGTGACCATGAGTGCTGTAAAGCGTTCGAAACGTCGGGTATTTAAAAAGTTAAATATACGCGATAAATTCCGTAAAAACTAGTATTATTTCAATGTGTAGTGTTCGCGTAAATATAAGAAAACAGAGTACAAACACTTGAGGGTTTCGCTTTATCTAATCTAGACCCAAATAATTTATTACACAGACCCCACGATGAACGAGCTTTAGCAGAGACTAAGAGGTCTACACACAAGACTGACAGATCTAAAGCTCATTAATCATGAGTTTTTTGTAATGTAATGTAATTATTATGTAATGTTGCAAAACACAACTCAGAATTAAAATCCGTATCCGTATCCCTATTTTCCCACCCTTAGGGTAGAATATTTTTATCTAAATTTATATGGGACCAACTTCGAGTAGTAACCCTATCCAATTCGTCGGTTAATTATATTGCGTGTTGTGTAAACGGAATTGAAGCTATCCAAATGAGTTTCTATTTAGTAACATTTTGACGGAAAAGTTTCTCAATATCTAAATGGCGTAAAGGTGTAAGGACACACGTCACGTTACCGCGAAATTTTTGGAAGAATGAGGAATATTTAAAAAAACCAAACGTGTTGTCGAATAAAATACGTAACTGGTTTAACATTTTATGATATCCATATTTCATTCATAGTTTTACGTGATCCAAATCGTCTTACATGCTAGAGTTGAGTGGAGATACACGTTAATTTAAAAAGTACGCGAACTATCTAGTTCAAGCACTAATGAAATTGTTCATTGTATTTTAAGTGTTGACTTAAGATCATGCTCATTAAATCGTGCAATCTTCGTTAGATGGCTGTATAATCTACTCGTTTTTACACCAGATGTAAAACTACCATGTTGGCAACTAAAATCAAACTTATTATTTTATTATTATTTCTGAATAATTTATCAACAAAATTCTTTTTCAGGTACTATTGGCTACAACCAAAAAAACAGAATTGATACCTTGATGTATAATTTAGTATATCCTCAATGTCCAATGGTGAAAACCAAGACAATAGAATTGACAAATTTCGACAAGTTGCCAGCTGGGCAAAATGCCACTGTCGCAGTGATGAGTTACAGCGGCTATGATATTGAAGATGCCTTAATTCTAAATAGAGCTTCTATTGACAGAGGATATGGGCGATGTCTTGTTTATAAAAGTGCAAAAACGACAATGAAAAGATATAGTAATCAAACATCAGATAGAATTTTAGGCCCCTCGAGAGACGCTAATACGGGTAAAATTATAAAAGTTCATGATATACTAGATACTGATGGAATAGCTGCTCCGGGGGAAATGGTTGAGAACAGACAAGTTCTTATAAACAAACAGATGCCACCAGCCACAATAAATCCAATTAGTCAAGGCCAGCCGCAACAAATTGAATATAAAGATGTACCCATTACATATAAAGGTCCAGTTGAGTCGTATATTGAGAAAGTTATGGTTTCTTCTAATGCGGAAGATGCGTTCTTGATAAAAATTTTGTTACGTCAAACTAGGGTCCCCGAGATTGGTGACAAGTTCAGTTCTAGACATGGACAGAAAGGAGTTACAGGTTTAATTGTGCAACAAGAAGATATGCCGTTTAATGACAGAGGCATATGTCCTGACATGATAATGAACCCCCACGGTTTTCCTTCTAGAATGACAGTTGGTAAAACAATTGAATTGTTGGCAGGCAAAGCTGGCTTGATGGAAGGCAAATTTCATTATGGTAATTTTTTTAATGCTATTAATTATTTTTTATGTTATTATATGATTTCAGTTTCAATATTTTCTTTAAACTAAATTCATATCATTTTCTGTTAGGTACGGCTTTTGGAGGTTCCAAAGTTAGTGATGTTTGTAATGAATTAGAAAAACATGGTTATAATTATCATGGTAAAGATATATTTTACTCAGGACTCACAGGCGAACCTTTAGAAGCTTATATTTATTCTGGTCCGGTATGTATTTTCTTTCCATACTTTTGAAATTATATAGTAATTCCTAAATAATTGATTATTATTCGGTAAAAAAACTAAAAGTATAAAATTCAAATATGATGTAGTAGTTAATTTATGGTTAATTGATAGAAACAGGCGTTACTTTGCGGAAATCCATTATAATAAAAATATTAACTAATTTGCGACCTTCCGCTAACTAAATACAATGATGTGTCTTACCTGGATTGAAGAGCACTTAGCAGATTGGAGATCACTTAGCGGTCAGCCGCCGTAGAGTCTACATCACCCGAGGATGCTTCGTGTAGAGGCGAAACACGTGTCGTATTATCGTCGATGGTGTGTCTTACCTGGAATAGTGGTGTTGGAAGTAGTGGTGTCGGGAGTAGTGATGACGGAGTTAGTGCACGCAATTGAGGGAGGACGGGAGGTGTTCTTCAATCCAGGTAAGACACATCATTGTATTAAGTTAGCGGAAGGTTGCAACTTAGTTAATATTTTTATTATAATTTACGATTATTATTAGTAAGAGATCAATTACATAGTAGAGCCATACTGCACGCGTGTATAATGCTGCTGTGTTTCGTTTGGAGACCCTTATTACAGAAAATAGTGAATTCCATCTTAGTCCTCAGAGATGACAACACATCCTGCATTTCTATCTTATTCGAAGATAGATGTACTCGTACATGTCTATGAGCCACAACATCCACTTACTATCAGGTGGACTGTGTGACGTTTGTCACCTTTATTGTAAAAGAAAACAACTTATTTTCTGATTGATTAACCATTATAACAGATCTTTACCTATTAAATTGCTGTTCTGCAGTACTGGCCATTTCAAATCAAAATATTTTTGTTTGGCTAAGAATTCTAATTTCATATTAATTTTGTTTTAAAAACTTGGAATTCTTTTTTCGAAATAAGTCATTTATTTATTGATAAGCTTAATGGTGCTGTGTTTCGTATGGTGAGTGTAGAGAACCGGAGACCCTTTTTACTGGAATCGAGGCATTCAATCTTAATCCTCACGGGTGATAACGCATCTGCATTTTGATTCGTAAACGAAGATCTATGATGGCCACAGCAACCACTTACCATCAGGGGACTGTGTGCTGGTTTGTCACCCTATACTATAAAAATAAGAGTTATGTTTTCATCGCATTTGAATCTTTTTCGTCATCATGGACACGTTAAAAATTAGAGTTATTATGGAATATGAGTACCGACGTGGCAGCAACGCGGCACAAGCGGTACGGAACATCAACGACGTTTACGGAGCGAATACTACAAAACGCACCACATGTTATTGGTTTGCTGTTACTGTTTGTTCTGGATTTTTCGAACTAAAAAATTAATCCCGTGGTTGTCCGAAAACTGGTTGACAATTGCGAAATAAGGCGATCGTGCAAGATGAAGAGCTTTCGACGTTAGCATCAAAACAATATTGGTCCATTAGCATCAAATTGGCAAGGTAAAGAAGTTGACAAATGGGTGCCCCACGAACGCGATGATCGTCTGCGGGAGACTTGCCTTGCACTGCTCAACAGGCACACAAACGAAGGAATTTTGAACCACATTGTTACCTGTGACCAAAACTAAATTCTGTTTGACAATCGCAAGCGCTCAGCAAGTTGGTTGGATCTTGGTTCAGCACCTACACAATACCCTAAATGAAAACTTTCCCCTAGAAAAGTGATGATGTCTGTTTGATGGTCTAGCGCCGGTGTGATTCATCACAACTTCTTAGATAGATTTTTTTTTATAGGAGAGGGGGCAAACGAGCATACGGCTCACCTGATGGTAAGTGATTTCCGCCGCCCATGAACAGCTGCAACACCAGCGGGAATCGCAGATTCGTTTCCGGCCTTTTAAAAAAGGAGTAGGCTCTTTTCTTGAAGGTCCCTAAGTTGTATCGGTCCGGAAAAATCTCTGGTGGTAGTCGATTCCACAAGGAAGTTGTGCGAGGAAGAAAACTTTTTTAAATCGCACGGTGGTGGACCGCCAGTCACCCAGATGGTATGGATAGTATCGCGAGTTTTGTCGCGATGTGCGATGGTGAAATTGTGCGGCTGGAATTAGTCTGAACAATTCCTCAGAGCACTCCCCGTGGTAGATGCAATAAAATACGCAAAGAGATGCAACATCTCTTCGCAGTGCCAGTGAGTCAAACCGATCGGAATGAGCTTGGTCGCCGACGATTCAAACAGCTCTGCGCCCGGAGATGGGAACAGTATTTAATGTGCGGCCAAACCTGCGCCTTGTAAAGTTGCAGGCGGTGAGCCGGCATGAAATACTGTCCCGCTCGCTACTGGCTGAGGCAACAAGGGGAGTGCCTTGAAACTGATACTTTTAGCGGTAAATGCTCAAACCTGTGTCTTCTGTGAATTAAATCGGACTAGATTTAGTCGCCCTCAGTCCGAGACTGTTCAACAAAGTTTCGACTTCAGACACAAGTTTGTCCCGGTACTCGGCGACGTTTTCCCGAGAAATATTAGCAAGGCCGGTGTATAAAGCAATTTTACCGGTTTGCAACATGTCATTGGTATGCAGAAGAAACAACGTTGGTGATAGCAAGCAGTCTTGTGGAACACCAGCGTTAATGGGCTTGTAATCGAAGCTGCACTGTCTACTGCGACCTTGATGCTCCGATCAGCAAGAAAGCTGGTGATCCAATTGCACAATTTCTCGGAAAGCCCATAGGAAGGAAGCTTCGTAAGAGCGCTCTGTGCCAAACCCGATCGAAGGCCTTCGCTATGTCCAAACTAACGGCCAACGCCTCCCCCTTGGACTCTATTGCCTCTGCTTATTTGTGAGTTAGGTAACCCAGAAGATCACCACACCGAGCAACCGCGATGGTAACCGTATTGGCGGTCACTAATCAGCTGGTGATCTTCAAGGTACCGCGATAGGTAGGAAATTATTTATTGCACTTAAAACAAAAGTTGGTACAAAGGCGAACTTAATGCCGAAAAGGCATTCTCTGCCAGCTAACCTTTGGTAGTGTGGTGAGAGCTATGGGTAAGGAACAAACCAACTTATTACACGTATCAAAATGTATTATATAAATATGTTAGTTTATACATGTATAAATTTATACACACATATATGACAGCGCGGTTGCACGTGCGGGGCGGCGCCTCTCAGGCTAGCCAGAATTCTTGTAAAACAATGCGTGCACAGCACACCTGCGCGTTGCACCTGCAGTGGCGATCGTGTGACTACTTGTTTTGCTTGTATAAAATGGACGGAGCGGCCGCCGTTAAGGGAGTCTGAGTTCAGGCTTGGCACGTTGCACTTATTGTATTCGACTACTAGCTCATCCTTGACTCATCGGATAATTAATTCGTGGAAAAGAATTAATTGTTATTTTTAGCTACTAAATTAGTCTCATTATAATTTATAGTTGATTGTCTGTGATCTGTGTATTTCATAATTGTATAAAGTAATATAGTAATTGTGTATAATGTAATATATTGTAAATTAATTATATTCAAAAGAAATGTCCCGTTGGGTTTCTTGTTGGTTCTTCGAAGGACAGAGCTTTTCTCCAAACCAGTGGTCATAGATAATAAATTTAAAAAAAATATTCTAAAAGCTTTTTCTTGGAAATTATAATATATAAACCAATAACATTAATCAAATCATTTTAAATAATGTGCTTCAACCTTATGTTTAAATGTATTTATTGAGGAAGCATCTTTTAAATTTCGTGGAAGATTATTCCAAAGTGTAATTGATGATATCGTAAAGGGATCCGAGTAGTATGTAGATATATGCATCGGGATAGTTAGAGTTTTATTGATCATCGAACGGGGTAAGCTTTGAAAAACGCTCTATCAGATAAGCTGGGGAACAAGGATTGTATATACCATACAAAGTAGTTAGATGTGTGTTCCAGCGAAAATGGATGTCGAGTCAATGTCTTGAATGAAATTGTGATATATGATCAAACTTGCGCAGACCAAAAGGATAGCGTATGCACGGATTGAGCAGACGATCGAGTTAGCTAAGCAGCTTCTCAGTTATATCTGGATAAGCAATATCAGCATAATCAGAAATAGGAAGCAACAGAAGAATAGGACAACTTTATAGCAGGAAAAGAATTGTATACCCGAGAGGCAGTACAAAATGCCTTTCAAGATTTTGTTGCCTCCCGTCCAGCTGATTTCTTCAAGAAGGGTCTCAATAAACTGCCACTGCGTTAGCAAAGATGCATCAATTGCGTGGGTTACGTTAACTTATTTAATTAAAAAAACGGCAATTTTAATCGGTAAAGACCCAATATTATTTACAAATATCAACCCCAATATAAAAGAAATAAAAGTGCTTAGTAAGAGATTCATAACAATATTAGTTGGTATTATTTTAATAATACTCAACTTCTATATCATCATCATTATCATTCATCATTACAGCCCTTCACAAGTCCACTGCTGAACATAGGCCTCCCCCAAGTAATGCCACAAAGCACGGTCCTGAGCCACCTGCATCCATCGACTTCCTGCATGTCTTACCAGGTCGTCACTCCATCTAGTGGGGGGTCGCCCTACACTACGCCTACCGGTACGAGGCTGCCACTCGAGAACCTTTCTTCCCCATCGGTTATCGGTTCTTCGAGCTATATGGCCGGCCCATTGCCACTTCAGCTTACTAATCCGTTGGGCTATGTCGGTCACTCTGGTTCTACTGCGGATATCCTCATTTCTGAGTCTATCACGCAGAGAAACTCCGAGCATAGCCCTCTCCATAGCTCGCTGAGCGACCTTGAGCGTCCTCATACGGCCAGCAGTGAAGGACCACGTCTCTGATCCGTAAGTCATCACTGGCAACACGCACTGGTTGTACACTTTAGTTTTCAGAGATTGAGGTATACCTGACGAGAAGATGTGTCGTAATTTCCCGAACGCTGCCCAGCCGAGTTGAATCCGTCGATTGACCTCTCGGTCGAAGTTGGACTTACCTAGTCGGACTATTTGTCCCAGGTAAACGTATTCGTCAACAACTTCGAGCATAGTGCTCCCAACAACTACCGGCATAGGTGTGACATGGACATTGAACATGATCTTTGTTTTGTCCATGTTCATCTTAAGACCTATCCGTTGGGAGGCACTATTGAGGTCATTGAGCATAGTGCTTAAGTCCTCCAGCGATTCTGCCATAAGGACTATATCGTCGGCAAATCGAAGGTGAGTGATGTACTCGCCATTGATGTCAATACCGTATCCTTTCCAGTCCAGTAGCTTGAAAACGTCTTCCAATGCAGCGGTGATGAGTTTCGGGGATATAACGTCACCCTGTCTTACACCTCTCTGCAGTTGGATAGGTTTCGAGCTCTGGTTCTGTACTCGGATAGCCATCGTAGCCCTACTGTACAAACACTTCAGCACTTCGATATACCGACAGTCAACTTGGCACCGCTGAAGGGACTGTAGCACCGCCCAAATTTCGACGGAATCAAAGGCTTTCTCATAGTCCACATACGCCAGGCAAAGTGGCAGATTGTACTCTTCAGTCTTCTGTACAATCTGCCGCAGGGTATGTATGTGGTCTATGGTACTGAAGCCTTTTCGGAAACCGGCTTGTTCGGGAGGCTGGAAGTCGTCAAGTCTGCGTGCGAGACGATTCGTAATGACTCTCGAAAACAGCACGTAGACGCGGCTCAGAAGGGAAATCGGTCTGTAGTTCTTTAAGAGAGCGTTGTCGCCTTTCTTAAAGAACAAGACAACTTCTATATACTTCTATATAATACTTAAATAAAAAGATTAAAATAAGGACAATTATAATTAAAATTATTTGAAGTAAGGTATAAATAATAAGTAAGTGTTATTGTTGCAGGTTTATTATCAGAAATTAAAACACATGGTGCAAGACAAAATGCATGCTCGTGCTCGAGGCCCCCGCGCAGTCCTTACTCGGCAGCCAACCGAGGGTCGCTCTCGAGATGGCGGGCTGCGGCTCGGTGAGATGGAACGCGACTGTCTCATCGGATACGGAGCTAGGTATGTGAGCTAAGCTAATAGGTCGCCGAAAATGTTGTTGAAAACTGTAAACTGTTTATATCTGGCTGGTTTTTAATATCCATACTAATATTATAAATGCGAAAGTGTGTTTGTTTGGCCTTCTTTCACGTCGCAACAGAGCGTCGGCATGGCATGAATTTTGGTATGGGGATAGTTTGGTGGCTGTAGAGTGACATAGGCTACTTTTTTCCGTGGAAAACATCTCATTCCCGTGGGAAAATCGAATATGTTGCAAAATTAAATTCAGCTAGGTGACGCCACTGTGATTCTACAAGACGGACGACGGTACGATGGACGAACACAGAAGGTCAGAATATCTGGATTATTATGTCTTTTTACCAAAATTAAAATAAAAAATGCATGGATCTGTATTTTTCCACGCAGGACCGGGAAGAGAGCGATAATTACATAAAATTCACCAGCTGATTTTCTACAAACGTTTTGGTGCATTGTAATTCACAGAATAGGCGATAACCTCGCAGCTGATATTAAGTAATCCGTTGATGCTCTGCCTACCCCGCAAGGGTTACAGGCGTGATTATAAGTATGGATCAGAAATACTATCACCACTTGTCACGCTTTCACCCTTAACTATTACTTAACTGTGGTAGAAACAGTTTTTAGTAAGGCTTATTAATAATATTTATTGAACGGAAATGAATACAGTTCTTATATGTGGTTATAAATGAATCGGTATTAACATAAGAAAAATTGTGCAAAATTATAAGAAAAATATTTTTGAGAGTTCTTATTAACTAACGTATACATAGTTTAAATTGATTCCGCTAGATGTCGTTACTAGGTTTTTAAAACGCGGTAACGAAATGTTTCCTGACATGTACTTAACTCCCGCCGTTGAGCCGCGCGTCAACTTATAGCGCATACGGTACCTATACGCTTAAATTGTTTCTATTTCGTAGCTTATTCGACTACCTGCTTTCGATTTCGGTTGTTTGTTATTTGCTTTGTGATTTGGTTAAGGTTGAATGGATTTATATAGGCTTTCATTTTCGGATTTGTGTATTTTCTTGGATCGGTTATGTAGATTTGGTTGGTATTATTTTATACATATTTAGACTCTGGCTTTGATTTTGGATTTTGTTTATTTAGAATCGTGAATTGGTTTTCGTTGTTTAGGTTTTTTAACAATATTTCAAATGAATATTAATAGTATAGATAGTGTATACGGTACCTATACACTTACTTCTTTTTTCGTTGGTTATATTTATATTGACTACTGCTTTCGATTTCGGTTTTCTGCGATTTGTTTTGTGATTTGGTTTAAGTTGATTCGATTTTTTGGCTATCGTTTTCGGATTCGTGTTGTGTCTTGAATTGATTTTGTTGTTTTGATTTTAAAAAATATTTAAAAGGAATATTTATTCCTTTTAGATATTTCGGATTTGCTTTTAAAAAAAATATTTAAAAGGAAATTTAATTCCTTTTAGGTATTTTAACGTTTTTTTATAAATAGGTTTTTTGTTACTTCATAATGCCTCGCAAACGTAAGCCCAGCCTTTCAAGAGTATCTTCTCAAAGACAAGCGAAAAGATTAGCTCGATCGCCAGAATCTTTAGAAAATGCTGAACTAAGAAGGCAAGAACAAGCAGAGCGTCAGGCTGCTTTTATAGCATCTGAGACACCTTCTCAACGTCAGCAAAGGCGTCTTGAACAGACAGAGCGTCAAGCTACTTTAAGAGCTTCTGAAACACCTCAAAGTCAGCGAAGGCGTCTTGAACAGGCAGAGCGTCAATCTACTTTAAGAGCTACTGAAACACCTGCTCAAAGTCAGCAAAGGCTATTCGAACAAGCGGAACGTCAGGCCGCCTTAAGAGCCGCGGAAACATCTGATGAAACTCAACACAGACTCATTGAGCAAGCTGAACGTCAATCTACTATAAGGGCATCTGAAACACCAGAACAGACACAGGCGCGAAGAGATGCAAATGCACAGCTCCAAGCTGAACGTCGACAAAATTTTCTAAGAAACAATTGGTCTGTTTTTAATGACGCAGCATTCAATTATGATCCGTTGATTGATTATAAAAATCACAGGTTAGTTTTTATCGGACTGATGGACAAGGCGTGTCGATTTTGCAGCGCTTTAAAATGGAAAGTGTAGTGTTATGCTTACATACATACTTACATATCATTTTACACTATTTTATTTTTATTTTTCCATTCTGTTTTTGATTTTCTACATTCACCTCAAAACTGGATATTTTGCATCACCTTTATTTCCATAGGATCCTGTAATATTTTTAATTCATAAGAACACAATAACAAATCATTTTCACTTCGTATTTTCACGTTATCAGCACTTTTTAAATCGGTGTCAATGGAGTCTACCTTTTTCGATCTTTTATTTAGTTCTCCGTAACTCTACAATTTCGGGTTTCGTGCGCGCTCTTGCGCTACCTTTTTTCCTATATAAATAATATCTCATTTTTCACTTAAATCTTGCCGTTTCTGTATTACGAGCTTAAAACCAAAATTTGACATGTTTTGACATCGTTGTTTATCTGGTTGTCGTGGCAATTTTTATTCAAATATTGTTACCGGCCTGATGTTTTTACTTCAAAAATACTCTTTTCTTCTTGGCCATTTACAAAAATTTGCTTTTAATTTAAATAATTTCAAATAATTTCTCGTTCTTATCCCAGATCCGTCAAAAAGTATAAAAGCCGAAGAATCGGCCGATAGAGGGCCTCACTTCAGCTTTGATACGAGAAGCACCTCTTAAAGGCCGCACTGCCTCGGGATCACTTCTCCAGGTCGCCTAGCCACGCCTAGCCTCCCCATAGTGCCCGCGATTTGGCCTCGTTTCACGTCTCCTACTCCGCGTCACCCGCAAAAAAAAAGAGAGGGATCCCTCGAGCTTTATCCGCACTGCCTCGGGATCTTGCAAGCCTTCTCCTGAAGTCGTCGCCTAGCCACGCCTACGCCTCCACCTATTAGTGCCCGCGCTATCTTCGGCCGCTGAGCGTGCTTGTCTCAAGCGCTGCGTGTTCCTACTCCAGACGCTGCGTGTCTACTCCGGACGCTGTGTGTGTCTACTCCGGACGTTGTGTTTGCCTACTTCAAGCGCCACGTGTACCTACTCCAGACGCTGCGTGTCTACTCCGGGTGCTGCGTGTATCTGCTCCGGGCGTTGCGTGTGCCTACTCCAAGCGCTGCGTGTACCTTCTCCAGACGCTGCATGTGCTTTCTCCAGATTCTGCGTGTACCTAGAGCAGGCGCTGTGCACCTATCATAGGCATAGCCCGTGCATACTTCGTTGCAGTATCTTTATTTTTGTTATTTTTTTTTAATAATATTGTAAATCACTATCATCATTACAGCCCATCATCACCTTCATACCTTTTTTTTATAAAAGAAACTGTAAATCTTTTCAAATTTTTAAATAATTTATTTTATTTTTGGTTGTTTTGTTGTAGTTAGGTTAGGTTATTTAGTTTTTAATTGTCTCTCCACGACAATTTATTACTAAATAACCTAACCTAACTACAACAAAACAACACAGGAAAAAGGCTTTATCCGCACTGCCTCGGGATCTTGCAAGCCTTCTCCTGAAGTCGTCGCCTAGCCACGCCTACGCCTCCACCTATTAGTGCCCGCGCTATCTTCGGCCGCTGAGCGTGCTTGTCTCAAGCGCTGCGTGTTCCTACTCCAGACGCTGCGTGTCTACTCCGGACGCTGTGTGTGTCTACTCCGGACGTTGTGTTTGCCTACTTCAAGCGCCACGTGTACCTACTCCAGACGCTGCGTGTCTACTCCGGGTGCTGCGTGTATCTGCTCCGGGCGTTGCGTGTGCCTACTCCAAGCGCTGCGTGTACCTTCTCCAGACGCTGCATGTGCTTTCTCCAGATTCTGCGTGTACCTAGAGCAGGCGCTGTGCACCTATCATAGGCATAGCCTATGCATACTTCGTTGCAGTATCTTTATTTTTGTTTTTTTTTTAATAATATTGTAAATCACTATCATTCATCACACATCAATATCACAGCCCATCATCACCTTCATACCTTTTTTTATAAAAGAAACTGTAAATCTTTTCAAATTTTTAAATAATTTATTTTATTTTTGGTTGTTTTGTTGTAGTTAGGTTAGGTTATTTAGTTTTTAATTGTCGCTTTACGACAATTTATCAGCCTTGTTAAGGAATTCGTACTTAATAACCCTTTTCATTGTTATAATTAAGTGCAAAGTTAAGTTTAAGAAATAAAAATGTAATTAAAAATTGTACCTCTTTAAGTTATCTAGAATAAAAATATAAAAGTGATGAATGAAGTGAAGTGTTATATGTAAGTCTAAATATAATCCAGGTAAGTTGAAAAACTAGATGAAGTTTTGTTTTAGAATTTGGAAGATAGTACCTCTTTAAGTTCTCTAGAATAAAAATATTAAGGTGATGAATGTAAGTGTTATATGTAGGTCTAAATATAATCCAGATAAGTTGAAAAACTAGATGAAGTTTTGTTTTAGAATTTGGAAGATATGATAAGGATGAGTAAATAAAGAGTTAAGAACGAAAGAGAAAGCAATTCAATCAAAAGGAAATGGATAAGGCGTAGCTAAGGTGAAGAAAAGAAGAACTTTTACGTCGGGCGCCAAATTGTAGAGTTACGGAGAACTAAATAAAAGATCGAAAAAGGTAGACTCCATTGACACCGATTTAAAAAGTGCTGATAACGTGAAAATACGAAGTGAAAATGATTTGTTATTGTGTTCTTATGAATTAAAAATATTACAGGATCCTATGGAAATAAAGGTGATGCAAAATATCCAGTTTTGAGGTGAATGTAGAAAATCAAAAACAGAATGGAAAAATAAAAATAAAATAGTGTAAAATGATATGTAAGTATGTATGTAAGCATAACACTACAAAAGATGAGACCACAGGCACGTGCTGTTCCAATGGCAAAGTGTCTCTTCCGTTACTTGGGGAACCAGAAGAACCTTTGAATATTTTCTTTTTATATGATGCTAATGAGTCACGGCGCTTTTTAAACAGGATCCGGAAATATAACTCATACTTTCAAATGACGTCCTTCGGAGTTGACCGGGAAATAATAATGCCGGGATTTTCGCCTACATTTACGGTGCGAGGGCAAATTTATCATAGAATAGGTACACTTTTTCCAGCTGAAAACGAACAGCATAAATTTTTACAAGTATATTTTATGGGGTGACGAAGAAATTGAGGTAGACCGTCGCTGCCAATTTATCCAGGGAGTTGAGAGTGACACAGTGTTCAAAATTCATAGATTCTTGCATGAACGTAATATTTTAGTCAAAACATTTAAAATTGCTTTAGAAAACCTACCTGAAGAGGATTATAAAGTCGTCATTCACGCAGATCGGACCCTTCGAGGAGAGCATGAAAGGCGCTACAATGCACCTTTGATAAACGAAATAGCAGCCGTAATTAGTGGTGATCAATTTTCTTCACGAGACATTGTCTTGCGAGCACGTGATGATACGTTGCAACGGGTAGCCGATACACACAAGTTTTATGACGCTCTGCAATACTCATTGATTTATTGCAAAGGACAAGAGGGTTATCATTTTCAAATTCCATTCATTAACCCGGTCACAAAGGCGCCTACTCCGAATAAAAAAGTATCATGTATGGATTTTTATGCGTATCATATGATGTTGCGAGAATATGATTTTAACCTCTTAGCCCGGTGTAGACAATTATTTCATCAATTTTTGGTAGGCATGTATGTGAAGGTAGAAAGTGAACGTCTCCGTTATATATCTTTAAATAAAAAAAAGCTGCGCGTTGAGAATTATATACATTTACAAGATGCAGTTTCTAGCGACGCCAATGTAAACCCCAGAGATTTAGGTAAAATGGTAATTCTGCCCTCATCATTCGTTAACAGTCCCCGCTACCTACATGAGTACACACAAGACGCATTCGCCTATGTACGGATTTACGGAAGACCTGATCTTTTTGTTACTTTTACTTGCAATCCCACATGGAAAGAAATAACCGAGGAGCTAATGCCGGGCCAAAAAAGTACTGACAGACACGATTTAGTTGCTAGAGTATTTAGATTAAAAGTACAAAAATTAATGTATGTAATTAACAAAGGGAAAATTTTCGGAGAGGTGCAGTGCTTCATGTATTCAATTGAATGGCAAAAAAGAGGATTACCGCATGCCCACATTCTAATATGGCTTAAAGAGAAGTTGCGGTCCAGCCAAAAAGACGACATAATAAGCGCCGAGATTCCGGATCCTGAGCAAGATAAAGAATTGTATGATACCATCGTCCGAAATATGATTCACGGTCCATGTGGAGCACGAAATTCAATATCGTCATGTATGAAAGAAGGAAAATGTACAAAGAAATTCCCTAAACAGCTATTAAAAGAAACAGTGCACAATGACAATGGCTACCCTTTATACAGACGCAGAGCTTCCGAAGATGGTGGCAGGAAAGTTACAATCAAATCTCGCTCTGGAGCGTTTTAAACCTTAGATAACAGCTGGATTGTCCCGTATTCGCCCATTCTATGTAAAATGTTTAATGCCCACATTAATGTAGAAGCATGTAGCGCTGTCCGCGCAATCAACTATATCTGTATTCTGTAAGTACATAAATAAAGGAAGCGACCAAGCAATATTTAATCTCACGAGTGAAGGTGAGGCAAATCCCGTTAATGAAGTACAGACCTTTCAAGCAGGGCGTTATGTCAGCAGTAACGAGGCAGCGTGGCGTCTCCTTGGCTTCCCTTTACACGAAAGGCACCCAACAGTCACTCACCTTGCTGTGCACTTAGATGGAGAGCTGACGAAAAACCCAAAACTATTAACACCTCAACTTTGTCAAACCGACTCCTTGCAAAAACGTGTTTTTGGCCTGGAACACATCTAGGAAGGAGTGGAAACGCCGTATTCAAGGCGCGCCTTTTGCAAATTGGCCCGGTATAAAGTCATCAGATTCGCTTGGTCGTGTGTATACCGTCCATGTAACTAATTTTGAATGTTTCTCTTTACGATTGCTACTGCACCATGTTCGGGGTCCTGCAGGATATAAAGACCTTAAAACTGTCAACGGTCAGGAATGCGCAACTTATAGAGAAGCATGTGAAGCTCTGCATCTTTTAGAAAACGATAATCACTGGGATGAAACCATGGAGGAAGCTGTGCAGTGCCAGTCACCAGCCAAAATTAGGGATCTTTATGCAACTCTCATATCATCTTGCGGGCTATCTAATGCACATGAATTGTGGGACAAATATAAAGAGTACATGGCGGAAGATATTTTGCGAAGGTTACAGCAGACACACGCGAACATGACATACAATGAACACATTTATAATGAAGCACTTAGAAAAATTGAAGATAAAAAATGGCAATGGTAGGCAAAAAATTAAGCGACTTTGGAATGATAAGCCTTCAGCGAACAACCGAAAATGAACTAAGTGATGAAATTATACGCAAAACAAACTACGATATACCAGCTTTGCAGTAGCAAGTAGCCGAATTTGTACCTCGCTTGCTTCCCGAACAAAAACGAGTTTTTGACAAAGTATTAGGACAAATTGAATCTGGAAATGGTGCACTTTTCTTTTTAGATGCCCCTGGAGGAACTGGGAAGACATTTTTGTTAAATTTATTGTTAGCGCAAGTACGGAAAGATAAAAACATTGCTGTGGCCGTAGCTTCCTCCGGTATAGCCGCCACGCTGCTAAGCGGGGGCCGCACTGCAGATTCTGTTTTTAAACTCCCTCTAAATCTAGCCCAGGAAGAATCGCCGATCTGCAACTTTAGCAAAAATAGTGCACGAGGTATAATGCTACGACAATGCAAACTTTTAGTGTGGGGCGAAAGTACATTGTCGCATAAAAAAGGTTTAGAAGCACTAAATCGAACGCTCCAGGATTTGCGCAGCAATACCGATGTAATGAGAGGAATGGTGGTTTTACTAGCTGGTGACTTTCGCCAAACTTTACCTGTCATTCAAAAGGGCATACCTGCAGATGAAATTAAAGCATGCCTCAAGTCGTCTATGTTATGGAACAAGGTGACAAAATTCAGTTTAAACTACGAATATGAGAGTGCATTTGTATAATGATATCAATACTGGAAACTATGCTGACACACTATTAAAAATTGGCGATGGGTGGTTGGAAACGGATGCTAAGGGGTTGCGTTAGATTGACGAGAGATTTTTGTAATTTAGGACAGGGTCATTTCGAATTAATTGCGAGCGTTTATTCAGATTTAACGAACAACATGCATGAAGACAAATGGTTATGTGAAAGAGCGATTCTTGCACCAAAAAATGAGAGCGTTAACAAAATAAATTCAGATATATTAAGCGAAGTAGCAGGAGAAATAACGGAGTATTTGTCAGTAGACACAGTTATGGACACAGATATTCTGTGTCCATAACAGAGCACTTCATATCCCGTAGAGTTTCTAAATTATCTAGAGTTGTCAGGTGTGGCCTCACATAAGCTTCAATTAAAATTAGGCGTCCCAGTCATGCTAATGCGAAATTTAGATGCTCCTCGGTTATGTAACGGGACAAGTGAAGAGACAAGACAAAGACACATCTTGGACGGAACATAATCGGTGCTACAATTTTGACAGGCGTAGGAAAAGGTGAAAATGTTATTATACCACGGATCCCTATAATTCCCACAGATCTTCCTTTTCAATTCAAAAGGTTGCAGTTCCCTATTAAGCTCAGTTTTGCAATGACAATTAATAAAGCGCAAGGGCAAACGTTACAGGTAGCGGGGGTCAACTTAGAAAAACCGTGCCTCTCTCATGGTCAGCTGTATGCAGCATGTTCGCGTGTGTCAAATCCCCAGAATCTCCACATTCTTTCCCCGAATGGAAAAACATATAACATTGTGTACAGTAGCGTCTTAAAATAGTGTTCAGTTAGTTTTTTTTTTTCCAAAATTCCCACAATCAATTAATCAGAATTCCCACAGATCTTCCCTTTCAATTCAAAATTTCCTATTTAGCTCAGTTTCTTTTCAATTCCAAATGCTGTACCTCTGACGGACCTATTAAGCTCAGTTTCCTTTCAACTCAAAAGGCTGCATCTCTGACGGATCTTTTATTTGGCTCAGTTTCCTTTCAATACAGAAAACTGCATCTCTGACGATTAAATTTAGCTCAGTTTCTTTTCAAAAGTCTACATCCCTGACGGATAATTATGCTCAGTTTCCTTTAATTAAAAAAATATCCCATTTCCATTTGGAATAAACAGGCTATTTTCATGCTTTCCTATACGCTGCGTTTCAAAACATTTAAATAGGCTGAGGAATCAATTTTGCTCAGTTTCCTTTTAATGGCTGCATCTCTGACAAATCTATGAAACTCAGTTTTCTTTCAATTCAAAAAGCAATGGATAGTTCATTTCCCAGTGGCCATGCGGGCGAAGCCGCGGGTGACAGCTAGTCAATACATATAGGACATTCAGAAAAATAAAAAGTAAAAATCAATTTCCCGCCATTTTTCAATTTTTGTCTAAATGAGTGAATCTAAGGAAGAAATTCGATACAGAAGTTTTATTACAAAAAAGGAAAAAATGCGACTTGAGGCGCGACAAAAAATTGTGTTCTTTATGGACCTAATGCAGTGTCAGAAAGAGAAGCACAAAGTTGGTTCAAGCATGTTCATTTCGGGAATTTTGATGACAAAGATGCAGCTCGCTCTGGTCGCCCCCATACGGATAAAGTCGATGCTATTTTTTGAAAAATTGGAGCAAGATCGGCATATTAGTAGTAACGACATAGCCGAGGAATTAAGGATTGACCACAAAACAGTATTGACCCAATGGAAAAATTTGGCTATACGAAAGAGCTCGATATTTGGGTCCTACATTCACGGAAATGTTTAA
This sequence comes from Parnassius apollo, assembly GCA_907164705.1. Lineage (NCBI taxonomy): Eukaryota > Metazoa > Arthropoda > Insecta > Lepidoptera > Papilionidae > Parnassius > Parnassius apollo. Next base: position 10,908,212 of record CAJQZP010000851.1, read on the forward strand.
TGAATTGTGTACTCATTTGCGATTCTCTATTGAAACGTAATGAAACCGAAATATATTTGAAAAGATTGATCACAGATAATGAAAAGTGGATCACCTATGACAAGAACGTGCGAAAAAGATTATAATCAAAAGGTAGTCAAGCTCTACAGACTGTAGCAAAACTCGGAATAAGACGCAATAAGGTCATGCTTCATTTAGTGTTGATGATTGGAAGAGCATCGTTTATTATGAGCTTTTACCGACGGGCAAAACTGTCGATTCGGATCCATACTGCCATAAACTAATGAGACTCAAGGAAGTAATTGAGAAAAAACGGCCGGAATTGATCAACAGAAAAGGTGTGGTCTTTCATCATGATAACGCCAGACCACATACATATTTGGCTATTCAACAAAAATTGAGAGAGCTTGGTTGGGGAGTAGTTAATGCATCCACCATATAGTCCTGATATTAGTAAAAAAATATCGATATGTTTATACAGTATCGAATCATTTTTTTACTTGCCCATCCCTAACTTATAACATTGTTTTGCTTATTAGGACTTCGTATAACACATTTAAATATTTCCAATGTTATAATAAAACGGGTGATAATAACTGAGGGTGTAAGATATGACATGACAATATATCGATATTTATCATAATATATAATATATATATATATATATATATATATATATATATATATATATATATATATATATATATATATCGTGAGATAAATATCGATATATTGTCATGTTTTGCATGATGTGGTGTTTTTATGAGAAATATCGATATTTCGATATTTTTACCCAAGCCTATTATAAGTTTTGATGTTTAAATACGTGTAATATATGATGTAAATTGTAATACGTGGTAGCAGCGTAAACAAATCTGTTACAAAAACTCGCCTCGTAAATATTGTTAAAGTCGAGTTTGGGAAGAGACAGAACTGACTTTCAATTAGTAGTGTGGTATGCTCATAGATATTGTATAGTATAGATTAGCAATGTAGTAATTAGGGCGAGACTAAAATCAAAATACACCAGTGTGCGTGTAATGTGGATGTCTGGGTGACAAGTACTGTTGCACCATGCATCGCCTGCGGCCTGCCTCAACTTGAATTATTGATACCGATTGCAATATATTTGTATCTTCTGATTTGACGCACATGATGTAAGTGGATATTTTTAACCAACTACGGCCAAGATTATTACAATTTTAGAAGGCTATGTATGTATGTTTATCTGTTCCCTCAAATCATATAGACTACTCATATTATATTGACCAATTACATATCTTTAAAAGCAATGTGCCCTTTCGCGAGGTTTGTTTTTCTCCAGAGTACTTGTTGCATATAGTCGAATATTTTCTTTCAAAAAACCATTCTTCTTTATTCATTATTAAAAATATTACTAAGTTGAATAAGGCTGCATGCAAGGCGTGCCTTTGCATGTTAAGGACATTTCGATAACATATAATCTTTAATGTCAATCTCTACAACAGTGAAGTTAAAATGAGCAGAATTTCACGTATTTGAAATAATTTTTGCTTTGCATTCAGATTATTATTATAAAATGTGATATTTTTCCTCTTCATTAAAGTACAAATTGTTTGTACCTGCTCTAAAACAGCATTTATAGTCAACCAAATCTAAGGACAGCTGTCAGACTTGTTGCACCAAGCACGCCAACCAAAAAATGGGAACGTACAATATTCGATTCTTAAAAAGATTCTTAAAAAAGTCAACATCTATTATTTAGACTTGGTAATCATTTACGGTTTGGTTTGAATAATACCAGAATAAATTAAAAACGGATAATTTAAAACACAAGATTCATCAGTTTCTTCGTATTTGCTGATAATGCGTATTTCTAGAGGCACAGTTATAAAAATTTAATATTGAAACTAGATTAAAAATAAATTTATTTCATCACTTTCAGTACGACTAGTTGAGCTCGTCACTCATCGTTGTTTAGACTAATTATTATTTGATTTTCAATAATGCAGTCAAAATTAATGTCTTTCAAAGTTATCCATAATCAATTTTTTTTTCTACCACTTTTTCCTAATCATCCTTGGGCACATGGACACATGCTTCAACGAATATAGAAGAAACAGCCTAAAAAGTTAAAGCCGAGTCACAAAATAAGGCGACATACACAAAATCACTAAATTACGCACAGTAAGCTCCCAAAATGGCGTAGTGAAATTTGAAATTACGTAGTGGTTTTTTCAACGCGGCCTTGTATATGAGTTTTTTGCCTACACAAATGTACGTTGAAAAGTTAAACAAAATAAACTTGTTTCATTCATGGTCATGATTCATGTAATTTAAGGAATTTTAGAAATTATAATTTAATTGAAAATTATAATACATTAAAAAAATTAATGATTCGATTATTTGAATATTTTTGCCGATTATTCGCATAACAATGAACGTCAAGTAAAAAATTTGATACTGGTTATTTTTTTTTAATATTTTGCTTTGTTTGAACGATTCGAGTTTAAATTAGTGATAAAAACTATACACGTAATGAAATATAGATAACTTCATAATTCTTCAGATTTACGTAATAGGTTATCTTGAATCGTGTGAGTACGCTTGTGCAAAGTTATTGCGGAATGATTAATATAAAACGTATATACTTACAGCTAAACATTCCAATCTTACCTGCGGATTAAATATATAAACATTCCAATCGTACCTACGCCTTAATGTAGGATTTCTTTCTGCGGTGAGCTATATTTAGGTACTACGCACTTAGTCATAATTAATTACGTCAAACACTAACTTTTACTTTAAAACCTGAGATTTTACAAAAACAAGCGGGATTTGTTTTGTTCACGAATAACTCCAGGCCGAAACAGGCTAACCTATCTTTCTCGCTCTAACATATGTGTACACTTATGCCCTTTCTCTTTTGAATTGCCAATCTATTCTATCATCAGTTAATCCTAAATTTATGGGTGTACATTCGTTATTAAGTTTCATTGTAGTGTGTGGTTTGGATTGTTTTTGCTAAATTCTCAGAGAAAGAATAGACGTAGCGCTGCGTACATTACAAGTGACACCGAAACCATACTCAATTTATTGACACGAATTCACGGATCCACGCGTATATCATTCTTTCTTGATTTAAGATCAGGTAACGGTCCATTGGTGGACGCACACATCTTATGCACCTAAACTATGATGGTGGTTGCAAATGATTTTAGATGTATAATGTGTGCGTAATTGCGTGTTTTTTTTTTAAATAAGGTGAGCGTAGTTTTGATTTCGGCGCCACATGGTATTTACTATTTCCTTCCCTTTCTTTGTTGATCTTGTTAAAATACTAAGTTTAAATTGAACGTTTTGTATTGATTGCATTAAGTATGCTGCTGATGGAGAGGCTGATGTTAGCGTCGGACGCGTTCAGCGCGGATATCTGCGGCGCCTGTGGGCGCCTAGCGAGCCGCGCTTGGTGCCACGCCTGCCGATCGTCCGCCGGCGTCTCTACCGTTGAGATGCCCTATGCCTGCAAACTACTCTTCCAAGAACTTGCCTCTATGAACATCGTCCCTAAACTTACTCTTAAGAGATATTGTTAATAAAGCTACGTAAAAGAAAACGCTCTTTTTATTTTCAATATTGGGCAGATAATTCTTTTCCTCAAGGGTGACGACGCTTCTGCAGCTTTCCTTATTTATTGCTAGTGGCCATTATCCTGCAATCCTACGTCGTTTGCCTCTACTGTCATCGTCCGTATGTGATATTGGTCGCACATGAATAATCTGTTTCGTAGGGCGATCAACTTCGCGCATTAAACGATTTCTTACCGGCTAATTTATAAAAAAAATACAGAAAGGCCGGATCAATTTATAGAAGTTTGTGCTCTTTTTCATAAAATGCGTCAAAAGAAGATTGAGAAAGTATTGTGTGCATCCATTATTATTTGCAAGATTAGTTAAGGGGCAATTAATCGGTCCAATAAAGATTTAAAATCGCTCTGGCGTACAAAACACTAGGTATTGGTATAACGTTATTGGCTGATCGCTAGCGGATCGAAATCATGTCTCGTTACTTTTTTTACACCTGCATAACATCTTGATGCTCGCCGATAGTTTAGCCGGTCGATCATTTTAGCCTCCATGAACACCTATCCTTAACTGTCATTTTTATCTGGATATCCTACGAGTTTTATTTACACCCGATTGCGAATTAAATTACGTGCAGAAAGAATCCAGTAATTCTGACGCAAAATGGACATCAACAATCTGGGGCCAGCGTGACAATTCAATTTATGGAGGTAATCAACTAAAATTCAAAATATGATCCTTACGCGGTAAAACTATAGGGTGCCGTTGATCGAAACTCAAATGTAAGTTAGACAAGCGCCCACTTACTCTAATAATTCCATTCTGCAAAAATGACTTGATGCGTTGAAAAGCGCGATTGTAAGTTCTATTTGATTGTAATCTTGTAATTTCATCGGAAAAGTGCACACGTTGAAGTTCACGCAATATTAGCAACTCGGGATAACTATAATCGGACGCAACGACATACGGACGTCGTGGTAGAAGCTTCGCGAATCGACAGATGTAAATTATGCCACGCAATATAACTACATGTAAACAATCGATAATATAAACACGAACAAACACTATTTAATCACTTCTAGAACTACAAACGCAATTATTATTTTAGAAATTACAATATATATAACGACAAAAAATGATTTAAATATAACACAGCGTCAGCGTACTACTGTGGCGTAGGCTAAACTATATTTTTTTATATGCAACACCAACAAGCTAAATAAACACTAATAAGCAAAATACTAATTTATAATTCTACCAAAGACAAACTAATATTTAAATCACACAAACCATCTAATCATAAGTATGCAATATCCAAAGCGAATCGAAACTATCAAGAATTATAAGCGGTGAAGCTATGCGACGAACGCTTCGGAACAACATTGCTTATGGCTTGTTGCTCGCGAAGTCTCAATTCTTTCCGCCAAGCAAGATTGGCCTTAGCTGGTTTATCTCGTAGTCTCCAATGGGGCACGCTTTCCGTCGCAGCGTCTCCATGCACCGCGACCGCGACCTCGATCAGCGCCGCGCGCGCTTCCGCTAACGACATCGATTCGAGTCCCGGGTCACGAAATACGTGCACCGAATATGTCACCTGACGGGTCGCGGGGCGATCTAACTTTGTTAGTTTGGGCCTTCTTCGCGGTGTCTATAAACTGGCAAACCTAGCTCCAGGGCTATCCCTATTCGGCGTTCCCTTCGGCTGCAACGAAACTACAACAGGTTCTATTCCCGTTCTCGTACTAGTAGACTAACGTCTTGCTTCTCGACTCCTTGCGTAATCTATTATTCGAGCTAAGTATAGGCGGGACGTTCCCCTCCTCCTTTTCCCGGAAATCGCGAGCCAATAATTCGTGAGGTTCGACAGCAGCGGTGCAACAATAGGAGGTTGCCGAAACATTGTGAGCGGTAGGAGCGGGACCAATAATGACGTAACACAAAATGGTCTCCAATGCGTATGCGAGGCGCGGTACACGAGGAATTACCCCTGACCTTATTGTGTAGCAAAAGTTGTTGTGGCATTTGTTACATACTGAACTAGAGTTACAATTAGCGACGCGATGCTTATTACTTAAACAGTTCAAACACAAGTTGTTGGTCTTTGCTATTTTATAAAGTTCGCTCGGTGAACGCTTACGGAAGGTCGCGCAGTTATACAAATTACCGTTTTGGTTATTTTTACATAAAACACAGGCGCTATGAGGAGATGAAGGCGCGGTGTTTACATACATCAGACACCTAGCTGTCCTTGTTGACAAGACTGGTCGAAGTTCGGCGCACTTCTTCGCTACGCGTTTGGCACTCGCGGGACGTTGTATTACTTTAATTTGATCTCGAACGAAAGATGCCAAAGCTTCGAATGATGGCAATTCAGAGCCACGATTCTCCATTTCAAACGCACGCACGGTGTCCGGGTTTAGCTTCTTTAATGCAATATGTAGAAACACAAAGTCCATAAGGTCATCAAATTTAAGGTTTTTGAGCGCAGCTACTGATGTTACAAATTTATACAAAAACTCTAGACCAGTGATATTCGCGGATGAAATAACTTTAAGATCGAATATTTGGTCTAGATATTATTTTTAAGCGTTTTGAAAATTAGCAAATAATTGTTTGCTGTTGGTGTGAAACACGAACATATAGACTGCGCTTTACCTGTCAACTTACTAATTAGATAATATTTTTTTTCAGCGTCCGATAACGAGGGATTGTTATGTATAGTGTTTTGAAAGCTATCAATAAACAACGGCCAATTTTTAATATCACCATTAAATACCGGGATATCTATAGGGGGCATTCTAAGTGATTCACGTAGACGTACCTACCTGAATTTCCTGTTTTACTTTGCTCTGGGCTGAAGACTGTAAAAGTTTAGCAGTTCTTTTTATGCGACACAACATATCTTCAAACGATATAAGTGATTGGTAATTTGCTGCATATTGAGGGTCGATCTGCAGTTCTAAGTTATTTTGTCTAGTACACTTTCGTAATCTAACCTCAACGATTCCACTGTTTCGATTTCATATGAAAACGTCTCCCGCACTGATTCTACGTTAATATTTTTTATATGATCACTTATATATTGTATACGTGAAAAAAGTACGTCCCTCTTTGCGGAAAGAGTTTTAAGTTTAATTTCATTTCCACTTACTGACATCTTGTATCACACTAATTAACATTAAACTATCACCAACAATATCGTACGACGATGAAAGACGATAGATTCACAATACGTTAATGTGAAATGTTTACTAGTGACGCATCACTCTTCCACAAAACGACGTTAAATCAAACACTTTTTCACGATTATTTTTTCTTGAGCGAGGTAGTTTGCTAAAAGATGAGTCAAATTGTTACGCGCGACGTAGGTAAATGCGGATCGCTTGCCGCCGTAGATCCGCCGCATGCCGATGTAAAGCGCATAGACGGCGTGCGATAGCTATAAGTGCCGTGTATACGTCGCTCTTGAACAACTATAACATTTGTGGACTTGCAGGTGCATGTGTTTAAAAAGAGTAAGCTCGTTTCTTCCACAAAAAAGTTATGCGCTTTAGAAAACTCCTAGTAAATCGCACAGTGTTGGTGGTTGTTAATGTCAGCTGTGCTTATATACGGGAAGTATGTAGGCTGCTGGGCCTCCTCTCGTGGCTTAAGAATGCATTATTTGTATAAATATTACGAATAATAGAACCAGGTAAACAGAAAAATACAGCGGGTCAAACTAAACTAAATGAGCGTCTATTTATCTATGCGAATAAAGCTACAAAAAAAATTCAATTATTTTCAATTTTATATTCAACAGTACGGCGTACCGTTGGTAATGCTAGGTGAAGTTATATCCAATGTTAACAAACTAGAATGCATTGTCCAAGGAATTGGTTCAGCAGTTCGACTCGATCAAGCCATAGGGCGTCAGTTCCCAATCCGTTCGACTGGACCAGAATGGTTGAGCGACAGGCTGTGCCCTCGAATCCAGCTCGAAGGAACCAGAATGGTGTGGCGAATGACCAGATCCGAGCTGATAAGCTTAAAATGCTTGTGTTAGGAGTGGTTCACGACAGTAGTTGAATGGTGGATTCGAACCCACGATCTTTTGAGTTCGCGGTCCGCACCCTGCCATTAGGCTACTGTCTTTAACAATTTGTTATTATCATAGGATTGACGACAGATAAAATTTATCATTTCCAAAAGCAAAGATTTGAGCACAATTCCAGTATTAATACAATATCAACAGAGCATAAGGGATTAAAAGAGGTTACAAGTAGCTTGTTTATCTCTCTGTCCAATGTATCTATTTCGCTTGTTCGTCTCTGTCCAATGCCCAAAATGTGTAAGCATAAATGTGTAAACCTAAATGACACACAAAATACCTGCAACAGAAGCATCCTAAAATAACGCCATTCTACTCAGTTATATTTATCAAAAAAGCAGGGTATACAATCACTATATTTTATATGCTAATTCCAATGAGAGCAAATGGATGGCTTCACTCGCGCATGTGATGCAATAAAAGCACAGCATAGTCATAAAAAATATCATTTATTTAGTGATCTTTCATAATTTTCAGCATTTTTAAACAAGCTTTTAATATCACAAACAGGAACCACAATGAAAACAAAAATACAATATACAATATTGTACTGTTGGAGAATAGTCTGAAGATCAAATAGCTTATGCTGATCCAAAAGATAAGAACGTGGGAGCCAAGACGTCGCAAAGACAACCGCGGCGGAAGATTTTGGCTCACAATGTTATTGTGATTCGTCACATCTTTAATGTAAGATTGTATCGTACAAGGCTTTTGCAATATTTCACGTGCTACATATCCCCAAAAATCATTTCGATGCCATAATGAAGAGAACTGTTGGCCATACTAGAAAAAAAAAACTACATTAGTTTTGGTACTTATGGAATGTCATAAAAACAGTAGTTGCCATACGTACGATTTCATTTAGTCTTGACGCTATTTGATAAAACATCCTCACTAAGATGGTGTTTTCGTAGCTTGCAATGGGCATTAGATCCGGATCACCCATGTAATGGACGAATTTAGCCTTACTTCTCAACTAAATATATTAAATATCAAATATTAATAACAAAAGAAAATTAAGCTTAAATAAACACAATTTTAACATTTTATACCTTATTGGTAATAGAAAGAGCAAAGTTGAAGGAATTTGTAAAAGATGAGTTTTCTTGCGAAAGATCTTCAACCTCAGTTTCTAGCGGAAGTAACACGTTTTCATTTAACTGAAATAAACATTTAATTTGTATAGTTTCCACAAAACGGCAATTATCAATAAAATAAGTAACGGTGAATAAAAATATGGTTAATTTACCATAAAAATAGTGCAGAAATAGTGAACACAGATATTAAGATAAGATGGGACTTTCTTTATCTCTTCAAAAATAAATTCGTTCTCATCCTTGTCCGAAATTAACAACCAGAATTTCACCGCTGACCATAACCCTAAAAGTATTGGTTTATTTGTGAGAAATTAATTCGAAAAATGTGTTGCATTTAAACATTTAACCGTTTTTATCTTACAAAAAGCTCCTGTGATAAAGTTATTATGATCAAACAATTTTATATTACTAAAATATTTTTTTAAATAAATAGCAGTAGCCCATTTAAAACAATTTTAAAATGTTTTATAATATGTGAATAATGTTTAGGATTATTGAAAAAATATAAACTAACTTCAGTTATCATCGGAACTGTTTGAAATTTATATTCTTTTATTCACTGTGAAATTACTATATATGTAAATTAAACATAAACAGGCAAATCTGTTAACCAACCCTCTAAATATCAATAAAAATAAAATACAGTTTAATTGAGACCTTTTCTATTTCTTGTAAAAATGTGCCATTTATTATGCTTTATGTTACCTGAAATTTTTCATGTATTTTTTAAATAAACTTTTCAACTATTACCTTGATTTTGGTTACTTAATTTACTTTTATACTCTTCCACATTCTTTTCAGCGACTGTTTTTAATGAAATAATTTTTCTTACAAATTCAAGTGCATAATGTTTCCTATTTTCAGACCAGATTGGAGTGTATTCAAAATCTGTCGTTAGATTCAGTTCCGATAAAGCTTGTTTAGCAATAGTTACCCATTTATTTAAAGCGATACCGTTATATGTGTAACTGCAAAAAAATAATATTCTTCATTGTATACCAATACGGAATAAACGCAAAAAAAAAAACAAATACGTTAGTACAACAGGCAATCTTATTGTAAAAGTGTATTCTTCTAATCTATACGTGGTAGAGCTACGCTGCAGGTATATTATGGTCGTAGCATGGATGTGAATGTAAAATAGTAGCTAAATGCTGCTGTGTTTTGTTATGGTGAATGTGGAGAACCGGAGATCCCTTACTGGAAACGAGACATTTTAACTTATGGCGGCTTCTCACTGCGTGTGTTATCACGCGCAGCACCGCGCCCGCACGCCCCAGGCACAGTGTGAAGGGCTTCCGAGGCGTGGCGCGGTGCGGCGCGGGCAGGCGTGGCGCGGCGCGAGCTATCCGTTTAAAATCGGTAACTTCAAATGCGCTCCGTGTGCCTACAAGATTGAATTCGTTCATTTCGTCTTAACTCGTCCGACGTTGAGGTACTCTATTGTCTATATAGATATGGAGTTGTTTAATGAGACGATTGTTGAATTTTTAATTTCAACGATGTCATCCACCAGCGCCTTTTCTTCTTCTATTTGTTAATTTTATTAAGTAAATGATATCCACAAAATAAGACAAAAGCGTCTGAAGCAACAGCGATGCTTTCTTCAGTGGCATTGCTCCATGGCTGGAGGTGGCAATTCGAATCACACGACATCAGGTGCGCTGCGCTAAACACACTGAGTCAGTGGCTCGGAGTTTGGGCAAGCACGCGCCGCTCCACGCCAGTTAAAAGGGTGGCGCGGGCTGGCGCTTGCTTGCACGTACAAAAATCAACACGGGCGGCGCGGCGCGTGGTAACAAACGCAGTGTAAAGCCGCCATCAGTCCTCACGGTGACAACGCATCTGCATTTTGATTTGTAATCGAGGATAGATGTAGATGTCTATGGGCCGCAGCAACCACTTACCATCAGGTGGACTGTGTGCTCGTTTGTCACCCTATCCTATAAAAAATTAGTTTAGCTTCAATTTAAAAAACCTTGGCCATATTCCTATAAAAATTTGTGATGTACTTTTAAAATAATACGCATTCAAAAAATTCACGAAAAGTGACACTGTGTGGTGATCTTTATATTGTTACTATAAATTTTTTCTGTAATTTTTATGTTTCTCAGTAAATTGCTGTCTAAAATTGACTCACATTTGCCTATTTTTATAGAAAATATAACATTGTCAAACTATGTACTCAAAATTATTACTACTCCCAACTTTAACTGTGTTAAAAAAATTACTACGCTATTTTGGCAAGTGATATCAAAAGATGGCGTAATTAGTCCGCATTCCGAAATCGATTCTTACTATCGTAATCAATTTTAATAATACAAATTTAATATAAATATATTGCTAAGGTATCTCTAAAGAAACTTAGCTATATATCAAAAGATGAATGAGAGGATGTTAATCACAAGTGTAACTAAAAAATCAAGTAGTAAATAGACCCACGTATACTTACTCCTTGATTTATATGTTCTATAAAAATAACTAAAGGAATATATATGTAATTGCAAACCGAGAACAAATTGTTATTGCAATTATACAGTGGGAAAGTAGGTTATACTTGCCAAGTCTATAAATTGTACGGCCTTTATACCCCAGAAATGGCTAATTAGCAATAAATTAACTAAAGCAGCTTACACTAATTGATCCTTATATTTTTAATTCGTACCTTATATTTACCTTTGGTCAAAACTTATATTGTTGTTATAACTGTTGTCTAGACTATGATGCAAGCCTGAAGCATTTTCTGTCATTGCTCTTTCTAAATTCCAAAGAATCGGAACAAGGTGTTGCTGTGAAAATACCTACAAATTATTGAGATACAATATTAGTGTTTCATGAGTTATAGTTATAGTACACACAATGGCACACTTAATTGACAATATTCAAACCTTTCCTAATCTAAATAGCATTACAGCATTTTTGTATGTGGTCAAGTCAAGCCTCATAAATCTTGGTAAAACTAATTGAAAAATGCAGGTGTAAGAGGGAAAATTCTCAGCAATAAATTGTGTGAAGCTTGCATCTAGAGTATTTGTATTGCCTTCTTCTTGGGTTTGTTGTACATTGGAAAACCTAGAATAACATTAGAGTTAGACCAAAAATCTATAAAACATTTTTAAACACGTTATGACTGCAATATACTACCTTTCCTGACTGGTTGTGTTGTCAATATACCGCCAAGGTTGGATCAAACTCAGCCAAAGTTCCAACACTAATCTAAATGATGCATCTAAAGGCCATGTCGTCACTAAATATTTCACATAGTGGTATGCTCTTGCACACATTATTTGCCGCGCATATTTTCGAAGGGCAGATGATCGAGTTGCATGATCTGAGAGATATTTTGCCGAAAAAGAATGAATGTGTTTAACAAGAACACGCACAGTTCTCACTCTCTCGGGACTAGAAGACACGGCAGAATAATTTCGTTGGTAAATCTGAAAACGATTCCATAACATCCTTTTAATTAGTGTGAGATCACTCTACATACTGATTCAGATTCTTTGGGGGATACATTTTTTTAATTCGAAAATTATTAAGGCTTTACGAAATGGTATGAGAATTTATTTCAAGCTCGACGAATATATCGAAAAATTACCTAATTCAAAAATATTGTACCATTTTATCGAAACCTCTTTATTTTTCTAGTCTTTCGAAAACGGTGAAGGATAGCCTTCACCAGCCACCCTTTAAATAGAAAGGCTACACTGCAATGTGTGTCAGTATAGTACAGTTAATATCAGAGTGGACTACAATTTTAATAATCTATTAATACAAGTGGCAAAATTAAACATTTTGTACAACCCACTTCAATACGATGAAATCAATGTATTCAAAGTCAATTAAATACGCATTATTAAAGATAACTCAAAAACTACTCGTCAAATCATGAATAACACCAGCTTTTAGGTAAAAAAGATTCATCAAAATCAGTTCACCCAGAGAAAAGTTATGAGGTAAAACACATAAAAAACATACAGTAGAATTGCATACCTTCTCCTTTTTGAAGTCGGTAAAAATAAGCGATGTTTCGGGTGAGATGTGATTTTACATATTATTCTTTATTATGTGAGTGTCGTTGGAGACACTCGAAAGATATGAGCGTGATATAAGTAAAAGTAGTGATTTTTACTTACTTTAATTTCAATAGCTGTCTCATATAAAGCAATGCACACGAGAATATTGCGATTTATAATGATACTTGCACAACTTTAATCTTAATTACTTTATTTTAAATCTCGAAGGTCATATTTATAAAAGGGGTAGTTAAAAATTGAGACAATTTAGGAGGAGTATGTGAGAATATTAGGACGTTTATTTGTTGCACACATTATAGTATTTATTTTATTTCACGCGGGCATTTTACATAGAATGTCAATATAAACAAAAGAAAACGGCAAATAGATGTTGGATTACTTACTTCAATATTGCCTGTACTGTATTGTTCAATGCTCATCCATATATCAATAAAAACTTGTAAGACTGTCTCTGAACGCCACACTTCATTACGTGATTGTGTTTGGGCAGAATTATGCTGATTACTTATACCAGATAAATCAGGTATTAGAAGCAATGATGGGGAGCCAAGGGGTCTATAATCAATAAAGTACTTTAGTTCATTATTCACATACAATATTATTAACATACTTATGAAATATATATTACATTTTGTTTTTATAGCAAAGTGACAAACGAGTAACAACTTAAAGGTACCGAAAAGCATTATCAAATAGTGAATTATAGTAGTAATTTTGAATTCAAATATAAATATACAGGGTCATTTTTCAATGAATAGCCAAATTTTAATCTTAAGTCCAAATGTAAATAATGATATACCATTAATGCAGTTTTTGAAAATAGTAGTAAATAGGGCTTCTATTTCTATTTGAAATTATCCAAAGTGGAATGTGATTTATATGCAACAATGTTTTAAGAATGTGTGCGTGCGCAGTAAAATCAGTTAAAATAATGCATTACCATGCATTTTAAATTTAAAAGATTAAAAGTACAGAATGTTTGAGATTTTTTTAATTAATTTTTCTGCACCATTTGTCTATATTACATATTCAGAACGTTTTCTGAAAATTTGGCTGGTTATTGCAAATTAACCGTGTATATATGCAAAGGTAATACTTGTGTATTAGGTATATACCATGTGGTGGAGGCCTTAGAATTCTGCCACTCCCTCTCTTCTCGTGGATGTCGCACGAGCCGAATGAGGTAAATACCAAGGAAAAACGAGATCTTTACACAACCAATCGATGGCGGAATAACCATTCTATATGGTAGAGCTATGATGCAGTTATATAGTAGTATAGTTGTAGCACGGACAGGTTTTCTCGACCGGGGAAGGACCACGCTCTCACAGAATACCGGCGTAAAATAGCAGCTTAACGCTGCTGTGTTTCGTATGGTGAGTGTAGAGAACCAGAGACCCTTTTTACTAGAAACGAGGCATTCCATTCCATCTTAATCCTCACGGGTGACAATGCATCTGCATTTTGATTCGTAATCGAGGATAGATGAAGATGTCTATGGGCCACAACAACCACTTACCATCACTTGGACTTTGTGCTTGTTTGTCACCATATCCTATAAAATAAAAAGATAAAATTATAGTCTTTGTCAGAGTCAAAACATGCAGGTGCCTTGTGGTTGAAAATACAATCTCTAAACCGTTTACTCATATTGGTGATTAACTGGCAATCGATGGAGCAGTAGGTGCAGAGAAGCCTCGGGAGAAGGCTGGTTACGTAATACAATTATAAATGTATATTAGATAGAATGTACAAGTAAATCTTTTGTAGAAGACGTACACAAAAAACTAAAAAAATACCATCCTAAAACTTAACCTCTTACAGAACTTAACCTCTCCTTTGAGATTTTCTGAATTAGGATTTTGTACACAACTAAAATGTGTTGTGGACCTAGTAGTGGTGGGTGCAGTAGATCCTGTTATCCATGCATCGCTATCTACACATGCTGTACAAAGGTTTGATAAGAACATTGTCATAGCAAGTGTCTGCAGCACTTCCTCTCACCATTTATTTTAATTGGTGCTGTTACATTGTGTAGTACGGAGAGAAGGGGACACCCTGTACTCAGGCTTTTTGCTCCTTCCAATGAAAAGGAGATGGACGCGTGTCATATGTTACGGAGCCCCCAATAAAAACGTAAAAGATGAGAGGTCAAAGTTAAAATCACAACTGGTCTAAAACAGGGAAGAGGTGCAAAGGGCAGAAAGCAATAGAAATCATTAAAGCAGGCTTTTGCTAAGAGGCACACTGAACTTAGTTAAAGTAAGTATAAGTTATAGTAAGTCAAGGAAAGGAGAAAAAATTTTGCAGAAGAAAGGAGTTTGAGGATAAAAGGGCTATTTTAATTGTAATTAAGCACATAGTTACACTAACATTAATTTAAAAACTAACCTATTTACAGTTTGCAATGGAGCAACCATAGGCACTTTTCCTGTATAATATGGTATATGTGGTAGCACTGGTACATTTGGATCCGAGGGCAAAAAATGCATTAAGTAGTCACATGCCAGAGAAAAATAAGCACTATTCCAATTCTCCCATGAACTTTTGTTTTGACTGTTACTGATGAGATGCAGAGCAAAATGAAATATATAATAGTCAAATGGGTCTGAGATTCATGATAAGAAAATGATTATTTTAGAATATTATCTTATATACAAAATTCTCGTGTCACAGTGTTTGTGGTAGCACTCCTCCAGAATGGCTCCACCGATTTTATGAAATTTTTTATGCATATTTGGTAAGTATGAAAATAGGTCGTAAAGTATATTTAAACCCGGTAGGTGGCACTGTTGTCGAGATCCACAAATCACCTGTGCAAAGCCGGGGCGGACCACTAGTATTGTATTAAATATCACATCAAATGTAAGTTTTAAATATTCACATAATAAGCAATGATAATCTTACTACACACCTACATATTGATTAATGTATGCAATAGAATATATTACAATAGATTTTTTTCATGTTATATTCACAATCACAATATAATATACAATTATTTTAATAAGCTTGCTATGAGTTGAATATAATAATTCTACAGAATGGCTTTTGTCATTCAGAATTCAGTAGAGCCTCGATAATCCGAACCTTCAGTTATTTGAACGCCTCTATAATCTGAACGACCCCCCCTGCTCAAGTGGATATTACAATTTCAAAAAAAAATGTTATTGTGTAAATTGAGGGATAAAGCATTTTCTTTGTCATTAACCTTTTGACCGCTTGTGTCGCATTAATTCGACAGATGTTTCCATGCCCCTACCACTCATGTCGGATTTGTGCGACAGAGAACATGCATGATTTTTACGTTCTATCTTCACTTCTTACTAAAACACTCTTCACTAAAACCATTATTAAATAGAGATATTGTTTACAACTATTACTTAAAATTATGTCTCGTAGCTCGAAGTACCTATTGAAAAAGCTTAATCAAAAATAAGTAATTGGCATCTTGGACTTTTCTTCGGTGTCTATCGCGCGCGTCGCATATGTATGACCATAGAGATGGGATACAATGCAATTGCGCATTTTAAAAACGAAATTACAAACAGTTAAATAACTCTTTGTTTTAGGTATCTATTTTTTGATTCACACTGCTGGGCGCTGGGGGCACAACAATTGATTTGAAGACGGCCGGTTAAAGGGTTAAACACCACTCGCCAAAATACTATACCAGGTTTTTTTTACAATTAATACATATTGATTAAAATTTATATTTACTTTAAATTATAAATCTGCTACATTTCAAAAAACACCTTTTACATTAATAATAACAATAATTTTTATTGATAAACATATTACATGTACAAAAATTTAAAGTAGTCAACAGCCCCTAAACTAGGATATTATACCTGTATTTCAAGGGCTAGTTTATAAAAATATCTACATAATATAATCCAAATACCTCATTAATCCTAACAGGGTGTAAATTTAGTGTGTTCGGATTATCGGGACCCTAGGTAGATCAGCCTTGCTCAACTTATTACAAATATCCTTGCCTGCAGCACTTAGTTCCTTCCTCATTAAAATATGACTAGGTATATAATATTTTGATAAATGTTTGATAAGCAGATATGTTACAAAGTGTGAACTCACATAATGTAAGTTGATAAAATATTTCCATTGAAGACTAGTTATATTTCATAGTTCTTAATAATAGTTCTCATTCTGGAATCCATACTTATCAGTTACACTGACTCTCACCTGTATTATTGATGTAGTTAAAATAAGATATTTTCTCAAAAAAGCACCATGATAGATCAAGGGCTAAGTGCTTATCGTAAATTATACAGTACAGGAGCAGCCTGGGTTTGATCCCTGCCAGCACCGACGAAATTGTTAGTTTAAAATGCTCAGTGTTGAAGGAAAATTTTGAGGAAATCTGTATTAAATGACATGAAAAGAATTATGTAAAATCTGGCAACAGTAATGGTGTCAAAGTTGCATACACTTCTTTGTCCCAAAAAGTCTGTGCCTAGCAATGGGAAGTATATAGGCTGTAACTAGCTTTTCTTAAGTAGGTATTTCTTTATAACAAACAAAGAGTTCTTCACTACTACACTTATATGAAGAATATTCAAAGCTTTGACCCTAGCACTACATACAAAAGCTTAGTCACAACTTAAGATCATAATTATTGTTGATAATGTTGATTGAATTACAATTCATACAATCATAAGCATTAAGTGACAATTTTTAAAAAGGATACTCAGTGTTAATCCCACTACATTTAGTGTATGGGAATCCACAGACAACATATCTACATAAAATTGTGGACAACGACCTCTTTCCAACGTCATTTGCAAGTCCAACTAAAATAATATCAAACATTTATTTCAATTTTATACAATAAAATGAATTTAAAGTTGTCAAAATCTTACCGGAAGAACATTTAGTGGAAGATTATACTTTAACTGCGGATCAGAAAGTAATTTATAACACAATTGAAACATTGGCCCTTGAGGTTCTAAGAATGCCATTAAGGTTTCAAACAAATTTCTGTTTCCATCACATGTAACTGTCTTTAAGCCCCAGCCATTATTGAATGTTGGAGCAAATATATTATTTATGAGTTGCGGAAATAATGCTTGTAAATCTTTAGTTGGGCTTGACTGGTCTATAATCCTCGTCAATTCTACTAACCTCTCTTGCAAAGGTAAATTAAAGCAACTATAAAATTGACTCTGAAACAATATGAAATGTAAGTATTTATGTAAAACAATTATTATTGTACAAATAGTAATACCATTAATCGTACCATAAGATCTTGAGACATTTTTTCAATTGAAGGAAACCTAAATCTTTTAAAATTAACTGAACTGAAGCTGTTGTTGTTATTTGTATAAATAAAATAATATGGTAGTCTGAATAAAATTTAAAATTATAAAGGTACTCTACACTCTGTGGTTGTAATGAAATCATAGATAAATAAATATGTAGCAAGCTATGATGAATGAAATCATAGATTTTTAACTGGCTTTACAGCTCTGGGTTCCAACCCTTCTGAGCCTCACATTTCTTTCGGAATCTTCTTTCGAATCCTTTGGGAGATTTTGACGACAACTCAATCCAGCGGACAGTTGATGACGACAGCCACTATAGTTCAGACGACACCCAAGCGAACAAAATAGTTTTAGGTTTATATCAACATCAAAGTACTTATTTCGTCGTTTTCTTTAATTGTTCACACATGTAAACATTCATTCGCAAAATCGCATCACTTTTACGAATCAAAATCTACTTCAAACCATTATTCAGTGACAAAACTGAGCGACGATCCGCCAACGGCCAAGTTCCCACCAAAACTCCTCTGAAATCATAAATAGCCTCCCTCAGCCGAGCATAGAAGATATAAGAATTAGCTCGCAACTTGCTACATATCTATTTATCTATGATTGTAGTGTACATAGTATGAAGTGTAGAAGTAAGTAGAACCTACTTCCATAGGAGAATAGTTGAAAAAGTGTCGATCTGTATCAGTAAGTAGTAAATAAAAGTTCAAAAACTCTCCACAATATCACTAGAGTAGCTAGAGGGTATGAAGTAAACTTAGCGGTTGTCGATGAAGTGAACTGTGCTAAGTTGAGGAAAACCGGTACAAACTTGTGTCTGAAGTCGAGTCTTAGCTGAACAGAATCTGGGATTAGGGGTGACTAAATCTAGTCCAGTTTAACCCTCAGAAGACACAAGTTTGCGCGTTAAACGCTAAAAAGAACCCCTTTGTCGTATCTCCTCAGTTTCAAGGCACTCCCCTTGTTGCCTCAGCCAGTATTGGAATCCTCGGCGTCGACATATCGAGTGACTTGCAGTTTCGTGGTCACTTGGAAGAGAAGGCCAAATTGGCTTCTAAAAAGAGCAGGACAGTATTTCATGCCGGCACATCGCCTGCACTTTACAAGGCGCAGGTTCGGCCGCACATGGAATACTGTTCACATCTCTGGGCTGGAGTTCCCCAGTGCCAGCTCCTTCCACTTGACTGCATCCAGCGCAGAGCGGCTCAAATCGTCAACGACCCAGTGCTTTCCGATTGGCTCGATTCACTCGATCAGCATATTGTGAAAAAAAATGAAGATTCTGAAAGAAATTATAAGCGCAGAAGAGCTAGTACCCAGAGCCGTAAAGCCAGATAAATTGAAAAAAAAATCGTAGACGTACGTACCATATGTCAAAGAAATGAAATGTTAATATTTTGTAAATTTAAAATTATATGAATGTAATTATAGACATCTGTGTGTTATGTGTGCCATGTCTTCGAAATGGTTTAATAGAATCGGAAGGCCACAATACATTGTGGCCCCAATGGTTGATGCTAGTGAATTAGCTTGGAGATTACTATGTAAAAATCACGGGGCCCAATTGTGTTACACACCTATGTTACATAGTAGTATTTTTACTAAAGACTCCAAATATAGAAAAGAATATTTTACAACATGCTACGAAGACCGCCCTTTAATTGTGCAGGTAAATATTTTCTGCAACAAGTGTTTTGAAAATAAAAAAAATAATGTAGAAAAATCACCGGTAAGACATGCAAAAAGTTATTGGATATGGATGCATGTGGCTTTGGTCCGAGTTGGAGAAGGGCGGGAGGGAGCATATGCTAGTTCAGCTGTGGACTTTTCAGTGGTGTAATGATGATGACCACTAAAAAAGAGGCTTATGTCTAGCTGTAGACTTATCAAAGCTGGTGAAAAAGAAGTTCACTCAACTGTAGCTGTGGTTAATAGTCTGATTGAATTGTTTTTTAACATGTTTATATAAATAGTTTATTTATACCAACAAATAATAAATGGATGTATATTATTATTGTTATTCATAATAATTATAAAATTGAATTTATCTTTTTTTTTTACAGAATAAGATGACAAACAAGCACACATTCCACCTGATGGTAAGTGGTTGCTGGGGCCCATAGACATCTACATCTATCCTCGATTATGAATCAAAATGCAGATGTGTTGTCGTCCGTGAGGACTTAGGTAGAATGCCTCGTTTCCGGTAAAAAGGGTATCTGGTTCTCTACACTCACCATATGAAACACAGCAGCATTAAGCTACTATTTGATGCTGTATTCTGTGTGAGTGTGGTCCTTCCCCGGTCGAGCCGACCCATTCGTGCTACAACTATACTACTAATATAACTGCAGCATGGCTCTACCACGTAAAAATCTTTTGCTAACTTTTAGCATAAGGTATGCTTATGTATGGTCTTCTGACATACAAGTCGGAAAAAGAATTATGAATATGTGGTAAAAACATTAGGAGAAATATGTGTATCTCCTGGCTACTTTGAGTAATAGTAGGTACTTTATTTTAATCATAGTATGAGATTGAATTTGTTATCTCCATGTTTTCAACTAATTGTAATTGTATTACATATCGTAGTTGTTATGTATGTGTGTAGATTTCAAATTATTGATGCTTCTTTACACATAAATTTAACCCTTTCCCTGTCCCATGAATCATATGAATATTTTGATTGTTTAACTATTGTGTCTATATGGCAGATAGGGAAACTGTTAAGAAACTGTAGTATGTCATGCACATTTACAGTAAGGATAGTACAGCATAAGTTGCACTAGTAGTTGAGTGTAGTCGGGGTCTTAGGTAAAGGGCGGGAGCATGCTCTCCCACCGCTCATTCTACTTGCTTTGGATGCCCATAGTGTAGCATTGTCCTTGATAACTGTCGCGTGTGCATCTATTTCCTTTTTAGGGTTTGCCTTACATTTTTGTATTTAAATATGACCGAACTAGGGCCTTCAAGCTCAGCAGCCGAAGAAGTTACAAAAAAATGTGTTTTTATTAACGCGAAGCACGGGAAGTTTCAGGACAAAGTTCTGGACAAGTGTGTTAAAGAAAAACAAAAGAAGATTTTGAATTTACCATTAAATTCTTTTGATAGAGCGAGCCATTATACCGGACTTTCTAAATGGACATTGGCTGTTTTTCAAAAATAAGCTAAACATGGTTTGTTCACCTTCTAAAAAAGAAGATTGTGTAAGAAAAACAAAAATTAGGACATCAATGATTTTGATAGAAGTTTAATACAAAGAAATTTATATTAAAAAAAAATTGTCTCTACTTGTCGTAAAGTTTTAGCAGTTAAGAGAAAAAATTGAATTTCCATGGAGAGTGACCACTTTAAGAAAATTATAAAAAGAAATGAGATATAAGTGGCTGAAGCCTAAGAAGTAAGAAGACTAAGAAGTGTCTTAAGCTACAGCTAGCCTTGCCACTAAAATAAAACATTTATTATTTTAGTGGAAAGGCTAGCTGTTGTAATTTGCATGACAGTGAATATAATTGGGGAAAATCTATCAATTTAGATAAGAAAATAGAAATATATTCTTTTTGGGTGAAACATGAGTTGAAAATAATTTAACTTTTAAAAAATGCTGGAGAAATGATAAGATTGATGCGGTGTTGACAGATACCAGTTCTGAAAACATGCTCATTCTTGTACATGCAGGATCGCAAAGAGGTTTTTAAATAATCATTCAAGAGATTAAGTAATCAATCAAGATTATCACGGCCAAATGAATAGTGTGGACTTTGTAAATTGGGTGTCTGAAATGCTTATTTCTAACCTCCCACAAAACAGCATCATCATTATCGATAACACACCATATCACAGTGTACAATAAAATTAAGTCCCAATTAAGGCCTGCACCAAACCTGTAAAGTTGGAATGGTAAAATAAAAATAATATGCAAGGGTCTTAAAAGATGAGTTCTTTTGTTTGATTAATTTGCATAAGCCTAGAGAAAAGATATTTAAAGTAGATCAATTCATAAGGAGTCATCGCCATGTTGTAGTTAGATTACCACCGTATATGTGTGATCTCAACCTGAACAAGTTAGCTTGAGTAAAAATTAAAAGAATTGTTAGACATCACATTGTAAATTCAGATTTAACTTCAATTAAACTTAACAGATTAACTCAAAACTTAGTCAGATCACAGAGGAAGATTGGTGCGACTTTGCCTATCATGTAATAGGTTTAAAACAAAATTATAGGCAAAGAGATGGCCTCATGGAAGAAACTATCAATCAATTTGTGATAGAGATCAGTGAAGGAGAGGATAGTGATGATGACAATTCTGACATGTCTTTTATTTTAGAATCTCATGAATGATGATTAAATACTGACTATTTTTCTCTATTTAAGAAATAAATAATACTTCGACAATTATTATTGTGTTTTATTCAATGTTTTAAATTTTATCAAAATTGTTTTGTATAAATATGTGGTTACAAACGTTTACACAAACTTTCACATTAAGATTTAAAATTTCTTATTTAATTTGCAGTTTATCAACATATCACTAATTAATTACCAATCAGGTCACAAAACTAACGCATTCTTATGTTCTGCTCAATTCAAGCGCTTACTGTAGCTAGTTAATTTTATTATTAAAAAAAACATATTTTTCTAATAAATTTTTGATCCTGTTTTAAAAAAATTAATTTGGCAATACTAGCAACACCTGACTCAGCTTGACGAAGCTGTAAAAATAAAATTATTAAGACCTACTATACTAGGGCCGATGCAGATGCAAAGGTAAAACCTTTTGCTAGCATCATAAACGGAGTGGAGTAAAAGTCTTAAAGTTCGCGCTTTTGCATTACATGTATTTTCCCATAGACAACTTATGGTTATTTTTTAATGTCTTTTAGACAAATTCAGATTTTTATTGTTTACAAACCTTGTTTGTGTTGAGCTAAAAATATTGCCGATAAAATTATGTAAATTAGCCTACGGGTTACGGATGAGATAGATTTCAAAGAATCCTTTTTTTGCGCCATGGGAGCTCTGCTTCAAATATGCATTTTTTAACTGATTGTAACTACTACTAACTAGGGACAAGGAAATAAAAGTAAAATTTAGATGTCTTAAAGCTATTGCGCTATATGTTAAGTATTTTTTATGTAATATATTATAAATGCTGAAATTCTCTAAAACGTAGAAAGGGTAAACAGATTTATATTTTATGATATCTAATAAAATTAATGTGACAAAATCTATCAAGAGTACAAGGCACCTCCCATGCAGTTTTAAATCAGAAAACTTTTAACAGTGGTTGTTTTGGAACTGATAAAAAATTTATTATTTTTTTAACTTCTGCAATGGATGAACATTTAGTTTTTGGAATGCATAGCCAATAATAGTTACCTACCTTTTCTGTCCTAGTTTTGTGGTAACGACCCGGATGTAATGGCTGCAGCTGCTAAACTTGTTGAAAAGGATTGTGATGCAATAGATGTGAATCTTGGATGCCCTCAGTCTATAGCAAAGCGTGGCAAATATGGTGCTTTTTTACAAGATGATTGGTCCCTGTTACAAAAAATTGGTAATTATTTACGTAATAAAAAAATAAAACAGTTTGATTTTAATCAAAACTACAACCATATTTTAAATATGATTATTATTGTTTTAGTAAGTGCCATGTCAAAAGCTGTTACAGTACCCATTACTTGTAAAGTAAGAGTTTTTGAAAGCATTGATAAATCAATACAATATGCTTTGATGTTACAAAATGCTGGATGCAAGTTGTTAACAGTACATGGAAGGACAAGGGAACAAAAGGGACCATTAACGGGTATTGCAAGTTGGAAACATATTAAGGCAATTAGGTTTGTTTAATCATTAATTGATAATTAATTATTAACCCAGACAAATGTGACTAGCAGAACTTTCAGAAATGTGAGATGTTTATCAAGCAAGGTAATTATGCTAAATTGCTGTGGACTATGCCATGGCCAGTAGTAGATATTTATTGGCATTTGAGTAGGTGTAACTTCGCAACATTTTCTATTTTATTTTTATAGAAGAGGGGGCAAACGAGCATCAGCAGGTTCACCTGATGTTAAGTGACTACCGCCGCCCATGAACATCCGCAACACCAGAGGAATTGCAGGTGGGTTGCCGGCTCTTTAGAAAGGAGTAAGCTCTTTTCTTGAAGGTCCCCAGGTCGTATCGGTCCGGAAAAATCGCCGGTGGTAAACTATTCCACAGAGAGTTCGTACGCGCAAGAAAACTAGTGAAACGTATATTGGTGGACCGCCAAGCGTTCAGATGGTTGTGGATGGTATCGGGAGGTTTGCCGCGTAGTGTGTTCATGAAATTTGGCGGCTGGGATTAATCTGAACTATTCCTCAGAGCACTTCCCGTGACAGATGTGATAAAATACGCAAAGAGATGCAAAATCTCTTCGCAGCGACCGTGAATCGAGCCGATCGGAAAGCACTCGGTCGTCGACGATTCGAGCAGCTCTGCGCTGAATGCGGTCTAGTGAAAGGAGCTGGTACTGGGGAGCTCCAGTCCAGAGATGGGAACAGTATTCCATGTGCGGCTGAACATCGCCTTGTAAAGTTGCAGGCGGTCTGCCGGTATGAGATACTGGCCCGCTCTGCTGAGCACGCCAAGCTTTTTAGAGGCCAATTTGGCCTTCTCTTCCAAGTGCAGTTGCGTCTGCACGTCACTCGATATGTCGACGCCGAGGATTCCGATACTGGCTGAGGCAACAAGGGGAGTGCCTTGAAACTGAAGAGATACGACAAAGGGGTTCTTTTTTGCGGTTAACGCGCTAACTTGTGTCTTCTGGGGGTTAAACTGGACTAGATTTAGTCGCCCCCAATCCGAGACTTTGTTCAGCAAAGACTCGACTTCAGACACAAGTTTGTTCCGGTAGTCGGAGACGTTTTCCCGAGAAATATTGGCACGGCCGGTGTACAGAGCATCGCCAGTGCCGTCATCTGCATAGCAATGAATGTTCGGGTTTGCAACATATCATTGATATGCAGAAGAAAGCGTTGGTGATAGCACGCAGCTTTGTGGAACACCAGCATTAATAGGCTTGTAATCGGAGCTTGCACCGTCTACAACAACCTTGATGCTCCGATCTGCAATAAAGCTGGTGATCCAATTGCGCAATTTCTCGGGAAGCCATGGTCACGGGAGGGGGGGGGGGGCTGAGGTGTTTATAGTTAGGCCGGCTACCTTCAGGTTTTCAATATAAATTTTTTGTTCGATCTACATCTTATTTTTATTATTATTATTTTTACAGTTTGTTAAAATAGATTCACTAATCCGTCATTCGGACACTCCGGGACACAGAATTTGCGCCACCCTATTGAGCGTCGATATCTGATACATTTTTTGTATTCACACTTAGCTTTCTTGTATAGTAGCTCCATCCATTGAGGTATACATGGCCATATTTAGGGCTTTTCTTACCTTTACGTTTACTACGTTTTTTTACCTTACGTTTGCTATCTAGTTCATTACCACGGTTGCTTTACCTCAGCATGTCTTGGTGGAGTGATTTCTGGACATGATTAATGGTAGCTATCCATCATGGCTTTAGTAACATCTGCTACCTGTTCTTCAAGGAGCGATCGATTTGCTATGGTATTTGTCACCTCAACACCCGCGAGCGAAGACGTCAGCCTATTAAGGTATTTTATTTTATCCGCCTTGGGGGGATACCTCCATTGTTGTATAGCAGGGATATCGACCTGTAGTACGCAGCAGATCCATCTGTGGTCTGAGCATGAGGCCTCTTTCGACACATGCAATCCCGTTATTAGTTTAGCTGCTCCTTCTGTTGCAAATGTGTAATCGATTATTGTGCGACAACGTTTATTTATGAAAGTTGGTTCAGAACCAGTGTTTAAAATGGTTAGGTTAGTGTTAAATAAATATTCAACTAACACCTTACCTCGTTCATTGGGTTTTTCGTTCATTGGTTGGTATCCCTCCCGATTACAACCTCTAGTCCGGCCCTCTCGCATAATTTCACCAGCCTGTCGAGGTCATGAGGGGGCGGAGTGTCTTCCTCCGGTATGTAGACCGAGGCGACGACTAATCTGTTAATGGTTTTGTCCAGATATCTTTAGTAGTACAAATACACGCTCTAGACGTGTCGTGCTCAGAGTTTTAGAATAATTTACCTTTTAGGTTGTTTAGGCCTTAATTTTACCAGCCCCAACCTATGGCTCCTGGATTAGGGCTATGGCCGTCCGTATGGTTTGGGCCTTTAACTACTTGCGTAATTGAGACAACTGTTGTCCAACACTGTTCGGTCGTCTTCTGCGGCGTTTTGCTGCAATCGGAGATGAAATCAGTCGAACGAATAATTTCACCGCCGTTCGGCTGCTGTCGGCAACTTGAATAAGTCGAGGTGGGCGTTCTGCTAGATTCAGCACCGTATAGATGCGATCAGCTAATCAGCAAACCGCTCGTTTTGCTGTCGATCGACATGGTGATGAGGAAGCATTAGCAACACCCGTATTTCGTAGACATGAAAGTTTTTCTGACCGGCTGAAGCCGCTTCCGAGTCGATAAATGTGGGGACTCGCTAAGTGGTAGGACTCCATTTATACCTAGGAATCCGTTACCATACTATATCTATTTCTGCTGCCAAATAGCAGAGCCTGCACTGCTGTGTTACTGTATGAAGGGTTATAAAGAGCCAGTAAGTTAGTGATTACAGGTCATGAGGCATTTTATTTTAATCCTTAGTGGTCTTTGCTTAAAAAAAAGTTGTTTGCAGTTGTCTATTACCGTAACATGGCGTGTCCCTTTGAGTACAGAATATAAATTATATTATGTACTAAAATCATAAATTTTATTGCTACTTTGCTTTGTCTTCCCCATAGAGCCAGTTATTTTATGTGTAAGTACAGGTATAATCTAATGTAATATGTACTCCACACCATTTATATTGATATTTATACAGTATGTCTGTGTTAACTGTGTTCGTTAGCACTACTCTTTAACCCACTGCCTAATTAGTATTAGTCTATAAGTTGTAGTTACGCGTAATTCGAGGTTCACACACCGACTCGTCAGTGAAGTCAAGGTTCCAACTGAAAACCAGCGCTGCCTCTGTAGCATTATGCTGAGTTGAAGACCTATTTGATGTCACATTTTATCTTTAAATTCTTTTTTTAATTTTTATTAAATTTTTTGTTTCATTATTAATTAACATCATGCATGTTCTGCTTATTAAATAATTTTTAATGCGTATGCAGTCTTACACCTGCGCATGAATATTCTTTGCCCCTTGTAATTTACATTTAAATTTCTTAAATTGTGTGTAAAGTGTGATTATGAAATAAATGGTTCTTTCTTTCCTTCTATTGGCTGCAGTAGCTGCTTGCCATTAGGTGGACTGTAAGTTTGTTTGTCACTTTAGTTCTATAAAAAATAAACTTTTTGCTGTCCACCCAGGTTTGTGGACACATTTCTGGAGCGCTATAATAGCCATCAACCATTACATGTCTAATATTTAACAGTGAATGGAATGAAAATATTCCTAATGATTTAAGCATCAATCACAATTCTTACAATGTTCACATGGTATTCATAATTATACTGAAGAAAATGGTGAAAGGTGCGAAGCCCGGGTAGCGGCTAATAATAATAATAATAATTTTATTGACACAAAGTAAGGATTACATTATTTATCTTTTTTGACATTTGAACAAATGGTATGAATTATAACTTATCCTATAAAATTTTATACACTAGCGTCTAAACTAGGCCGAGACACTAGTCACTTCCAAAGGCACCATTATTTACAGTAAATAAGCTAATGCTTTGTGTGGTAGTATGGAGCTTGTTCAGATTTAGATTTCGGTTCGTTTTACACAATTGTTCCGCGACGACAGTGGTGCTACACTTTTATTGAAAGAGTACACTTAGCGTATAATATATTTTTAGAGAGTGCCGATGTACCTGTCAACGTAATTCTATGTTAATTAAAGTTTTTTCCCTTCTATTAATATACCACTTTTATAATTCTTACTGAAATATAATTTGTAAGTAATATATAGGGACTGAATAAATTAACCGACTTGGTATTACATGAATCTGACAACTTTTCGCGGCAGAAGAATGTTGCGAGATTTGGTTCTTTTACAAGTTATGTTTTTGTTGGCATCTCATTTCTCTTTGGAGATAATCCTACTTTTTTCCTTTCCGGTACCTTTTTATTCTTGAATACCAACAACGTACCTATCGTCACATATTATCCCATTATATTATACATTTAGAGGTACACTGATTCATTTACTGCAAATTTAACTTTGTAATCCTATATATTTATATGAGATTATGCAGTTGTCAGACACATGTCTAGGAAACTGGACCGAAATCGCAAAATATTTTAGTTTTTTCTTGATTTATACACTAAACACTAATTGTACTCTAAATTTGAAGCTTCTATATATACTAGAAGTGCCTTAGAGTTTTGATGATTGGTCAGTCAGTCAGTCAGTCAGGACTGACTGACAAAACTAAGAAACTTTGGCTAGTTATAATTCTTAAACTTCCGGTTCAAATTGAATGAAATTTGAAATATACCGTGTTTATAAAACGCCTGCTTGGTTACTGAAAATTCAGGCTTCTAGTTTTATCCACAACGAAGTTATAGGGGGTCGAAAATGCCTGAACTGCTTTGAGAAATATATGGTACGGCCGTGCCGCTTTTTTGCTTGACTTGGCGGAGATCAATAATTTAAAGAGTTACATAATCCAATATATTTGAGTTCATACCCGTCTGCAATATATTTTTTATATAAAAGAAAATTCATTTATAAAAAAAAATATATTTGTGTTTTTGACTACCTTGGAAGCTAACATGAATCTGACGGTGAATATACATACGTTATTACTAGTTTGAAATCTTAAAGGGCTCCTAACCGAATGCTATTGTATCTTTATCAAAAATATACTTACAAACAAAAATAACAGTTCCAAGGAGCTTTATTATTATTATATTTATTACATCTCCTATGTTCTATGAATAATAACTGGCGACCGTGACAGGGCTCATCAAATTAAGAACAAAATCTTAACGGGCACGTAACCGAATTTAAATGTATCAGAATATCAGAAATATATTTGTAAGTATCCTATAGGCTACAGTAGTCCCTTACCCTTAGACGAAATGTGTTATCTTGATTGTCACTAATGTTAAAAAAAAGAATAATAGGGGTTAGACCTGGTCAGTCAAAAGCTCCCACATTTCATTCACCTTTTCAAATACCTGTGTTTTATTGCAGAAATATGCTTCAGCTGCGATTGGAATCCAAGACTCGCATTTCATTATAAAGCTTGACAAGGATTATAAGTGGTTTTAATATCACTTTTGTTTTTTTTTTAAGTTTTTCTAGAACATTGCCATTATTTCTTTTCAGGGATGCGGTATCAATACCCATGTTTGCAAATGGTAACATACAATGCTTAGAGGATGTTAACAGATGCTTAAATTACACTCAAGTTGATGGTATTATGAGCGCAGAAGGAATTTTAACAAATCCTGCCCTTTTTGAAGGTGTTAATGCAGTGACTTGGGAAGTTACCATGGAATACCTTGATCTAGTGCAAAAATATCCATGTCCGTCATCTTTTATCAGGGGCCATTTGTTTAAGATTTTCCATAAAATGTAAGTACATTTTGAAATATAATTAACGATAACAAATGTGAACTGTTTTATCGTTTATTTGATCGTTTTTTAAATAGTGTTAGGCAAGGTTCCATTTATATTTGAAGAAAAATTTCACCAGTGAAGGTGAAAATAATAGGGAATGAAATTTTTTATGTTACTATTGAGACAACATTTTCCACTCGGAAGGGTCAAATAAATTAAACTTTAAAAAGTAAACACCTATATCAAAAAGGTTGAAAGTTGAAGCTGAATTCTTCAATACACTTCTTTGGAAGCAAAGATTTAAATCGTTAGATGCGCCTTCACCTTGAAAAACTGTTGCATTATTTTTGAATGTGTTCGTTTGCAAGACGCTGACGCGCTCACACAAATGCGCGCGCTACCACGGCGTTTCCGAGAGTTCCGCTTCCTTCGTACATCCGAGTATCTAACTAAATTGGTTATTAGAAGAGTACTGAGACAATTGTGTCATCTCTTATTATCTTATGGAAATTGTGTATACTACTTTCTCTGTCGCTCAGTTTCCGTTTGCCCGTAATTATTTCGTGCTATTTTCTGACATCGGAATAAAATAAATAAATCCAATATTTAATAAAATATATATACTTACGAGTGAAATGTTACACCTTCGGCTTTATTTGTGTTTCTAGAATTATTAGATATTGCACTTTCGAAAGGCATTCGATTCGATAGCATTCTGAGGTTTTTTTTTTTTGTTAAAAAAGCGCGTTAGTTCCAATGTGCAACGTCTGGCTGTCACCGCGCACAAATGAGCACTGATTGCAAATGAGTGAGCACACTCATTTGAGAATGGACACATTTCGGTTACTGCCAAAGAAGTTACGTAAATAATATCAATACATACTTTTATATTTCTCCCATCAGAGCATAGCCATCTGCTAAGGCCGATATCCAGAGACAATTTCGATTTTGAAGTCAAACTCCACAATGTCTAAATTCGAGTTTAGTTCATACTATATAACAAAAAATCATGTAAAATATATTGAGAAGCTCAATCTCTTCATTAATCCTTATGGAGTGGCATAATATGTCCGACGATAGACTGTTTTCCAAACAGTTTGTTGCTGGGCATGTGTCTCCCGTAGTAGAAAGGATTTGCCATAATCTCCATGCTAGACAAGGCTTAACAATCATCCTACCAGATGTTTTGCATTGAATTTTTCATCCTGTTGTCTGTCTAAGTGATTTTGTATCTGTGATATGGAATCGATTCTTTAATGCCGCCATAACACGCCATTATACGTGGTAGAGCCACACACAGCTATTATGGTTGTAGCATGAATGGGTTGGCTCGACTGGGGAAGGACCACGCTCTCATAGAATAGCAGCTTAATGCTGCTGTGTTTCGTATGATGAGTGTAGAGAACCTGGGACCCGTTTTACTGGAATCGAGGCATTCCATCTTAGTCCTCAAGGGTGGCAACGCATCTGCATTTTAATTCTTAAGCGGAGTTAAATGTAGATGTCTATGGGCCACAGCATCCACTTACCATCAGGTGGACTGTGTGCTCGTTTGTCACCCTTATCCTATTAAAAAAACAACTCTTTTACAATATTTACTTTTAAATCATGCTAACATTAAGTGATTGTTTCTATTTTTCACAGGCAATTTAATCTTGTATAGCTATGAAATAATCCAAATTCATGATTATAAATTTTTTAGATTTACTTTTGACAATAACAATGAAGATAGGCAGCTCCTTGCTACAGGACAAAATTTGGATGACTTCCGACAAGTTTGCATTAACATTAGAGCTAAATACTTACCATTCCATGAAGGTAGAATGAATTTTCAGGATGATGAAGGTATAACAAGACGAGGATTTGACTTAATATTACCTCCGTGGATATGCCAACCATATGTAAGAATTTCGCCAGAGGAGCACACTCAAAAAATGGAACTTCTGAGTAAACAACAGGTAACTCTTGAATGCGCTATATTGCTATCTTATTTGAAAACAACAAAATATTTTTTTTTACTAAACTCGATTTGGTGCTTTCTAAAATATTTATAAATTATTATATTATATGGCAAATATGGGCAGATTGGACCAGCACAATTTAACTCTTTCTTACTAACATATTTAGCATTCTCACTTATGTTTAATTTTGTGGACGCAGAATGCTACCTGGCTGAATTCCCATCTCAAATAAGGTCCGCGCCTCCGAAACTGTTACAAAACGTACGTACTTGAAAAATTTTTCGATCTTGTTCAATTACTGACGAATTTTATTTGGAAATTTGAACACCTACATTAATTTTTTTAAAATTGCGGACGTTATGAATCTTAAGACTTGTGACACTTATATTGAGTCACGTTTAAACACATTTTAAGGTATAGATTATAAAACTGTTGCGCCCAAACCATCACTTAAAAACCTTAAATAAACTCGATCTTTCGTATTGCTCAATTTTTTTCACTAAAGCCATAGAGCAAAATAGTGTTGATAAACAAATCCCAAGCAACACTACCATTTTTGCAGGTTGTCGATTCAGCAACTAGATTTAGTCTACTTACTAGTAAGTGAGCAATGTAGCTTCAACTCGTTTTATGGTACGCATAGGACCGCGTGGACTTGTATTTTAGCAATGGAGAACGCCTGCGTATGACTCTTCCCTCCGGTCCGCCCGGCCCAAGTTTCTTTATGACTGAAGTGTTTTAAGTTCACGCATCTTAATAGATATCAATGTAGAATTAAATGAAATATTACAAAATACACAGATTGAGGAACTGAAGGCTTAATTCCACCCTTCCTACACTCGGATAACCGGATACTCGGCGGGTCTCCATATTTTTTTATTGATATGCCATCTAATCGAGTCTAATGACTTACTTCCCGTTTATACTCGCAACAAGGCAGTAGAAATTTATAATTAACCTTCGGTCTATCATTCTATTCTATCCTTAGACAGTTGTCTTCGAAGCTAAAGTGAATAGGTTTCTGTTAAGCTCAACTCTTTGTCTAGGCAAGGCTTAGATTGTCATGTGACACTTCATGTGTGAGCTACATTTTTTTAGTGTTAGTTTTTCTATATTTTAGTTTCTTTTTTATATATATTGTGTATAATTAGTATTAATTGTAAATATTATAATTTAATTTCATTAATAATACAAAAATTATATGAATAATTATTTAAATCGTCTTGCTTGTAATAAATATATCATTTATCAATATGGTGAAAAATCAACTTCGTTTTACTGACTCGCCAAAGTAGAACATAAATTGCGATGAAATGATGCAATGGTGGTAACAGGTAAACTATCGTATTTCAAATTATCGTAACTTATGATTATTGCTGTTTTAGGATTGTAATATTAAAAGAATTCATGAGGATTCTGATGGAAATGCTATTTCTAGAAAGAAAATGAAGAAATTGAGGCGATATTTGAGAAGACCCAATAAATCAGATGCACAAACCAATAGAGTGAGAGAAATATGTGCTAATGATGTTTGCCCAAATCCACTGGTAATATATAATTTTTTTTATAGGATAGGCTGACAAACGAGCACAAACTTCAACTGATAGACACCTACATGTATCCTCGATTACGAATCAAAATGCGGATGCGTTGGGATACCCGTGAGGACTGAGATGGAATGCATAATTTCCAGTAAAAAGGGTCTCCGGTTCTCTACACTCACCATACGAAACACAGCAGCATTAAGCTGCTATTTTACTCGGTATTCTATGAGAGCGTGGTCCTTCCGCGGTCGAGCCGACACATTCGTGCTACAACTATACTACTAATATAACTGCAGCTTGGCTTCACCACATATAAAAATATTTTATTACATATTTAAAGAGGGTCGTCGAAAAGGGCAGTACAGTCTGCCTGGTCAACTAGTATATTTATTAAATAATTTTGCACGCTCGACACCTTTATGATCATTCTTTAAATAGTCTCTGCATCCTAGACATCGGCCTCTTTAGTAAGATTTGTCTTTATGAGCACTACTAGGTGGTATGGCACCTTCAATGCTCATGAGTACATTTGTGTTTTTAATACCCTTTTATATTTACTTCTTTATTTTTACCTCCGAACACATCGGTGCACGCACTAGTGTGTTCCGATTTGAAGGTAATGACAGCCAATTTACTTACGTACCAACTGTGACCTAACTTATTTAAAATTGCTTGCTGTAGCCACTTTACATTAGGACTGCGAGTTCCCTAATATTTTAAGAAAACACGTTTTGCAGGCATATGGGCAATCGCATATGGCATGCATGTACGGGGAGAGAACCCTTCGTTAATCAGGGAATTTACATATTATAGATGTTATACCGCGATTTCCCGTAATAAAATTTTACGAGATAAAATGAGGTAATTTTACCATTACCGCCACTGTCCACCAACGCACGTCCGGAATGGGCTAGGCAAACCTATTCGGAGAGGCCGCTCCGAATAGGGGCGAATAATTAGGGGCCTGCCATCTATTTTCCTTTGTCAACCTCTTGTTCTTAGTCCTATATTTGATATAGAAATATTACAGCTCATTATTTGTCGCTATCACACATTTTTAAATATGTGAATCCTGTGATTCAGCACGTTTGTCACAATCTTCTCCTATGAGTGATTTAATATTTTATTTTCCAGGGCGCAAAGTGTGTACATCTGTTTTGCAAAAAGTGTTGTAGGAACAAATGCTATGAAGAAGATCTTATTTGTGAGGGCCATGGTATCCGTGTATATAAACCAAAAAAAGCAAAAGAAAATGAAGACATTAATGAGACGTAAAATTTGTCATCTAATTCAATGTGATTATAAAATAGCATTATTTACTAAAACAAACAATTCGATTTTCAATCATCAGGTAAAAGTTATTCAATTGGACAAGACAAAATTTATGCCAATTAAGAGCTAGAGTTGTATAAATAAAATAGTTCAATTGTTACGCTTTTCTATTGAATCAGCTCATTATTTATTTGATATATTATACCTAACTTTTATCTAACGGTGGAAAAATCAACCC
This sequence comes from Parnassius apollo, assembly GCA_907164705.1. Lineage (NCBI taxonomy): Eukaryota > Metazoa > Arthropoda > Insecta > Lepidoptera > Papilionidae > Parnassius > Parnassius apollo. The sequence continues at coordinate 10,942,952 of CAJQZP010000851.1, forward strand.
TTAGACTTCAATAAAATGTTCATTGACGTTTATTACATGACCCATCTAATATGCAAAATATTTATATGTATTTTTGCAGTTTTTATAAAGTGCATGCTTTTCCCAATTATTGACCCACTTTTAGAGATTGCAAAATCCGGATTCTATTGAAACACGAATTTCAGAATTTTCCTATGATAAAAGTTCGGATGATCCGGATTATTCGAACTTTTAAGATGATTTGATAAAACTGAAATAAAACAGCATAAATCATTTAAAATGTGCATTTATTCCCACACGACAGAATAAAATCAACTAAAATAAACAACAAAACACGGTCATTAACTGAACATAACATAAAATCAAATGCAACAAAACGTAAGATAGTTTAGTATCCATGTCCATCTAGTTTATCCATCTAGTTTCGCCATGTCTGTCTGTCCGTCCTCGCTTAATCTCTGTGACCGTTAGCACTAGAAAGCTGAAATTTGGTACCAATATGTGTATCAATCACGCCGACAAAGTGGTAAAATAAAAATTGAAAAATGTTTTATTAGGGTAGCCACCCTATATGTAAAGTGGGAAGTGATTTTTTTTTAATTTCAACCCTAACGTGTGATATATTGTTGGAAAGGTATTTAAAAATGAATAGGAGTTTACTAAAATCATTTTTGGATAATGTCAAAATTTCGGAAATAATCGCTCCAAAAGTAAAAAACAATGTGTCCCCCCTCTAACTTTTGAACCATAAGTTTAGAAAATATGAAAAAAATCTGAAAAGTAGAACTTTATAAGGACTTTCTAGGAAAATCATTTTGAACTTGGATGGAAACAACAATACCCACTACCGGGAGCAGTTGCAGGAGCGCGGAGCGCTGCAGGAGCGCGAACATAATGAATACCCACCTTTAAACTCATAAGTGGGAACACTTATTGTGACGGACGGGAAACTACGGAACCCTACACTGAGCGTGGCCCGACACGTTCTTGGTCGGTTTTATTTATAAAACTGCAGTCTCAAAAAACTAATGTTTAAGTTAACCTAGTTACAAATAAGAGAAGAAATAATTAACAAATTCTATTTTTATGACATTAATTTAGCACATATATTAATCAGTCTTTTTTAGAAAACGAGATCTTAAAAACATGAAAGCGTCAAGTGTTTCACGTTTAGACGTGATCTTATTTCATTTCAGAACACGCCAGCTGTGGAAAAAGCTATTTTTGACTCGAACACTGGTCGGCGGTACGGAAAAGGTTGCGTTCAGAGTTTTTTTTTAGGATTTCTTCACAACCTTCACCATTTTCAAGTAAAGCTATTTCAACATGAATCATTGAAAACAAATCAGTAGCGCTGTTTACACTCGTTGACTGGTGTTAATGATCACTACCCACAATTGCAAGAGAAAGTTGACGATTGAGCTTTTCATTAAAACTGCGCGGCGATGGATCAGAACTATCGCACAAAGTTTCTGAAATAGAGTTCGTATTAGTCGATGTGCTCGTGCAATCGTCAACATCCAGGGATGCAGCTTGATAGAACACATTTTTAATTTCTTCATATGTAGGTTTTCAAATGTATCCTTGTCTTCATTAGTCTCGTTTAAAAAATGATTAGGGTTGTGTAAGTATTGTAATGCACCGACAACATTATAGAGTCACCTCTCTTTAATTCTCCGTTGCCTGTGCCAGTGCTGTGCCAGTTGCCTGGAAGACTTCTTGTCTTGGCTGTCTAATGATTTTATCGAAAATTTAAGAGCTGTGTCCGCTGTTATAATGGTGGCATATCTGTGGCAGAGTACTTCTACAGTAGCTTTGACCAGTTCCAAACAAATACGCAGATTGTCTAGACATAAGATTTCTATATTTGAGAATTTAATACCAGATTTCATATGAATCATTGTCTTCTGTATGTATAATTTAATTTTAAATATGTATATAATCAAAGATACGACAACAGACTTTGGCATATTATGTCAATTTTAGTTTCCAAGACGACCGTTAGGAGTGCTTCAAATTGGCACAGACATTTTGTATGGTATAGCCAGTCCAGCGTACTTGTATATATAGAGGTCAGTGGTATGGGCGCATTCAGTTACGTTTTAACACCTTGTGAACTATCCAGTATGACACACTTGTTCCATCCCGACGCCTTAACAATCTAGCGATACTTCGTGTATACAGCTACTTGACTTCCACCTCCTGCCGCTACCGGAGCAATAGGCCGATTTTCTAACACTCGCTGAAATGCTGCTGTTATCAGACGAGAGTAGCGGTCGGGAATTTCTCTCGGTAAATTCGTAGTTTTCAGTAATTTTCAAAAAAAAAGTTGCATGAAATTGAACTAAGTCTAGAAAATGATATTATCAATATTACTTCTATAATTAAAAAGTTAGAACGTTTAATGTCACCATTACATCAGCTGTGTTATGCTCACGGAGTTCAGGTTGCCATATACATTGCAATATTTACAAAAAACAAACTGTTCAAGATGATGATGGCGAGCATCTAGAAATACAGTCTGAAAATGAGGAAAACGGAAACAGGTACCTACTGAAGACGATGCTCTTTATTACATTTTTCCAAGAAGAGAGGTTTACATAGCTATAGAATATGCAGATATTAAGGAAAAAGTCAGAAGGATGGTCAAACTCTTTAAAAGTCGCCAACAAAAATGATTTACTCGAGTATACGTAAAGCATGAATTTGGCAATAATATAAACTTAAACATTATTGTAAAACTCGCTGATCGAGTCTCGCAGACATGATTTCTACATTTAATAAACTCAAACAAGGTGTTAGCAAAGCTTTGATCGACCTAAGCCTTCATGCTGATCCGAAGTACTGTTAGAGTTTGGAAGAAGTTACCGTTATATTCAACTTAGATAAGATATTCCAGCCTGTAAATCTAGTTGTAGACGTATTGTCATCGCGAATCTGACTTGGGTATTGCAGAAACCACGCTTCGTTTTATGATTCGTAAGCTAGAAGAACTCAAAACGCCACTGGCAGAAAACATAGCTGGCACCACTGAGAAAGCGTTTTTCCGAGCGAAGGACGAATATGATAGTATATTTGTTGTACCATAGAGATCCTGCTAAATACCACGAAGAATCAGATGAGTTCGAAGTGAAATCAAATCACCCATTGAGTGATTGCATTCTCAACACAGTTGTCAGGTTACAAATTTAATATCTGACAGCGGTACTAATGAAGTTGCGGGAGACAATGATGATGACGACATTCCTCTTTCATGCCAATACCATGGAAGCGAAAGGGAGAAAGGAATATTTCATTACAGGATGAACTTCAACAATCTTTGACTGCTTTTTATGAACCAAAGGACTGGGGAATTTCGCCTGCTAGTTTGTTAGAGTCATTGATCAAAAAGGAAAGGATTCTTTGACCTTATCAGGCTGGCGCCGAAGTGGCCGCGGATGTGCATGAAAGTGCTTTATGGCATGCCTTGGGGGAGGCCTATGTTCAGCAGTGGACTTGTGAAGGGCTTTAATGATGATGAATGATAGTGGCATTATATTAATATGATATATAAATAGAATGGACGTTACAGGTAGAGTCTATCAATCCATAGAGTTCATTCTATTTATTTAGGTATTGGTAGGGTATAGAATTTTATCGATATATTTTGTCACACTGTCTTATCCCTATTATTAGTTCCATGGACGTGCACTTCTGTCACGCTGTCAGCGCCAAAATGGCGCAAATCAAATTGCCTATCATGTCACGGTGTATAGCCAGTCCAGTGTACTTGTATATGTAAGTGGCCCATACAAAGTGCAAACTTTAGTTTATGGCGAACACGACCGCTGGCGAGTTTTCTACCGTTGGTTATTAGACCAGCACAATTTGTGCCGTATCTTATAAGCCCACGGAGGATTTATATCGGTAACCTGTTTCATACCTTTTTTTAATATTTTATAATAGATAAATAAATAATTTCTGCACGTGGCATATTTTGCTAGCCTATACATTTTATAAAGTCCACTGCGTTCACATTCCACGGGCAAAGGCCTGTTTTTTTTTTTTTTTTTTTATATAGGGTGAGAAACGAGCACACAGTCCACCTTATGTAATGGTTGCTGTGGCCCATAGACATCTACTCTATCCTCATTGCGAATCAAAATGCAGATGCGTCACCCGAGGACTAAGATGGAATGCCTAGTTTCCAGTAAAAAGGGTCTCCGGTTCTCTACACTCACCATACGAAATACAGCAGCATTAAGCTACTATTTTACGCTGGTATTCTGTGAGACCCTGTGTAGACCCTCTCTAAATCCATTAATAACAATGACATGATCGTGTTTTTGATCGTTATATTTAGAAGCTGTACGAAACTGCTTTTAGGGAGAGCTACTAATGGATTGTTTAGCCTCCACTCCAAGACAGTTTTCCGCCAACCAGATTTCAATGGCTTGAATCCTGACACATCAACTGGCTGCAGTAATCTAGTACAGTTGGGGTACAGTGCAATTAGCACGATTTCTAATTTTTTACATAGCCTACTAATGGCATAGATTATATGAGGAATTGAATTCCTTTTTTGATCAAATGAGGGTGTAGTACTTACACTCTCTATGTAATCGTGAAATACTTCGGCTTTCATCCAGTCATAGTCATTAAGGCCTATACCCCAATCTGATAAAACTTCGGAGGTAACGCCAGTTGTAGTCGCTTATCAGGGAATATAACCATTGGAGGTGTCTTCATTAGCAGAAAATGTGAACATTACGGTCGAAGAAGTTTTGGCCGTCGCCGTATCGTCTATCTCATATACATATTTTCGCCTTTTGGAGCCAGTACAACTCCCGTTTTGGGACAAAGAAGAATGGGTCAGAGGCTAGCTCAAACAAATTGTTTTCTTTGAGGTAAGCTTCAATTTGTTTGAACCAACTTCTGACATTATTTTCCGATATGGCAGCACAGGCTGCTGTTTCATTTTTTTTAATTTAATTTGATTATTTTTATGTCGAGTTTTCTGAAGTAAAGTTATTTCTATACGTTTGAATACTGATTCTGATAACGCACTTAACGGGAACCACAGGGTTTTTGTTACATATTGTATATCCATACTACGCTATAAATTTTAAAATTAAGGTTTAAGAAATTACTGAGATAATTGTTTTATTTTTAATAAAATGACTAATGTTTAAAAGTGGTTTTAAGATTAAACAATATTTTTATATATTTTACAATATTTTTTATTTTGTACATGAATACATACACTATAAATAACTGATTTATGTGAAATAGAATCTGCTCCAGATATATAATCAAAGGTCCGCTCTTTTTAGGGGTTTTCTGAATTTATAGATTTAGATTTTCGGTACTCATTGTATACCATTTGGCAAGATTTGTGGCAATGGGCTGGTCACACCTAAACTAAGTCCTTCTTGTGACCCCAAACGAAGAATTCTAGTGACGTCAGATCAGGACTTCGGCCAGGCCACGGAATTGGCCCTCCGCTCCCAATCCACCTGTTTGGGTATTGGCTATTTAACCACTCGTACAGATAACCGGAAGTGAGCTGGATAGCCGTCATGCTGATAAATAAAATTACTTTTAATTTTTTCTGGAATCATACATCTACGAGACTAATAAGTTTTCCAAATCATTTCGCAAAAAATCGTAAATGTCCGTGTTTAAATTTTGTGCCATAAAATAAGGCCCAATAAATTTGTAATTTACTATAAGCGTCCACACATTCAAAGAAAATCTGCTCTGTGACGCTGTTTCTTTCAGTTTTTTTTTTAATTTTTGTCCACTTTCAGTGCCCAGTAATGAAGATTATGGTAGATTGTAATACCATCTCAGACTCGTCCGCCCATAAAATGTTTCTTAAAAATATTGCTTCGTCTGCGTCGGCGTGGCGTTCAGCATGAAACGACAAAACTGGAGTCTACTCGCTGGATTGCCCTTTTTATTGTACAGCGTTTGTACCGGTTGATAATGGTACCGATATCGGTCTGACAGGTGCGACCTTACCTTCCACTGGGACATACCGAGCCGGCGTGCTACAATGTTCGTTGAGTCGTGAGAGTAACGTTGGTCGTCAACAAAATGTTTCATAATTGTTTCTTCATCGTCAGGCGTAAAACGTCGTGGTATGCCAGCATCTACTTGATTTCTGTGAATAGTGCCGCTTTTACTTAATCGTTGGTAGCTCCAAAGACAGAAACGTGGGGAACGATCAGGAAAGCGATGTTGATATTCTCTACGAGCCCAGCAGCGTTGCCGTCAGCAAAACCATCAAGAAAAGCGTGCTACAGCCATATCACGCTGTAGCGTGGCTTACCCACGTAATTACTTAATTAAAGCTAATTACCTTTTGAGCGCCACGCCAAAAACTCACTACCGTGTCCTGTACGCCAAAGCGAAAAGTAAACAAAAATACCTACGAAAAAAAAGTGCTGCCAAGAGTTGATATATCGATAACACAAAATAACTTGTTTTTGTTGGTTTTTTATACAATAAATGACTCTTTATAATCGGGTATGTTTTATTTAATCTTGTGCTGTCTTCCACTCTTTTTATATATGTACTTTGTACATAAATAAAAAACAAATAATAACAATAAAATAGTAGTAAACCACAACACTACTCTCCGTCGTGATGACGTCACTGTCACGACTGGACGACAACGGCGTAGCTGACCTTTCTTTTTGAAACTTTCTTAGAGATGTAGCCGTGTCGCACGTTGTGTATCGATTTCAAAATCGATCTAACCAAAATATACAGACATCGATTCTAAATATTTTATGGTGAGGCGTAGGCAAAGTGAATCACAGAAGAAAAGTCTTACGCTCTTATGACAATGGGGGTTTCATATGATGCTGATGTTGCTAAATGATTTTGGATTGAGAAAGAAAATCGCACAACACAAAATGAAAAATTGCTCTGCATACCTTAAGTAAAGAAAACACATTTATTATTTGTAATTATATATTATTAAAATAAAAAAGGTACATAATTATTCACTAATCAACAATTGTATATAGGTAATTATTCGCACTAGAAAAATCAGTCTTATAATATTAAAATATTGGTCATGGAATAAAAAATCAGTAATTATTATAAAAATCAACAAATGGTACATAATTATCGACCAATCAACAAATGTATATAATTATTCGCACTAGAAAAATCAGTCTTATAATATTAAAATCTTGGTCAAGGAATAAAAAATCCGTACTTATTACAGAAATCAACAAATGGTACATAATTATTCACTAATCAACAATTGTAAATAATTATTTACCCTAGGTCTAGTCTTAAAATATTAAAATCTTGGTCTTTAACTCAATCAGTACTTAATATAGAAAACAAAATTAAAAATATTTAATAAATTATAGGTAATATTAGTATTAAAATAATAAAAATCTTATGGAATAATAAAACAAATGTTTAGCTGTCCAAAGCAAATAGCAAATCAAAGCAAATATATGTTCTCAATCTTGGTCTGAAGCAAAATACTCCCCAACCACCACTAAAGACATATCGACCAATACAAATTTAGAGATGTCTGAAAGTAGCACCCAAACATCTGTCCATGACGACATTAATAAACTCAAAATGGCAAATGAAGCTTTTGGTGCATTTGTCGGCCAGGAACTTAATAATGTGCCGATTATGAAACGCCGCTACATTATGTATCAAATTATTAAAATAATAGAAAACAACTCATAAAATCGCTAAGCAGGTACGGATTATGTAATACATATTTTTCCTTTATTGAAACTGTCACTAAAAACATATAAGTACTAAATTATGTGCATATATTTATTTCTACTTGGATATTTTCAATTTTTTATTTATTTAGGTAGGTAACTTTTGTACGGCTATACTGTAAGACGCGAAAGTGTTAGTAACAAAAAAAGAACGTCGCCGCCGAGAACAAAAGAGCAATTTCGTACTAAGTCGACACGCTATTTTAGATCTTAATGTTTTACCATTACATTGATTTTTAGTATACTCACAATACTACTCGAAACGATTGTAATGCCAAAAGGTAGAAAGTCGATATACTATTTTGGACCTTAATGCTTTTTCATTAGGTTGATTTATGATTTATGGTCTACTCACGGTACCTACTTTTCGGAAGGATTATGGTGAAATATGGCTTAAGATATTTATTTCGCTAAACAATATTACCATTCGCTTTTTTGACAGAAAAAAATATCTACTAGTTGCAGTATAAAAGTAAACGAACATGATGAGTTATTCTAAACTCGAAAACAAAAACATAAAAAATGTGCTCACAAGAGTCGCCCGGGAAACAGTTCCATTATGTATCGAACTTATTATATTTAAAATTAAACAAAATATTATAAAATAATAGATACATAAAATAGGCAATATGCATGTTAGTAAAATAAGTTTAATTTATTAGGAACTTAAGACACTTACCTCACTTAAATCTTCAGGTAATGATTCAGATTCCGAAAATTCATCATCGTCGACGCTTTCCAAATCCGAATGAGTTCTGAGGCTGAGGAATCGTTCATGTTGCACTGCACTAATTTTCCCGCTAATCGCTTATGACGTCATCAGCGTGTCGTCTATACTAGACTACGGCGCCCAGTGAACTGATTTTCGATGTCTCGCTAAGGATGCGCCAGAGTTGAGATATTAGATTTATTATGCGAAGATAATTTGATAATTTTTTTTTAATTCATGTAGCTAATTATAGTTTTATATTTCTAACCTTTTGTTTTATTTAAATATCAATAATAATAGAAAAAAAATAACACGTTTGAGCTTAATTTTGAATAGTTTTCAATAAATTTATGCCTAACGCATTACAACACTAGCGGTCTAACATAGACGACTTTGGCGTGCTGGACATAGTATTTGTTTAGATAAAAATCCATTTTTTTTAGTTCAATATTTCTTACTACTTGTGGCTCTAGGAGACTTGTTTTTTATACTCACATGTTGCTGAGTTATTCTTTTTTGAGGGGTGTAGAATTAAAATACCAGTAATAATTTTCCAATGCCTATATTTCATATTTTTGTGGGCCGGGTTTTTTGTCAACTATAGACGTCGTTGGCGCTCAGGGCACGCAGGTGCTGGTCACGTATAGACGACTTTGGCGCTCAAAAGGTTAATAGGTTTGCGGGTGTAATATGGTGCACCCTACTGATTGACGAATCAGATTCTGCTATCTAAAATCCATCCAATTCCCGAACTCTAATTTCGCATACTGGTTGTGGGTAATAGCATTACCAATTCAAGGTGTCTGCTCTACACTCACCAATCCGCCTACCCAACATGGTAAGTATGAGTAAATCACCAAGTTTTGTTTGCCAGCTGGTGAGTTCGTGGGGATGCTTATACTATAAATCTAAAAGGGCTGTTAATACGATTTGAGTTCGTTCCATTAAAATAACTTTTTAATTTAACATCATGATAGGTATATAAAAGTGAAAAAACAAATAACGGGGTCAAAATGTATATATTATTCGGTATGTATAAGAAACGTAAATATTTTAAGCTTAATTATGATGTACAAACTGGCACACTGAAAGTTCTGAGCTCCTGTCCACTCATAAATGTTTAAATCTTTAAACCATAAACTCATTTTCTGCATTAAAATAATTTTTGGCGGGAAGTCGCGTGTCAAAAGTCAATTATTGTTTTTTTTTTATCACAAATTGGATTACGACATCCATAGCAAAATAGATTTAATTTAAATATATTTTAGGGCGATTATTATTTTATAAGTTTAAAAGTTCACTCTCCCCGCAAAATTGCACTGCTCGTCTTCAAAATGCTTTCGGGTACCGTAAGACGTTCGAATTTGAACGCGGCCGTCTTTCTCTCTATGACAAAATTTTAGAAGATCGACCATTAAATGCGATCATGTCAAACCTCTCATCCAATCTTGATTGTGAGACGAACTTCAAATTAAAAAAATTGGTTTGTGCCAACTTAAATTCTTCTAAAGGCTTCTGAATAAATAAAAATTTTATCGGAGTTTTGACATTTACGGAGCCAGAAGACGCCGTAATAGTTTTAATCCACCACGTTTATAACCCTCAGACCTATGGGCCTTAATATTTCCAAAATGGTTTTTGAACGAATAAATGTGTTTAAAATGTAATGGCGAATACTTTATATTAGTTTACATATAAATTGTTTTATTTACGAGTTACACAAAACTTTCAGTGTATCCCACGTTTATTAAGTTATAACTTTGACAACATAATTTCAAAAGTTAGTAGTGTACTTAAAGTTTAAACACCAAGCAGTGTAGTGTTAAAGCCTAAAAGGCACCACGTCATAATAAAACCATTTCACTTAAATTATAATATTAATTATTTATGGCACCTATCTCAGATGAAGTAAACTTCATCTGTCAGATGAAGTAAACTTCATCTGAGGTACCTATCTAAAGTTAATATCATTTTATGTATACTTAAATAAATACTTATATACCAAGGAAAATATTATGTTTATTTAAAATGCCAAAATTAGCTTTGTGATTGCGGATGTACCTTATTTTTTTCAAATAATAGAGTCCTAGCTCTTTTTATTTCTTCGTTGATTAATATGTGCATTAAATTCGCTACATTGTCATCATTAGGTACTTGCAAACTTTGCGACGTAATAATATTATTACTTGGCGATTTTAATTTCCTGGAAATAACATTGGTTTTGGTTGTGCTTCCAATGTGATACCTCTTAGCTATTGATATTTTACAACATTTTAATCGATATGCTTTTTCATTACCAGTCGTCATTATATATTCATACGTAGTTAAACCTAAAATCGCTATATAAACATGAAAACAAATCAGGTGTACTAAAGCACAGCTTATAGCTATTGCACTTGTAAAAATTATCAATAAAAGCGATAAAAATGTAATAGAATTCTTGCAGTATTTTACATCTTGTGACTGTATTGATGAAGTACAATTTATAAAATTTTGTGCTTGCGTACTTAACAATTGTGGATAAGTGAAAAATAAAATTACGTCAGTCACACATAAACACGCGGTTAATAGAGCTATTAACGTGGATGTAATGACACAAATAATAAAAACAGCATAGTTCCTCTGACCGATGCAGTTATTCAGCCATTTACAATGGTGGTCGAAACGGTAAACACATTTGTTACAAATGCCGCAATGTTTTGTTTTTTTATTGCTGGTGTATATATTGCATAGATGACACCTTCCGTTTTCAATAACATGGGCATGAATCGAACGGTCAAATTCTGGAATATCATTTACTTCACGTTTTCTTAGTTCTTCTTCTGCGGGATCAAGAAGTATTGCAATAATGTGGGAAATTATATGAGATATGTACAAAATAACATAGCACGTAAACGATATCACTTTTAGTTCAAAAAATTGTATTTGTACCACGAAAACCAAATTGATTATGGCAGTAATAATAAAAATTATCCAAGCGCTTATTTGATGGTAATTTAATGGTAGCTGAAAACCATTAATTCTTCGATGGGTTCGCTGTGTTTCACCAGAAGTACACCATTTATCCATTCGGCCATAATTTTTTTTATTCTTTCCTTAAAATATGTGTTTGCTGTTATTGATCTGAGGTTTGTTCTGAGCAGTTGTAGATGCTACACAGCGGAGTTGCGCGCGCACTTTTACAACAGATACTACCACATAACAAATATTGAACTACATACGTATTTAAGTAGTTCAATATTTGTTTTTTAAGATTCGTTACTATTCGTTACACGGGCCATCGCAGTTACGTAGGCACTTCCCTCTGTCAAAGTATAAGTTTACGCGGTCCTATGCGTCCAATTAAAACTAGTTGCACTGCTCACTAGACTAAATCCAGTTGCGAAGCTGTATCGATGGCCTACAGAAATGCCGAATAGTTCAGTTTTTTACTGCAAAAAGAGATCTGCCAAGCTGCCAAGTCAAAAAGAGGACCTTTCATATATAAGTAATTTTTAAGCACATTATTATTATATAGGATCTTTAGCAGATTAGTTTTTGATATCTTTAATATACCTAATAGATTGTCGCAAAGTAACGCCTAATACTTTTAATTATCTAATCACATTGTTGCCATTTACTTCTTTTTAAACGTAAAAATTACAATAATATCGGTCGATTTTTCGGATTTGCCTCGCAACACAGGCCGTTCGATTCGCCCTCGAACCTCGAACAATATGCAGATCGGTCAAGCTACTCTGTATCCGAGTTGTCGCTGTCACCGAGCGATATTGATATAACGTAGACAGAGAAACCTATAGACAAATTGACGCCTTCTTTCGCATTCGCACACGAAAAAGATAGATTTATGCATACGTCTTGCATAAAAGTGAGATAGAGCGGTGTGATTGTTTGTCCCTTTCTCCGTGCCGGTTTTTTTGTTTAGCAAAACTAAACTTTGCTAAACAACTTTAACAGCGTAGCGATTTAAGGAGTTTACAAGTTGATTTAAGTGAGAAAAAAGTGTTTTGTGAGCTTAAGATTGGTGAATCTTGTTCAGTTCAGTTCTTAGAACATTTAAAATTTTTATCTAAATGTGTTTAAAAGTCATAAAGATTATTGTATAACCTAAAAATTCGTTATCGTCCTTTCTCACTCGAGGCCACGCCGATCATTAGTCTATAGGATTCTCTGTCTACGTGATATAATGTATCTGTTCATAGACAGAGAAACCAATAGACTAATGATTAGCGTGGCCTTGAGTGAGGAAGGACGATAACGTAATTTTAGGTTACATAATAATCTTTATCACTTTTAAACATATTTGGATAAAATTTAAACGTATATTCATATAGTTCTGTAACGAAATTTAAAATAACAATTGAATTTTATGCGTAATACCAGATAAAATGTACTATACTTACTAGTGAAATTATATACCGGTGAGTTTACGTTCACTATCACTTTTACATCCTAAGACACTACATCTAACCATTTTTAAAGTTTTTAATTGTTCTAAGAACTGAACTGAACAACAGTGACAGTTCTGTATATGGAAAAAACGTTATGGCTACTCCCCTCCGATCCGACGGTGGCTCGTGTTGTTCTATGGAAGTAGCCATACGCAGGCGTTTCCCTCTGTCAAAGTATCAGTCCGCGCGGTACTGTGTACAATAAAAAGCTGGTTGCAGCTGTACTACTCACAAGACTAAACCTAGTTGCGTGACTGAATCGACGTCCTACAACAATACTGAATTATTCAGTTTTTTGCTACAAAAAGAGATCTTAATTCCGCTTAATTCCTTGCTATTACCTAATTTTTTGTGTTGAATGGGAAAGGGGGGAGAGGGGTAGTTCGAGTTCAAGTGAGTTGGATGACAGTGTCTGTCGCGAAATAGGCCTCAAAATCATATTAATTAAATATCTCGTAAACAATAGTAAACAATAGTGGTACTTAAAAATAGTGACATCACCACACAGCTGTTAGTTACCGTTACAGCCTACGAGTATTAACACTTTCGCTTTCCCCTACACACTACATTTAGGTCATTGCTGTTGTCGTACTATCTGTTTGAAAATCGTACAGTGATGAGTGTTAAAGTTCACTGCTAAACCTAGGCCTGCCCCATAGATTGCTTCATAGGGGATCCCCCCTGCAGTTGCATTGCATGATTGGCATACACAGTTTTTTATTTTATTTTAAGCCCTTATAAGGAAGACGCGCCTTCTCACTCTTAATTTATTTTCCTCGTGTCTCCTACGAGATGATATGGGGTAATGGAAATTCACACCCCGTCACTACACGGACTTGTGTGTATTATATCATTTATGGGGCATTGTGTTCGTTTTTACAACAAATTCCCAAAAATGCTCAGATTGTCAATCAACAAGTTCTAATTTCGCCCCCACTTCCCCGCGCGTCGTATGAGCTATGTACCGACATGTTTGTAATCACTAATACTGTAAATAGATAGGTCGTTAGATACTTATTTCATTAGGTTTATCATATTTATGCATGTTTCTTAACGCCAACCCAGTCGCTTCTTATTTTTATTACGGTTATTTCCCATTTTAATTTTACGTCGTCCTGTTGCGTAATGTGTATTCTGATCGTAAGCGACACAACTTTCCCCTTCAAAAGCCAAAGCGAAACTGACCGGGCGGCAGGAATCAAGCTTTAGGACGCCGATAGTTTAGGTAATTTCTTTTTACAGTGAAAATAATGGTAATTTAAAAAAACAAAAAACATATCCAAAAAAAGTTAATAACATAAGCACTGCTTTATAGTTAATTCAGTTAGTATGCAAAGTTTTATGATCTTATTTAAAGTATTTTATGAATAACAGCGGTTTATTATTTTGGAGGTAACTTTGGATTTTTTTCAGCTTAAAAAATCCTTTTTATTGCGTATTTTGGGTTAAATTTCATATAGTACGAGGGCGGCACTGAAAATTTCGGGAATCAAGGAAGTGACACAACATTACTATTTAAAAATGTATTTATTGCTTACACGTAATTTAACACATTTTTCCATACGATGGAACCAATCATTGAAGCAACCATTCCATTCGGAAGTTGGGTCTCCAAAATGGCCGTTTTGTAGGCGTCCACAGCTTCTTCAGGTGATGAAAATCTCTGTCAACGCAATTTATTCTTTATTTTAGGGAAAGTACAGAAATCATTAGGGCTTAGGTCGGGGCTGTACGGCGGATGGTCTAATAATTCTATGTTTTCTTGCTCTAAAAACTCTTTTGTTCTGTGTGCGGTGAGAGAACTCGCATTGTCGTGATGGAGGATGATGCGGCGGTTGCAGTTCTCTTTACGGAGTTCAGAAACGACCTGTGGTAAACAAATGCTAGCATACCATTCTGCATTAACCGTTCTTTGTCCCACAAGAGGAATAGTCGTAACATGGCCGGTTTTGGAAACAAACGTGGCCATTTTATTTGCAACACTCCGTGAACGAACAATTTTTGTTGGCTTTAACCTTTAAGTAGTGACGTGGGTGTCTCACAGACGGCCTCGATGCAAAAATCAGTCTCGTGTCGTTAATTTTTTAAAGACGCTCCCGGCCCTCCGAACCTTCAAGTCCGCCGAGTGCTCGCGCTCGTGGCAGCAACACCTGTACCTGTACGACCGTTTGGTGTCCCTGAGACGTGAGGTCAGTATTTGCGTAAATGATTTATTAGACGTCACTTTTTTTATGGAAGAGGGGGCAAACGAGCATGCGGCTCACCTGAAGTTAAGTGACTACCGCCGCCCATGATCAACCGCAACACCAGGGGAATTGCAGGTGCGTTGCCGGCCGTTTTTTGAGTACGCTCTTTTCTTGAAGGTTCCCAGCTCGTATCGGTCCGGAAAAATCGCTGGTGGTAATTATTCCACAGAGCGGTTGTACGCGGAAGAAAACTCCTCTTGAAACGTACAGTGTTGGACCGCCAAGCATCCAGATGGTGTGGATGGTATCGGGACGTTTGCCGCGTAGTGCGTTCACGAAATTTGGCGGCTGGGATTAATCCGAACAATTCCTCAGAGCACTCTCCATGCTATATGTGAAAGAAAATGCAAAGAGATGCAACATCTCTTCGCAGTGCCAGTGAATCGAGCCGATCGGAAAGCACTCGGTCATCGACGATTCGGGCCGCTCTGCGCTGGATGCGGTCAAGTGGAGAAAGCTGGTACTGGGGAGCCCCAGCCCAGAGATGGGAACAGTATTCCATGTGCGGCCGAACCTGCGCCTTGTAAAGTTGCAGGCGGTGTGCCGGCATGAAATACTGTCCCGCTCTGCTGAGCACGCCAAGCTTTTTTAGAGGCCAATTTGGCCCTCTCTTCCAAGTGACCACGAAACTGCACGCCACTAGATATGTCGACGCCGAGGATTCCGATACTGGCTGAGGCAACAAGGGGAGTGCCTTGAAACTGAGGAGATACGACAAAGGGGTTCTTTTTAGCGGTTAACGCGCAAACTTGTGTTTTCTGGGGGTTAAACTGGACTAGATTTAGTCGCCCCCAATCCGAGACTCTGTTCAGCAAAGACTTGACTTCAGACACAAGTTTGTCCCGGCACTCGGAGACGTTTTCCTGAGAAATATTGGCTAGGCCGGTGTAAAGAGCATCACCAGTGCTGTCATCTGCATAGCAATGAATGTTACGGGTTTGCAACATATCATTGATATGCAGAAGAAACAGCGTTGGCGATAGCACGCAGCCTTGTGGAACACCAGCTTTAATAGGCTTGCAATCGGAGCTTGCACCGTCTACAACAACCTTGATGCCCCGATCTGCAAGAAAGCTGGTGATCCAATCGCAATCCACCCGAAGGGAGCTTCAAAAACGCTGCCAAACCCGCTCGAAGGCCTTCGCAATGCCCAAACTAACGGCCAATGCCTCCCCCTTGGGCTCTACTGCCTCCGCCCATCTGTGAGTTAGGTAGACCAGAAGATCACCAGCTGACCGACCACGGCGAAAACCGTATTGGCGGTCACTAATCAGCTGGTGATTCTCAAGGTACCTCATGAGCTGGCAGTTTACAATGGACTCCATTGTTTTGGAGAACAAGGAGGTGATGGCGATAGGCCGGTAGTTAGATGGGTCTGAGCGGTCGCCTTTTTTAGGGATCGGGTGGACGAAAGCAGTTTTCCATGATTTTGGGACTACGCCTAGGGAGTAGGAGTACCGGAAAAGATGCTTTAAAACCGGTGCCAACTCTGGAGCACACGTCCTCAGCACAATTGGGGGGATTCCGTCAGGCCCACTCGACTTGTGGATGTCCAGGGAGAAGAGTGCTTTGCGAACCGTGCGCTGTGTGAACTGCACTTCCGGCATGGAGCACTCACACCGCGGCATGGTCGGCGGCGTACTCCCCCCGTCATTGAGAGTCGAGTTGGCCGCAAAGACAGAGCTTAGAAAATCGCCTTTCATCTTGCGGTATGGGCCAGTGAGTCGTCCTCCCTGTGCAGAGATGGAAAAGATGGCTGACAGAAATTCCCCTGGACAGCCTTGGCGAGAGACCAGAATGCACGGGTTCCAGAAATAAAGCGAACTAGTTTCTCGCCAATTCTGCCATGTGCTCTGACGTTGCCTTAGCAATGACTCTTTTGAAGGACCTAGAGGCGGAATTATACTTCTTTTTTAGAGCGCTGGTGTTTACATCCCGGGATGCTGATGCATCAGCCCAGGCTTGGTAGCACTCCTGTTTATAGCATGATGCTATTTTACAGGAGCGACCAAACCATGGCTGAGATTTGCCTCCAATGGGCACCACAGAGGAAGGAATAAAAAGTTCCATACCCTGAAGTACCACATCAGAGACAGAATCCGCAACAACGTTGGGATCGTCCGGCGAGAAGCAAACCCGCCCCCAAGGGTAGGATGCAAAGAAAGACCGCATCCCATCCCAATCGGCTGACCTATAGTGCCAAATACGGCGCCAGCCTGCAGAATGCAACTGCGATTTCAGCGTGAGTGGCACCACACTCCGAACAAGACAATGATCCGAGGAGCCTAAAGGGGCGTCGACGGAAATCTGATATCCGTCCGGGTGAGAGGTCAACAGGAGGTCCAACAGGGATGGTGCATGATCCTCAGCATTTGGAATCCGCGTAGGCGAAGTAACCAGTTATGTCAGACCATATGCCAAGGAAAAA
Organism: Parnassius apollo; assembly: GCA_907164705.1. Taxonomy (NCBI): domain Eukaryota; kingdom Metazoa; phylum Arthropoda; class Insecta; order Lepidoptera; family Papilionidae; genus Parnassius; species Parnassius apollo. The sequence goes on from CAJQZP010000851.1 coordinate 10,960,510, forward strand.
TCATGAACAGATCTCCCCGCATGATCGGTTAAACGTGAACCAAGCCATTCGGCGTGATGGGCGTTAAAAAGTCGCCGAGGATCACGATCTCTGCGGAGGGGATCTGCTGTAGCAACGAATCTGTAGCCATTTGGACGTGGTCGAAGAGTCGGTCTGTTTCGGCACTACCGCTATGGGACCTATAGAGGCACCCGTAGACGCGCGGATGGTCGTCGCTGTCTACGCGTAGCCAAAGGATGGACAGGTGCGAACCTTCAAGTCTGCCGAGGCGTCGAGAACAGATGTCCTCTCTGACGTAAACGCAAACTTCAGCCCGAGGCACAAAGGAGTGTTCCAGTTTGTACCCCGGGTAGAAGAGATACGAGACATCAGCCAGAGAGGACACCTGCGTCTCGGTCAGAAAGAGCAGAGCCGGCCTCGCCGTCTCTAGATGGTAGTGGACGGCGTTTAGGTTAGAGTGAAGTCCCCTGATATTGCAGAAATTCACGGACAGCGTGGCAGGGGTCGCCTTGGTCTTGTTGCTCCGTTTGCCCCGAGCAGTTGTAGTCTTGAGCGGAATTTTGCCCCCCCCCCCCCCTCCCACCAGAATTCGCGGGGCAGCCTGAGCACCCACGCTCAGAAGTGGAGAAACATGGTCGTGGATGCTCAGCGAGGGATACTCCAGGGGTGCTTGTACCCTCCTGGGGTAGTCTATCAATAAATAATTCCGTTACCATGTTGATGGCGGGGAGGGTGATTTGGGCCGGCCACCTGCACTCACCAGACGAAACGCGGAAGCAGAGCTTCCATTTCACGCCGGTATTCTGTGAGGTCGTGGTACCACCCCGGTTTAAGCCGGCCCATACGTGCAACAGCAAAGCTGCCGCGTGGCTCTACCACTGTTAAACTCATCACTACAGAATTAGTGTATTTTTTTTCTAAGTGTTAAGTGTTAAGTTATTCGTCACCTCACTGTGTATGTTATTTTAGATGGATTAACCTGGACCTTCAGGAAACAGTCGAAAGCGAAAGCGAGTAGCTCTAAATACTTCGACAAATGAAAAGGCCTTAAGTCAGTGGATAGAGGCTGAGTTGGAGCGAGACTTCAGTGATGTGGACGATGAAGAAGTGGATCCAGATTTCTGTTTTCACAGTGATCATGACTCGGCTTCAGAACAATCTAAGGATGAAGAAACTCAATCTCAACGACAAAGATCACCCCGCAGTTCAGTTGCAATGCAAGATTCAGGTCTACCTTCAATACAAGATAATATACACGCAGAATCCCAAAGATACTACATAGGTAAGAACGGTTTTAAATGGTCAAGCGATGAACCAGTGATGCGTAACTGTCGTTCACTAAGCCACAACTTGGTTGACATACCTAGATCACAGTCTAGAGCATTCACCAACCTAGAAATCTTGTGGAGACATTTTATGGATGACGATATTACTGACAAAATAATTGAATATACCAATAAAAAACTTGCCCAGATACGGGTAAAATATAAAAATCCATGAGCTTCGCAACACGGACACAGAAGAAATGAAGGCTTTCTTTGGGTTATTATTTTACTCATCTGTCTTCAAATCTAACCATGAGAATGCTAAATATATCTTTGCTACAGATGGTTCAAGCCGAGAGATATTTCGTGCAGTTATGTCTCAGTATAGACTTCTTACACTTTTTAACTGCATTCGCTTTGACGATGTAGAAACCAGACAGCAACGACTAGAGACTGACAAACTGGCAGCAATTTCGGATATATTTGAAAAGTTTATATCTAATTGCAAAAAAGTTTATGTACCTGGTGCTTACTTATGCGTAGATGAAATGCTTGTTCACTTTAGAGGCCGATGCAAGTTCATAATTTATATGCCCAAAAAAACCAGCAAAATACTGACTTAATGAGAGCACCAATCGTAACATCACTGCTGACAACTGGTTCAGCTCTTATGAGCTAATGGAGCAGCTAAAACCAAATGTCTTAATAAATGTTGATTAATGCTTAAATTGGGTTTAATTTTAGTCTATAACATTAAAAAGAGGGTTTTTATTTTGATTTTATACAAAAAAATGTCTAATTAATAATTAGGTTCATACTATTGATATAAATTGCGTAGACCTCTATAAAACGTCACATCATCATTTATCAAAGTCATCCAAATCACATCACTACTTAAAGGTTAACTCATTTTCGAACACACAAACTCGTGACTGGTTTTTTGTTTCGGGTTCGCACGCGTATATCCAGGATTCGTCAACTGATCAGCTTACGCACAGCATCAACATTTTCTTGGGTGACTGCAGTTTTTGGACGACCTTGACGGGGATCATCACTGAGCTTGACACGTCCACGTTGAAATTCAGAAAACCAGCGATAAATTGTGGTTTTGGATGGGGCTTCATCACCAAATACAGAAATCATCACACACTGTTTTTGTTTTAAACCACTTCGAAAGTCATAATAAATCATCGCTCTTGAATTTTCTCGAGTCAATTCTATTTTCTCAACGACTAAACAAGTTTGACAAAACCTTGTGACAAGACCGAGAATCTTTTTATAAATAAATAAATGGTATTCGATTTTTAAAACCAAGGAGTTTTCAATTAAAAAGATTTTAATATGACAGGAACAGTGGAAATATTCCATTCCCGATACTTTTAGTGCAGCTTAGGTAAGCACAGCCACACCAATCCGCCATTGCATGTTTGGTGTGTCTATCTTTATCTAATCTTAGAGACGGTATTGTTTTCGCAACTTGTGCAAGTGAGACAGATATATGTTTATTTAAAATGTTAAACAATTTCAAAGCTACGTCGTCGCGGTGTAACATGATTCGTGGCGTGAGCTATAACTAGCTGTGCCCGCGACTTCGTTCGCGTGGAATCAGTACTTTCGCTATTCTAAGTGATGATGATTTATTTGTAAATTAAACTGTCGCGAAGACTTAGAAAGACACTAATCTGAATAAAAACATTCAGTTAGTCGGTCAATCAGACAAACAAACGAACGAATAAATAAACGGACCCATAAACCAACCAAGAAACGAATAGGGACGCTTCTTTTTTGAGGTTCCGTAATCGGATAAAAATTAGCCTATAAGTTGTCCCGGGTTACTAACTACCTACATACAAAATTTCATGGAAATCTGTTCAGCAGTTTTTGCGTGAATCTTGAATACACAGACAGACTGACAAAAATTCTAAAAACCATTAATTTTGCTTCAGTACCTTTAACTTAGTCCCCTGGACCTGTTTTTTTAAGAATATATTAGAATTACAAACACGACTTTTCTACAGATTTATTATACGTATCGATAATAAAAAAGTGCCTAGAGAAGATCCTTGTTATTTTTAAGAGCCTGAAAAAAAGTTTTCGTTATCAATGCTGTTTTGGGAGTCTATATTTATTGCAAAGTATTGGTGTACATTCCAGAACCATTCACCGTACAAAATATACGAAATATTTACCTTTAATATGAATATTTTAAAAACTTATTTTGGAAATGGTGCCAGTGGACGTTTGTCTGTGTTACTTCATCTTACATGAAATTTATTAACTAAGTCTTGACGAAATAAAGAGTAATTGGGTTACTACAGAAGTAAATAAAACCAAACATTTACACGAATAAAATATAGGTAGTTTATTATTTAAGAAACAATAATTTTTAAACAAAGAAATTAGCGAATATGAATATGTAATATATAAAGTATTCCCAAAACACTATATTCATACTTTTTCTTGTTTTTAATATTGATGATTGTTTAGTCACGCTTGCGACGACGATTTTGTTCCTCCTGCAAAACAAATTATGTTATAAATTAACTTTTATTTGTCATGCATTTAAAGTGTTTTATTAGGACACTTGTGACACCTATTTTTGAATACGTTACTTTACCATTAGATAGATAATATTTTTTTATAGTTTTATCAAGTCATTACGAACCGTCATGCACGCTCACTCGATGACTCTCAAACTCCCTTAAAAGCCAGTTGTATTAACGAATATGTATGTTCTTCAATTTTAATTTTTACTGTATTTACTAAATTAAGTCATAATCTGGAAAAACGAATATTAAACCTCACCTTCTGAGTTAAAATGATGAGCAGTCTTCTAAATATTCCAATGAAGTCAATAAACAATTCAAGTGCATGTTGAATAAAGTCTTTATTACCCATGCGACGTTTCTCAATAATCAATTGCGTGTCAAATAAGACAAACCCACACATCAGGATCAATCCAAGATACAAGTGAGCCTGAAATCACATGTCAAACATTATCACTTATTGTAAATTCATAATAAACAATATAACTTTCAATCTTCCAAAAATGCATTATTTTGTTCAAAAATAAAATAATTTAATTATATAATATATATTTTTTATTTTGAAAAATAATAAATAGATAAAGTAATAAACTAAATTACTAATTATTAAAACTTATAAATGTACCTAATTAGGTATATAGGTATATATACGCAATATAGGTATTCAAATAAGTATACAGAATATTAATAGAAAAACATATAAATCATGAATAAAAAAAGTTATTATTTCCAATCTATGTCTTTAAATACAACGACCTTTGGGAAAAAGAAAATTGTGATACTAAGGTCAAGAGTATGGTTTGAGTTCGACTATTCGTGTTTTTCAACAGCATAAACATGTTATAAGAAAAACACATCAGGATTTAATTTATTGAGATATAAATACAATTTTGAGTAAAATTTCATCCATCTTGGCCTCCTTTCTGCATAGATATTTACATTAAAATCATACTTAACTTACTTGATACAAGAAGTAAGACTGCGTAAATATATTCACTAGTGCCATGAGAGACATTGAAGTAAGTAATGTCATCAAGGTGCCTCCAAGGAACAGCCAACTTCCACGTTCAGCAAGCATTGCCGCAACGGAAAAGCATACAAACACTAAAGTTGTACCCAACAAAGCAGTCATAATTAATGATGGTTCAACAAAACTAACATACTCGAATAATGGGCCCAAACCAATACCTGCAAAGTAAAAAACAAAATTTAATAGCAATAATAGAAATATAAATAATAATAGAAATATACTTAAGCATGAGTAAAAAGTAGGGAAGTGCTCGCTATAAATTACACAATATGGGAGCAAGCCGAATATGATTCCTACTGGCATCAATGAAATAGATAATTTCAATTGTAAAAGTGGTAAATTCCACGTGCACGGCGGTGAAAGAAAATGTGAGGAAACATAAGAATATATCGACTCAGTGACTTAATGTTTATTTCATTAATGTAATATTTGACATGAAAGTTGTAGAAATTTAGTTTGCAAATTCTGCAGTTTCTTTTAAAACTTACCAGATGTCAACCCAAATCCTAGTAAGTATCCCAGGCGTAACTTTGTATTTTTTCCATTGTCTGGAGTAGCAATCAGCATTAACATAAGACCTGCTCCAATAATAGCAGATAGAAATCCAGCTTGGAAACTTGTGTACATGTCTACAAACACCCCAGCTGATGCTGATGCACAAGTCATCATTAGTGTGCCATAGACATTTTTCAGATGTTGTCGAACTGGTGGTTCCCTGAAATATTTAAAAAATCAGTCTCAACATATCTTCTTTTTTCTTTTGAAAAACTGTACTGGCAACACTATCAACCATGATATTTTGGTCTTCCTAAAATAATAAAAAGGCTTAGAAATAATTATAAGAAAAGGAGGGAAAAAGTTATTATTACACAAAATTGTATTATTTTCTTTGCAAGCCATACTTTTCCAAGTGACAGTTGACATCATGGCTATTCAAGGTCATTGACGTTCCTATTTTTATTTGAATCGCTTGTAGCTTACAAAGCTTAACAAGCAGGCTGGTGCAACTTCCATAGTAAACATTATATGTACAAAACGCGAGCAAATTTTAATGGCGGTTATCTCTTCTTTTTACTTTTCGTAATGTATCTATTAATAACATTGTCAAATCAGCTAGATTCAAATGTCATTAGATTTCTATTATTTATTTTAATTATTTAGATTCCTTTTAATTTTCTAAAGGAGTCATTGTCCTGTTATAAAATTGTTAAAAAATCAAATATGCGTTATAAAACCTGCCAATTAGATTGTGTAAGAAACGAAAAAAATAATAATGTTAAAAGGCTATTCGTAGCAATATTTCCCGTAGATGTCGAAAAGTATGTCGTGATTTCAACTTTATATATATATATACTCAATTTCCCTTCTTGGGTTCTTATAGTGTATGATTGTTTGCATACAAACACATCATCATCATCATTACAGCCCCTCACAAGTCTACTGCTAAACCGAAACCGGCTGTTCGGGAGGCTGGAAGTCGTCGAGTCTGAGTGCGAGACGATTCGTAATGACTCTCGAAGACAGCCCGTAGACGCGGCTCAGAAGGGATATCGGTCTGTAGTTCTTCAAGAGAGCATTGTCATCTTTCTTGAAGAACAAGACCACCGCACTTCTACTCCACGCCTCGGGAGTAGTGCCAATATGGAGGATGGTATTAAGGAGCTTCTGTAGGACTTTAAGTACCGGTTTACCGGGTTTCAGAAGCTCCCCTGTAATTCCATCCTCACCCAGGGACCTGCCGTTTTAAAGTGCTGGAGAGACAATCTAATCTCGCTCAGACTGATTTCCGGAATATCATCGGAATAGTGTCTGATAAGACTGCAGATAAAACTGCGGTTGCCAACCCGCTTGCCAAGCGTGGCAACTATGGCAAATATCCCTCCATGAGCAACGACACAAACAAACAGCCCCCACTCCCCGGCGGCCCCGCTTTTCCTGTCATATTATAGGATTATCCGAGGTCCGAAGAGAGGGTGAGGACACTGTAATCCACGAGTCCGGCAACTTGTTCTATCACCGGGAGGGCGACCATCTGTCCCAAGGAGGTGTCGGATTTATCAGTCTCTCGTCAACAACGTAAAGATTGAGAATGTGTCGACGAGGGTCGCGTACCTGATACTCAGAATCACCAAACAGTATTTGCTTAAGGTCATCATACAGATTTACGCACCAACCTCTGCACATCCCGATAATGGGGTGGAGGAAATGTATGAGGATATCTCTAGAGCCATGCATTTCTTCAAAACCCACTATACGGTGTTGATGGGAGAATTCAACGCAAGTCTAGGCACAAGAGAAAGCAGTGAGCTTAGTTAGGGAATTTTGGAATAGGGCAATGGAACCCAAGAGGCAAGCAGCTGGCTGACATCATGGAGAAAGAGGGACTCTTTATGATGAACTCCTTCTTCCAGAAACGGCCCCACAGGAAGTGGACCTGGTCGAGCCCCGACAGTTCGACAAAAATAAGATTGACTTCATTATGACGACCAGACGCCAACCGTTCAGTGATGTCTCAGTGATCGTGAGGGCGTAAACTTGCAGCGACCACCGAATGGTTGGAGGAACACAGAACCTAAACGTTACGAGGTATCATCTAATGAAGTAAATGCTCCGTCCCCCTCGTGCGCTAATGTAGGGTCCCTAAAAATTTCAACTCGAATTACAAATCTGTTTTCAGTGCCTAGAAGACTGCAATACAGTGGACGATATGAATGACAAGCTCGTGGAAACCGTCCATGCGGTCGGAGCTAAGTTCTGCAAGACCCACCGCAGAAGAACATAAAAACTCTCTGATAAAATTCTAAATCTCATGGCTGTTAGACGAGAAATGAAGCTGCAGTCTTCAGCGGATTTGGCAGCATACAGGCAACTGAAAAGACAAATCTCTAAATACATGCGGCGGGTCTTACGCAACTTCAATACAGCTCGTATTGAAGAAGAGATTGAGCAGAACCAAGTCTTCATTCTTTGCCAGGGATCTGTCTGTCAGAAAGAGCCAACTGTCGAAGCTGAAGACCGAATGTGGCATTGTTTCCAGGACACCTGAGATTTTGAGTGAGATTGAGAGGTTCTATAGGCAGCTGTACACATCATCGTCGGAGCCACACGCAAGTGTGAGTAGCTATACAAACACACTCCTTTCATATTTCAATGGGATGACAATCCGAAACGACTTATACTTATCTACTATAAAACTATATTATCTACTATACTAACTGCTAACGTTCTTTATTTTTTCAGATGTAAGCAATGGGTGAAATTAGTTGGGAATAAAGACCTGGCAGATGTACCAATCGAAAAGCTTCACATATTAAAACATATTTGTGGCATTTTATACGTGGTGGAGCCCTGCTGCAGTTATATAGTAGTATAGTTGTAGCATGAATGGATCGGCTCGGCCGGGGAAGGACCAAGCTCTCACAGAATACCAGCGTAAAATAGTAGCTTAACGCTGCTATGTTTCGTATGGTGAGTGTAGAGAACCGGAGACCCTTTTTACTGGAAACGAGGCATTCCATCAAGTCCTCATGGGTGACAACGAATCTGCATTTTGATTTGTAATCAATGTCTATGGGCCGCAGCAACCACTTACCATCAGTTGGACTGTGTGCTAGTTTGTCACCCTATCCTATAAAAAAAAAATATTGCAAATCTGAGGATTTAAGTCCAACTACAACAAACTGTTGTTAGTGGACTTAAAAGCATAACATTACATTTAAAATCAAATTAATTCAATATGTGTTAAATAAAACCAATATTTTTACCCTTTTTTTAAAAAGAATTAATGTTAAAAACAAGCAAGCAGACTCATACTATTTATTTTACAGCATACAGAAATAACACTCGTTCAGTGCAGAAACGAAATCCTCGGTCCTGCAGTACCACATCCAAATGCTTACCCACTGCCTACGGAGTCGTCATAAATTTTTTACTTAATGAATTACTATTATAATTGTGTGTGTGTGTGTGTGTATGTAAAATATATTGACTTTTTATCATTATTGGCATTTTTACTCAATCCCCACTTATTTTTTTTATTTCTTATAAATCATTCAGTATCTAACTTTCATTAAATAAAAATATCAATAAACAATATATCGATAAAATTATTAAAAATATAAAGGTTTTCTGGAACAATGCATGGAAGAGCAGCCAGTCATAGGTATTTAGCAAAGCAATTGTCATTATATCCACAATGTGGTGTCCCCACAAATAAATGTAATGGAGACAGGTCTAGACTAAATGCAAAATCCCCTCTGCTTACTTACGTTTACAACTATATTTCAAAAAACCAATAATGTAGAGCCTACATTATCAACATTATTATCAATAGGATCCTAACTTCTTTATTGGTATTAAAATATTGAAATACATCATTATATATAGCTTGACTTACTGACTCAAAAAAATGCAAATATTTAGTTTTCTGTTTCTTCCTAACATTATAGCTAAGAACTACTATTACCAGGCATCCTCTAATAATAATATTAAAAAAAACTATTCATTATTTTGTTCCTATGACTATGGCTCATTTTTACGAGATTTAGATTCTTGATTGATTTCTGTTTCCTATCATGGAATGTATCTGTGTATGTTTAGTTGTCTACTTCCAATCCAATTTTATTCTTTCGGGTTTATCAACGCTTGGATTACATTATTAAAGTTACAGCCTATATATATAAGTCCCACTCCTGGGCACAGGCCTCCACTCATTTCTGAGAGGATTTTAGGGCAAGGAATTGTCCGCCGCGCTGGCCCAATGCATGTTGGCATATTTCAAATGTCTTTGACATTTTTTTCTTATTTCTCAGACATGCCGGTTTCCTCACTATGTTTTCCACCGCCGAGCATGTGGTAAATCAGCACTTAAATTGCATTTAACAATTTCATTGGTGCTGGCAGAGATCGGCGGAGCGTACTGTGAAATATACAGTGAGCGCTAATCATCTGAGCTACCACGGGTTACATTATTAAGAAATTCTAATTAAAACAAGTCTATTTTAAAAAACGAAAAGGAATTTATTTGCTTTATGCAATAATTTTAACCAACACCTATTTGAAAAAACCTAAAACTGTTTTAAATATGCCAACAGGAACTAGCTGCTTAGATCAAATTGGAAGATTTGACTTCATAACATGTTTTGATTTGTCTTAATCTCACAACCTCATAACTATTTTTCTCCTTACCAGCTTATTTTAGAGTTTTTGTTTTTTTCATTTTCGCATCCTATTTAAGGTTAATTTTCAATTATAACAATAATTAATAATAATATGTTTTGTAATTATATCTTTAAAATAGATAATACATAACAGAAATAAAAAACATTATGCATATTAGCACCTATAGTTATTTTCTAAACATCTTACAATATATTAAAAAATGGCTGGCGTACCAGAGAATGCGCACTAAAAGACGGTCAGCTGTCAAATATTAAGTAACAAAATGCAAATATGTGATCACTCCTGAGGACTAAGTTTGAATACCTTGTTTCCAGTAAAAAGGGTATCCGGTTCTTTACACTCACCATTCAAAACACAGCAGCATTTAGCTGTCATTTTACACTGGTATTCTATAAGTGTGGCCCTTTCTCTGGTCGAGTTACTACAACCATAATAAATCTGCAGCATAGCTCTACCACATAAAAATCATCTACCCCTCCTAGAAGTCTGAACCTTCAAATCAACTGTCAGTTTTATACAATCAATATTAACATACATTTTTCAATATAAATGTTAGAAGTTACAGTGATACTGGGGGTCGGCTTTAGTAATCTGCTGCACGATTTAAGTGATCATTTTAGCTTTAGTTGATAGGTAATGATGCTATTGATTACCATCTAGCTGCTTTTTATGCCGGAAATCCTTAGTTTTCGAGATATCGATAATTTTAGTTTTGAGGTTATGTCCATTTAAAAATGATACGAAACGAAATAACAACATAATTATTTGATCATTTTAGCTTTAGTTGACAGGCAATGACACTATTAATTATCATCTAGCTGTTTTTTTATGCCGGAAATCTTTAGTTTTCGAGATATCGACAATTATAGTTTTGAGGTTATATCCATTTAAAAATGATACAAATACGAATTAAGAATATATTTATTACAAAGAGATAGCAATAGAGCATGGTCTGTACTCTGTTTTAAAAAAAAATAAGCAACAAGGATATAATTATTAGAAGGAGATAACAATAGTATAGTTTGTATGATCTATTGATCTATTTATAGTGCTATCCTACTCTAACATACGATGTTAAACCACGTATTGTTTTTTAGTCACCATCCATTCCACTTTCGCCTTCGGACTTTGAATGTTTTGCGCTCATTTTTTGCTCCTAATTCTTGACCCTTGCTCGATTATCGGACCTCCGTTTACCGCCTGCTCTATTTTCGACCTCTGCTTGTTTCTTGGACCTATGATTTGCCTTGACGAAGACCCGTGCTCGAATACCGGACCACCGATTTGCCCTACGAAGACCCCTGCACGTTTTCTTGGACTTTGCCTACCTGTCTGTCTACCTGAGAGACCCAAGATGGCCGACGACTCTACGCCGTCAACTAGTTCGGCCGGGCCGTCGAACGCAAGCGACGCCGCCGCAACGGATGTAGTACCCTTCGCGGAGCTTTATGGTGATTTTGTGCGCAGGCGTTTATATGTGGAAGAAGGAGCTAAATTTTTTAATTTACCCCGAATCGTGCGAGAACTCGGTACCAGAGTACAGTGTGTGGAGTTTGCCATCGAAAATGGCTTAATCCCTGCCACTAAGGAGTGCCGCACCCATAGAGTGCCAATGAAAGTGGTATATGGGCAAAATAAAAATGTGGGCTCCTTTGTTTGCAATAAAGGAAATTGCAGAGCCCGATCCAGGGTAGCTCGTGGCAAAGGCACCTGGTTTGAAAATATTAAAATGTCATTGCCACGGGTATTCTATCTGATGTATTGTTATGCGCATCGCTGGAGCTATGAAGATGCAATCCACGAAGACCCAGAAAAAGAAATAGAGGGAGGCTGCTTATCTATGGCGACTGTCTGCGATTGGTACAATTACTGCCGGGAGACAGTCGTCATTTACCAAATAGAGCAACAAGAGGCCATCGGCAAGATTGGTGGCCCAGGAAAAGTAGTCCAAATAGACGAGTCAAAATTTGGAAAACGGAAATATAATAAAGGTAATTTGATTTTCTTATATTACAGACTGAAACAATATATTTATAATAATAATATAATGATAATTAAATTTATTTCAGACCTACATATAGTCCATAATATGTTAGTAAATTAGCTTAACCTATGTTAGTCTTAAATTATTACACATTATTTATTTTAAAGTTTACTTTTGAACCCAAATTATCTTTTAATACCTTTTATTAAATATATTTGAATACCTTTTTAAAGCCAAAATATCTGGAAGAAATCAGTTTCAGAGTGATAAGACAGCCTGTTGTACATATTCTGCTATAAAATTTTGTACTTTTGTATTTGTTTTTTTTTTTTTGTAATTTTGTACTATTGGGTTTTGGTGTACACTGTACAATATAGAGTAAATAAATAAATAAATATCTTGAATATTTACTAACTCTAAATTGTTTATTGTTTATTTTAGGAAGGCAGATTGAGGGCCACTGGATCCTCGGTCTCATTGAGGATGGAAGTGAGGATTTACGACTAGAGGTGTGCCCTGAAAACATCAGGTCAGCGGACATACTAGTGCCCCTAATTAAAAAACATGTGGTTGAGGGCACCACAATCCATACCGACTTCTGGAGGGGCTTATGATTGTTTGGGGCAACATGGGTACATTCACAAGAAGGTGAACCATTCAGATCCTGAGAACCCATTTGTTGCCCCTGATGGCACTCATACTCAAAGAATCGAATCGCAATGGCGGGTGGTTAAAAGATTTTTCAGTAAATACAATTATAACCACCCGGAAAACTTTTCAGACATTATTATAGAATATTTGTGGAGAAGGTCAGTGCAAAGAAAAAAAAAGGATCCTTTTATGGAACTAATTAAAGTAATTAACCATGTATATAAATAAATGTTTTTATAATATTATATTTGCTCATTTCTTTTGATCAAACCCTAGTACCAGAAGGTATATATCACAAAACCGAATCTGTCAACCCCAACTTCCACGTGGTCTTTCCGCTCTTACCCCTAGAGTGTATATGAAAATCCGGAAGCGCGTAGGGAATGCAGCCCTCGCCCGCTGTAACTAAGCGCAGGCAGCGTACGAGCCGTAGCGGCTGAGGCTGGTCGCCGAAGGCGACCAAACAGCCGAAGCTGCGCAGGTGAGCTAGGTGCCTGTGCTTAGTTACGCAAGGGCGAAAGGGCTGCACTTCCCGCAGCGCTGGAGCAGAAGCAGAGTCAAAATAGTGTTAATTCCCACCGTTTTTCCCACCCTAAATACTGCCACATTCCCACCGGGACCCGAATGTGAGTTTTTCGTCGCCGGACGCCCTTTTTTTATTAAACGAAAGCGAATTTTCCTTAAATGTAACAAAACTTTAAAAATTCATAAAAAAAAAGGGGGGGGTTTCCGGCACTTTTTCCTTTCAGGGGGAGGTTCCTCCCCCTCCCCCCCCTCCCCCACCCACTCGGCGACCATATATTCATGCAGCAGATTACTAAAGAAAACCCGATACTGGTCTTATTAGACCTGCAAAGCTGCGATAATAAAAATATGTGAAAAAAATGATTGTAAATCCAATTTCTGGAAATGTTGCAGTGGTAAGAAATTAGGTACTAGGACATAGTATCATTAGTCATTCTTATGAATTATTATTACGAATCCGTTATAATAGCGTATGCATATCACAATTTATTATACAACATATAGATATGGTGCAGCACAGAATTTGTCAATTTTCAGAATTTGAAAACAAAACTACTTATTATAACTGACATTACAAGTCATGAACAAACAAAACAAGTCCTTCGAGAATAGCGTAGAAAAATCTGTGACAAGCATTGTTCAAAGTTCACCAAAAGTACAAATAATTGCATAATATCCTATGTGCTTAATGTTTTATGCTTTGTTAAAATATAAAACAAATAATTTAAAGTATACTCACAGCCGATTTTGAAAACTATTTATAAATGTTTGAATATTCGGAGTCATTATTTAATTAATCTTTTAACGCCGCGCAATAACAATTTCGGGATATATTTATGAAAATATTATGGAAACTTAGTGTGAGAAATGCAAACACTTATTCCAATAGCAAACTGATGCAATTATTACAAATTCAAGTGAAATTGAAATGGAGTAGAAGCACAAGATAAGTATTTACGTAAAATATAACGTCACGTCACGATAACTAGCTCTAGTACAAGTACAAGTAAATAGTACGAAGTAGTGTACGTTAAACATCGATAGACTATCGATGGTATCGATAGTAAATGGCTATCGATACTATCGATAGTTTTTAAAACTATCGATCGATTGTTTACTCGGGTACTACTTTTACATCCCTAGAGTCGAGGTATGCATGTATGTAAGTTATTCCCCGGCTATAGTGACAAAGGTATAGACATTGAGATTGTTCTCTATGGTAGGGGAATTACCGTGCGTATATCATACATTCAAAGGCGTAGACATTGAGATTCTTCTCTATGGTTGGGGAATTACCGTGCGTATATCATTCATTTACAAGACAAAAGTCAGTCAGTCAGTTTTTTATTGTGGATGTTTGAAGTTGAGTGGAGTAACAAACAATTTAGAATTAAACAATAAAACATGAGTAGTAAGTCACGTGCGTGGGATTACTTCAAAAAGACTAATGAAAAGTTTGCCAAGTGTTCTTTGTGTAAAAGAGAGTTTAAACTAAGTGGAAATACTACGAACTTGATCGATCATATGAAGAGAAAACATAATGAGGTATGGATGTGGTCATCCACTGTTTCTGTCCAACGAAAAATTAATTGCACCATTATTGGAAGTTGTGAAGATGGAAGGAAGTCATAACGCAGAAAATATAGCCAGTGTAAGTATTTTTAAATTTTATTGCCTTGATACCTACCAATTCAGTGTTTCTTTATAATCAGACATAAACAATATTATTATTGTTTTCAGATATTGGATGCTACTCTCTCAAAATGGGATATCAGGTCAAAATGTGAAGCAATAACGACTGATAACGCTCAAACAATGATTAACGCCGCAGCCAAACTGCATATACGACATATACCCTGCTTTGCGCACACACTAAACCTGACGGTAAGTGATTCGTTTGCTGTGACCTGCTTAGACCAGATTCTGAAAAAATGTAAATCGATTGTGACTTTTTTCAAGATGAGTACTCTAGCTAGCGATAAATTACGGGCTATTCAACGTGAATTAAATAAACCAGAACTGAAAGTGATCCAGGAAGTACCCACCCGCTGGAACAGTGCATACCACATGCTGCAAAGAATTGTTACAATGAAGACAGAATTAACTCTCGCACTTAATGAATGTAATCGGGCTCCACCAGGAGTCAATGCTGACGAATACCTAATTATTCAAGAAACAATTCAAATTCTGGAACCTTTCTAGCTACAACAAAAATTTCCGGAGAAAGCTATATAACATTGTCACTGATAATACCATTGATTCGTGGAATAAAAACGAAATTAGTAGAAGTTGAATCTCAAATTGTTACTGAAAGCGGAAACAAAATATTACTCTGCATGAAGGGATCAGTTGACAAAAGACTAAGTCCCTATGAAAGCAGGACACCTGTTGTACTTGCTACAATATTGGACCCCAGATTTAAGAAGAAGGGGTTCAAAACAAGTGACGACGAGAAGCGAGCTGGTCAGTGGCTGGAAAAGGCCTATGCTAGCCATTTAACTAAAGAACGCTTGGCTGTAGAAGAAACGCAACCAACACCATCCACGTCTTCAGGAACATCTAATGACCTGTTGGGATTTCTAGACGTTCCGGACGTATCGACCCCGTTGAGTAACTCATTGGTAGATGTCAGGCAATATCTCGAGAAGCCAGTAATTGACAGAAAAGAGTGTCCTATAACATACTGGAAATACACCAACAATAAATTGAAGGAATTAGCGATGCTCTATCTCTGTATTCCAGCATCTTCTGTGCCTTCAGAACGAATATTTTCGAAGGCCGGACAAATTTTAACCGAACGCAGAAATAGGTTAAAAGAAAAAAGATTAAATGAATTGTTGTTTATAAAACAAAATAGCTGTTATTTTAATGATTGATTTCTAACTATAATAATGATGAATACTGATTTTTGATTGTTTGATTGTTATTTCGAATATATATATATATATATATCAAAATAAAATTCTACGTTTCGTATAACATTTGTTATTTTATTGATGTTACGCTAATCCTACAAGTTTTTAAACTATCGATAGACTATCGATACTATCGATAGTTTTTAGTTAAACTATCGATACTATCGGATTACCAAACTATCGATGTTTAACGTACAGTAGTACGAAGTGCGTATATGTATAGTATTTATACTTATTGCTGAATATCTATGGTCAATCATTGTGTCACTTTAGGTTGCCTATGTACGAAGCGGTAAAATAACCGTCTGTAATTTTTATATTTACGCTCCGATCTGTGTAGTATCCGTAATTTTACCGTCCATGTATTTTATTTTCACATTTAAGACCAATTTTGTAAGTCTTTCAATTTATTGCATAAAAAATCCTCACACCCGTGTTTTGCAATCTTATCTGATTTGTGATGATGCTTAATGTCTAAACTAATAAAATCCAATCAAACTAGTTATATTAAGTAACTCGACTCCAAAGAATCAGTAATTCTCCTTTATAAAGCACTGTATAATTCTTCTTCGCTTTTAAACAAAAACCCAGAAAATATGTAGTTTATCAAAAAGTTTAAAATTTATAAGAATAAGCGACAACAGCGTAATGGCAGGGTGCGGAACAAGATCTCAAAAGGTCAAAGGTACGAATCTGCCATTCCACTACTGTCGTGAACAACTCCTAAAACAAGCATTTTAAGTTTACCGGAGTGGTTAAAAGTAATATTAGTAACGTTAATTAATAGAATTACCAGTATTTAAAAAAAATAAGGTGATCTAGACCATGTACATTTTTTTGTATAAAATATTATATTGTAAATTAATGTTTAAAAATAAGTCGCTGGGTTCCTTGCTGGATCTTATTCTCATAACAGAGGATTTATTTCCGAACCAGAAGTAAAACTTCAATAACTTTCAATAAGTATTCTTTCAATCTATATTGAGTAAAATTGATTGTATTCTATTCAACACGAGAAAATACAAAGATCAGAATAGTTTTCATCATTATTTTATTTCACTTATTTACTATTATCCCTATTTAGTTTTTTGGTGTAGTCTTTTAATTCTTTCAAGTTTGACTATTTAAGTTTGATTTAGGTCGAAAACCGTACATGAAGGTTGGGAGACCACCTGCACACACTGGATTGAAAATCGAATGGAGAAATATACGTCGTAAATAGAATATTGTTTGTATGTATATCTTTAACAACATTTATAATACCGGGACCTTGCATGTCGCTTGCTAAGCAAATAAAAGATGTAACTTAATTAACTTACGTGAGTTAAGAATATTCAACATAGTACAAAAACCAAGGCTTTATCGTTGGGATTGCCCAGTAATAGTTAAGTTAGGTAGTCTAGTATTACTGTGTACACACATTGTCACAGTAGTAAGTAAGAAGTCTTCGTCTCATTCCACTTCAACCCACCCTAACCTCTGCAAATGTAAGTCTCATGTTGTTTTGCAAGTTAGAAAATAAATCAAAATATGTTTACAAAAATAATAGTTATGAAAGTAAATTAACTTATCCTATCAATAGTCTAATTTTCTTTATCACTTTCATCGGAATCCAATTCCAAATCTGACTATATGTATAGTAAAATTATTTTGTACGTGCAGTTGGGGTCATAAATCATAGCTCGGCCTAAGCCTTTTATCGATAACAACAAATGAATCATCGAAGGCAGGTACAAGGAGGCGGTGCGGTTTACAAAGATGGTGCGACATTGTTATGTTATGAGTCATTTACTATCTGCAAATTAGTGCAATAATAATTTAGTGCATATATCGAAGAGAAATTTGTTCTTGCACATTCGCTTTCTGAATTTTTTTAATGACACAATGGCTACTCCTTTTTGTACCAAAACGGCAGAATTTATTCAAAATAATATTTTGCCTGTTGGCACCAATATACCAGCACAAGCGCGTGTTGTTATCAACAATGTTTTAACATTTTTCACTGAAATGAAAATAGATTCCGATAAGTTATAAAGTGTTAATCACTATCACTAACCCGCATAATGACAAAGCTACATACAATATCGACAACGCTTATCGGCAAAAATAATGAGCATCACTATGCTCGGCCCTAAGGCCCGTCAATGGGAGAGAGAGCGAAATACGTGTCTGATTTATGACCCAAACTGCATGAGAAAATAATTCTAGTATGGGTCTAATTTTAAAATTCTATTTGAGTTTCCTCACAGTCAGCGTGGCATTCCCATAGATAAACAAATATGTAGCAGCTTAGGCATTCTGGACAGTAAAATTAACATAGGGTGCATTCCCTTAGATAAATAAATATGTAGCAGGCTAGGCATTCCGGACAGTAAAATTACCGTGTAGTGCATTGACGCCCTTAGGTACGATCCCCCATAGATAATAAATATCAGCTCATCACTAAATCATAGAGCTAAGAGACCACCAAAGAGGGACACGTATACGTAGAATAGCATTCTCTGTCTACGCACGTATAACTCTCTGTCTACGGTAAAACTACTTTTTTTGTTGTACGATTCGCTAATTATATATAGGCAAAGATCACAGAGCATACAGTTTAGTCTGAATTGTATTTTATTTAGCGTCACATTGTCAAGTATATGAAAGATTTTTACGAAAAACTTACCCAGCGGACAATTGACGACAAAGGTTGGTAATAGGTGCTTACATTGATGTTTTAACATTCCTCAACTCAGCGTAACAAAAATTGGGATTGCATGCAAAAATATTTGCCACCATCAATTTATTTATCCTTGGTATATTAGTACTTTCTGCTTTTACGAATTCATCTTCCATGATACCTAAATAACACAGCACATTAACTAGTTCTCTTAATCAATGTCACAGGACACTATATTGTATATATACCAGTATATTTTAATACCATTATGCTGGATCATTGATGTCACGACAGTCTTAATAATGGCGGACAGCGTTATGCAGATTTGAGGCACAGGCGAAAAAAAAACATGCGTACAGCTCACACGCGACAGAAGTGAAACCTTCAAATGAAATGAAATGTAATATAAAATACTTTAAATGATTTATTTAATATTAGAATATAAACTACAAAAGTTACAGCCTATTATACGTCCCACTCCTGGGCACAGGACTCCCGCTTATTTCTGAGAGGGTTTTAGGGCAAGGAATTGTCCGTCGCGCTGCCCCAATGCGTATTGGCGAACTTCACATGTCTTCGAAATGTTTTTTTTTCCTTTTTTTTCAGACATTATACAGAATCGTCGTTCGCAACGTAACGCATGCGCTGTTAGCTCCGTCTAAATTTAAAAAAAAAGATGGTGAAAAATAAGAGTTAGATTAGCTGTGGGAATGTGTTTTAAGTTAAGCCATGGATTTTGACTATTTAGTACAATAAAATAGTGAAATTATAAATCAGAACAATTATAGATGTGCGAAAATTTTTTCTCCAAGAATTTGATAAGTGTTGTTTCGCTGTGTTGACATGAACGCGTAAGCGCCTTCACATGCACGGCGCTTAAGACCTTTTTTGCGCGACCACAGCAGCTGTATATTGCAAAGTGCGTTGGATGGGCAGAGAAGTAAGCGAAGATACCCACTATTAAATTTATATTGAATACAAATTTAACAAATTATATCCGATTAATCTTCAACATTGAAAGTTATATAGTTAATACTTTTATTTACAAGTAACATGTCTTGCAATTCATGTAATACAACCCTACTTCATTAAATGCACAGCCTGTCCGGCCGTGTTTCACTATCAATGGGTGCGTTTGACAGAAAAAAGCGCTAGCAAGCGCTTGTAAGCAAAATGGCGATCGTAAGCGGTAAGCGCTGTCAAATCGTAAGTAGCTATTTTCCTCCAGGACACGATGTTAGTTTTAACCGGAGAACCTAACCTAATTTAAATATATGTTTGTAAAGTATTCATATTAAAAACTTACCAATCATGAATTTTTAATAACATGTATATATCTATTCATGTCATTATACTACTTAAAACTAATTTTACACAAAACAACTTTAAACTCTACTTCAAAATAAACAAATTAAATAAGCAAAATGGCGGATTGTGTCAGCGCTGCTGAAGTAGCAATCGTGTCCTGGCCGAAAACTATTTTAGCGCTTGTAAGCGCTTGCTAGCGCTTTTTTCTGCCAAACGCACCCAATGTGTTGGTTTTACCAGTACGTCATTTAAGAAGACATCCCTAAGTGTGAAGTCATTTAAATGCTCATTTTGCCAGAGCCGTAACCAAACTGAAGGCCTTATGGCCTCTCCAATTACAAAAAATGATGAAATATATTCTTCTCCTACACAAACGCAGACACCTGTAAATCATACCATAATATCCTTGATACGAGACGAAATAAGT
The DNA here is from genome assembly GCA_907164705.1 of Parnassius apollo. Lineage (NCBI taxonomy): Eukaryota > Metazoa > Arthropoda > Insecta > Lepidoptera > Papilionidae > Parnassius > Parnassius apollo. Next base: position 10,981,004 of record CAJQZP010000851.1, read on the forward strand.
AATATATTAGAAAATTCAGTGAGCCCAGACCTCAAAGCTATTAGGCTGGAAGTAAGTGGTACACAGGAAGTTAAAAATAAAATGGATATATTACAATCTATGTACGATAAGCAACAAAAAAAATTAGAAGAGGCTATGCAGGAAATATCGTCCCGTCCCGGAAAATGAAAATACTAAGCTTCGCGAAAATCAAATAAAAATAAATTCCAGATTGACTATTATGGAAAAAGAAACAAGAGTAAATAATTTAGAATTTCACTGCATACCAGAAAACCGTGGTGAAAACTTAGTTAACAACAAATAGGAAAAACTATAGGTAGCTATGTAGAAGATGGCCATATAGTTAAATGCACCCGGATTGCGAAGTGGAATATGGAGAACAATCGTCCACGAACTGTTTTGGCGAAGTTTGCAACACCCCTATTGAGAGATAAATTCTTTGCTAATGTAATAAATTACAATAAAACCCATCCGTCTGATAAACTGAACTCTTCACATTTGGGAATAGCAGGTGAAAAAATGCCTGTCTTCGTGTGTGAACATCTTACCCCGGAAGCCAAGGCATTACACGCAGCTGCTCGTCGATTTGCCAAAGAGAAATCGTATAAATTCGTCTGGTCGCGGAATGGTAACATCTACTTAAGAAAAGCGCCGTCCACTGATGTAATTCTTGTTAAGAACTTGGAGTTCCTTAACGAAATTTCTTAAAACCATACCATTTATTATTATTTTTTTTGTTTAGAAATTTAAAACATATAATATATTTTTAACTCAGTTACACTTTTGTTTAGTTGATGAACTGTATTAGTGTCTTTTATCAAAACATTAGAGGTCTTAAAATCAAAACTCATGGGGTATATAGTGCTATTTTAAATTCGGAATTTGACATTATTGTGTTAACTGAAACTTGGCTATGTGAAAGTATATTAAATAATGAAATTATAGATAAACGATACGTGGTTTTTCGACGTGACAGAGAATCTTCTATTTTGCGTACCAAGCATGACGGTGGTGGCGTACTTATTGCAGTTTCAAAAAAACTTAAAAGTTATAGAGTTATGAAATTGGAAAGCGACTACGAGGATATGTGGATTAACATTGATTTTAAAGCAGGTAACCTAAATTTTACTTTATCGATTTGCGGTGTTTACTTGCCATCGCCTTTAAATTATGAATGTCTTAAAAGCTTCTGTGATAATGTTTCCTGTGTATCAGTTGAGCAAAGTAATACAATATTAATATTAATAGGAGATTTTAATTTATCCGATATAATGTGGACTGAACAAACTAGTCAAAAATATCTTATTCCTGTTAGTAATAGTGGCAAGATAAACGAATATTTTATAGATTTCATAGCTGAAAATCGTCTTTACCAGTTTAATCAAGTCCGAAATCCTTTCAACAAAACTCTTGACCTAATATTAAGTAATAAAGAAAGTACATTTAAAATCAACGAAGTTAGAGAAAGCCCTTATCCCTTAAGCCACATAGACAGACATCACCCACCCCTAGAAATCAGTATAAATTTTACTCCAGTTTCACACCCAGAAACAAACATAAACGAAAGAATGAATTTTTATAATGCAGATTACAGCACTATTATCGAGGAGATAGAAAAAATATCTTGGAATGAAATTTTTATTACATGTGGTGATGTTGATGAAATGTTAAAAGTCTTTTATTGCAAGCTCCGCGAGATTATAGGTCGGCATATTAGGAAATATAAGACAGGAAATAGTAAATATCCGCGTTGGTTTTCAAAAGACTTAATAAAAAGATTAAAAGAAAAAAATAAATACAGAAACTTATATAATAAGTATAAAAACCCTCTTGATGAAATCTCGTTTAAATTACTGCGTAAAAGATGTGAAACCTTAATAAACTCATGCTATAAAAATCACATTAAAAATGTAGAAGAAAATATAATTAGTAATCCAAAATATTTTTGGTCATATTTAAAGGAGATAAGAAATAATAAAAGTGAATATCCTTCGTATATGACATTAAATGCACAAATTTTTTCCAATGGTACAGACATATGTAATAGCTTTGCAAAACATTTCTCAAGTATATACTCTGATTATCCTATAGGCAAAGAAAATAAGATTCCTAACATTGAATGCGTTGGTATTAATCAAATTTTATCTAATATACATATAAGTGAAGAGGAAGTAGAATCAAAGCTTAAGAAACTTGACAGCAATAAAAGCGCTGGTCCCGACAATATACCGCCTTTCTTTGCTAGGAAATGTGCAGCAGCCCTAGCGCGCCCTTTAAGTATCATATATAATGCTTCCTTGAAAGAGGGTTTTTTTCCAAGCGCTTGGAAGGAGGCTAGAGTTGTGCCTGTTTTTAAAAGCGGAGACAGGACCGATATAACAAAATACAGGCCCATATCAATACTATCCGTATTCCCAAAGGTGTTTGAGGCTATCATCTGTCCAATTATAAATTGGCACATGAAATCTATACTAACTGATAGGCAGCATGGATTTTTGAGAGGAAGGTCCACAAAGTCAAATCTTTGTGTATATATTGATAATTTATGTGTGTCTGTGGACAAAAACCTTCAAGTTGATGCAATTTATACAGACTTCTCCAAAGCGTTTGACGTCGTGAATCATTCCATACTAATAAAAAAGCTTGAATGTTATGGATTCCACAGCTCCTTTTTAAAATGGGTGTTTTCTTACTTATACAACCGAAAGCTAAAGGTTGTAATAAATGGATTTCAATCTTAGGCATTTATAGCATATTCAGGTGTGCCACAGGGCTCACACTTGGGGCCAACTCTGTTCAATATTTTTATAAATGATGTAGTAAATTGTTTCCTGAATAGTGATGTACTTCTCTTTGCAGATGATTTAAAATTGTTTAAAGAAATAAAAACCGTTAATGATGGAAACTTACTACAAAATGATATTAATAGGCTGGTCTCCTGGTGCGAGCTTAATAATGTAATCCTTAATCATGAAAAATGTTACCAAATATCTTTTAATAAAAAAATCCATCCAATTTTTAATGAATATAAAATTAATGATTTTGTCATAAAAAAGACAAATGTTATTCGTGACTTAGGTATTTTAATTGACTGCAAATTAAGTTTCACTACGCATATGGATGAAGTTATAAAAAAATCATTGAAATTTTTAGGATTAATTAAACGGGTAACTAAAACTTTTAAAAATAAAAAATCCAAAGTAATTCTTTTTAACTCATTTATTCTTAGTAATCTTGAATATTGTTCTTCTGTCTGGAATCCACATTATCAAACACATATAAATAGGATAGAACGAGTGCAAAAGAAATTCCTTAAGTACCTTTATTTCAATAATAACAAAATACACAGGCAATTAACTTACATTGAAAGACTAGATAATTGTAATGTGATTTCATTAAATGATCGAAGAGCGCTTATGGACATGTGCTTGTTACACAAAATCGTTAACAATAAAATTAGCTCGAATAATCTTTTAGGTAAAATATCATATGTTAGTCCTAGACCTAATTCTAGAATAAGAAATTATAGTTTATTCAAAACTAGGTATTGTAGAACAAATGTCGGACTATCAGCTTCAATTAATAGAACCTTAAAAACTTATAATGTAATTTCTAAATTAGTCGATCTTGACATATTCAACGATTCTTATACCACTTTTAAAAATAAAATTAAAAAAACATTTTTATAACAAAATTAAGATAACCTCATGATTTATTGTAGAAAAAAAAAGAGAGTTTTTTTTTCTTTGTTTGATGTATTACAATAGGTTATTTTATTATCCTTTCTTCCTTTTTCAATAATAATAATGCGTTACTTATTATTTTACTTTAACATGTTAAGTTAGCCTATAAGTATGATATGTACTAAACTTCAGATTAATCTATAAAATTTGTAAACATTTTTTCATTGTACAATATCATGTTGGCTTCCTAATAAATAAATAAATAAATAAATAAATAAATAAATAAATAAATAAATAAATAAATAAATAAATAAATAGACATGCAGGTTTTCTCAGAGTCTCAGAAATGTAGTATTCCGGCGGAGATCGAACTCCGTTTACTTGTGTACTGTGAAATTTACAGCGAGCGCTAACCATCTGAGCTACCAGGCCTCTTAAATCTCAATTTAATTAAAATAAAGAGCTGTAGTCAGCTCAATTTAATCTTAATTTAAACTACAAGTTCGGCATAAAATACAAGAAAATTTAATTTTATAGTAAATAAATGTAACAATCCCTTTATTATAACCGATATTATATTACTCTTTTCGATATAGCTTATATAGTACTCACTAATTACAAAAAGATGTATATCAATTTTACCTATTACGAAATTGAGGTTTGGCCGTTCTTCACTGCCTGTTTAATCCATAGGCACACGACACCTACATACCTTGTTGAACAAAACGCGTAAGCGACGCCGTTTCGGCGGCGTTTAAGACTTTTTCTCGCGAGCATTGGCTATAATCTAATAATGCTTCCTATCTCATTTTCTCTCACATTAAATCTTATGAATTTATGTGTCTGTCTCTTTTTACTGTCGCTTTTTCGTTTCATAGACTTTCAAATCACAACGATGCTAAAGAAGTTTTCACTTCGAAAATTCTTAAAATTGAAATATAATGATGCAATTTTATAAATAGAAATCAATATTTCTCGTTTACTTTTTACACTCTAATACTATTAATGGAAGACAGTTTAGTCTTCCATAAATAGTATTAGAACCGGTGATAACTTCAGAGCTCACGTCTTCAGCAAAATGGGAAAGAGAGGAGTACTTTGCGCTTTGAATGCTGTGTAAGCCTCATAATATATAGGGCTTGGAGCATTCACACTGCGGCATGGTCGGTGGTGTGTACCCCTACCCTCATCGAGAATATAGTTGAACGCAAAAAGAGGGCCTAAAAGATCGGCTATCTGCCTTGCAGCAGGGCTTAGTGAGTTGTTCACCCAGTACATGATGATGGAAGAAATAGCTGAAAGAAGTTAGCACCCTTGGTAATAGATCAGACCCCTCTTTCCCACTGGGGCTTCTAGTTCCTACCAGATTACTAAACCACAACAGATGTAATTTATTACTGAAAATCGTATTTATTTCGAAAAAATCAAACGACAATGAATGACTGTAATACTGTTTCTGGCATTTATGCCTATTAAAGAACATAATTCTAAGCAAATAGCGGAAACACTTTTTTTGACAGTGCTACGAAAATGCTTCAAATATGTCTGGGAAGTATACTGGCAAGAATCGAGAATAAATGTGATTTTGCCACCTTTGTCGCATGTGCGGGTCCTTAACTAAACTTGGTAGATGTCCATGGTGCTGGGTGTGCATCAAAGGCTGCATATTTTTTGAAATAGTTCAGAAATTGTACCACTTTTTTTCGGGCACCTTACCTGAAGGTCGTAAACACATTATGGAAGCTTTGATGTTAATCGCAAAAGAAACAAAACAGGTACGAGAAACTAGATATGAAGCCCTTAGTCTGTCCAGAAAAATGGGAAACCCAGATTTTATTATACAAACGGAAATTAGCTCTATAATGAAAACAATAGACAAAACAAGTAATTATCTTCAGAAAGAAACAATAACACTGGACGTTGCTACTAATTTGTTTACTTCACTAGATCATTTTATTATTAACCTAGGGGATAAAATTGATTACTTAGAATCGTCCCCGTCCGAAAGAAAGAAACCCGGAACCTGACTCAAAGATCAATCTCAAAGAATAGTACATAGTATAAGCTCCCGCAAGAGCTTTTTCCTCTTTTTTATCAGTCCAGCCGAATGGAAAAGAGAAATTTAAAGTACAAACCTTTCTTTCCCGAAGCCCGAAGTTGGATGCACGGACGGAGGCGTCTTAGCAACAGTTTTTCAAGCAGTTTAGCTATGTGCGGTAGCAGCGTGATCGGCCTGTAGCTGGCAGCTCTACGCCTGTCCTTCCCGGGTTTCGGCAAGACGATGACTTTGCCTTTCTTCCAGTCCTCCGGGAAGTGGGATGTCCGCAATATCCCATTTTAGAGTCGACCAAGCTCTACTAGGACTCTATGGGGCAGCTCTCGGAGCGCAGCGTTGGTAATCCCATCGTGCCCCGGCGCCTTCCTCGGTTGCAGGCGGGTTACTGTCCTCCGCAGTTCAGCGGGGGAGATGAACCACTCTCCTGCAAGAGGCGGCGCGGGCGATGACAGGAACTCCTGTACGCGACTCTCCTTTTGGGCATGAAGATCCATGAACTCCGGACTTGCTGGGTTCGGCATAAATTGCTCCTCGAAGTGCTCTACTAGGATAACCGCTCTACCCTTGGCATCGTAACGACGTTCGACCGCGTTGTTGCTCAGCGGGCAAACGGGAGGTTTGGCTTTATTTAACTGTCGGTTCAGTTTGTATAGCGACGCATCATGCTCTTCCGCCTTCCATATGCGTCGCTCCCAGGCATCTCCTCTGTGTGCCTGGACTGCAACCGACAGTTCCTCCGACAAGGTGTTCAATAGCGTCTTGATTCTCGGGCAGCGAGTACGCGCCCAGAGCCTCCTCAACGCCCTTTTCCTCCTGATCTGCACGCTTATTTGTAGCGGCAAGAAAAAGTAGCGCACCTGTCATAATACAAACGTCATATCAAAACACGACGTAACCAGGGTCGGATTTTGTAGAGTAATTATTCTAATTGTACCATTATTTCTTAGTTTGTAGTACATAGTATCGTAATAATACTAAGCGAAAATACCATAATTTTACCTAAAGGTCAACTTGTATTATTATTGGGTCCTTTAAATTTTAATATTTTTTATTAACCCTACGATATCGAGAATTTATGTATTGTAGGTACATGAGTACCGCGTTTTTTAATAAAATTAGAATTAGCTCCCTTTCTCATCAATCGATGATCGATTGATCCTTTTCTTTTGTACTCTTTTCGTTTTACCCTTATTGAATATAAAATATGTTAGGTACCAATATTCAAAATGTAACTTATTCTAAGTTCTTTAGACAAAAATTAAACAGAAATAAAAATAAAACGAAACGTTTAGATAAACTAAACGCGTGACACCAAAATCCCGGTACATGGGAAAAAAGAATTATGAAACATCAAACGTGATATAATTTTTTTAAATAGTATATATTTATTTTCCATGTACAATATTTTTGAGGGTCTGAATCCAACCCTGGTCTAATCTTGGTAACGTAACTAAACTAACTGTAAAATAAAGCTAAAAGGCGTTTATATAATCATTTAATTGTAACAAAATTAATATAAGGTTATTTTACAGATGATACGATATACCATGTTTTTTTTAAATCTTTGTATCGTAATTTTTGCATTCTTTTACCACGCAACTAGACATATTTGTGACAGGCAAATCTGTCCTGCGCGCGCACCACGATTCGCGATTCGCGTTGGCCCTAAAATTACAGTTTAGTAGTAGTTCGGTCGGCCCGGTCCTTACGCTAGTAATATGTAAGTCAATGCACATATGTAACAACTGAGCAACTCAATGAATTTAAAAACGATTTTAACTTGAAACAAGCATCACTTGCTAAACATTTTGAACAACGTAAATAATGAGCGAGGCGCCGGTATCTCAAACATCTATTATATGGACAACAGTCTGTCGACCATGCCGCAAATTAGCAAACTAATTGTTATGATTCATAACTATACAGCGGATAGCACGTCACTAAATGAAGAATGTTTAGTGCAACCAACCCTGTGATTAGCAGCAGTCAAAAATGCTACTTGCGATAAGGATTCGAATCAAACCGAAATGACGGCACTAGAGTCGTCCGTGTCGCAACCGGTTGCCACCACTAGCCATTCGAGAGTGTTCGAGAGTTTCGCGACATATAGACGTAACGTAAGTGCCGATCAAAACAAAAATCTATGGCCGAAATTGTAGAAGAAGGTCAATAGAAACTAGACAAACCAAATGACAAATGGATTACAATCCAAAAACGGAGGTCAAGAAATCGCTTTGTTAGTAACAGGGGGAAGGCAGGAGTAGAACCTGGTCTTAATTTTAAAGCGGCAGATATGAATGACAGGGTGGGAAATTGCGTGATAAGAGATAAATGTGGTATGCAAGATGATGTGACCAGAATTAAGAAAGGAATGCTTCGGTGGTTTGGTCATGTAGAAAGAATGAATGAGGAAAGAGTGACAAAGCAAATTTATATGGCAGATGTGAACCCGACTCTGCGGGAAGGGACGCCATAGAAGAAAGTTTATCGACCAAATTGGCGATATTTTGAAAATGGGCCACGTTAGAAGTACCCTTAACCGACGAGCATGTATGCGTAGATATATGGATGTAAAGGAGGGGAAAGAGGTATGTCAGGATCGTGCCAAATGGAAGTCCGTAGTCGCTGCCTTCTTGTACATACAACTTTATAATTTGTGGTCGCTGCCAACCGCTCTGGGTGACAGGCGTGATTGTTCTGTTTTTATATGTTATGGATATTAACATCCCTCTATATATCTAAAATGTGGCGAATGATGTTGCTATGTATGACATCATTAATTACATTAAAAGTATAAGTGACATTGACGTTAATGTTATGTTGAAGATGAACATGACAATAGATAAGGAATATGAATCTTTTAAAGTTTTTGTACTCAAAGTTAAATTACATATTATGTTCATGAAAGAGTATCTCTGGCCCTCCGAGGTAGCGCATCGCCGTTTGGTCAAATTCAGGTACTAGGATTAAAAATTAGCGAGTGTCTTGATGACGAACAAGAAATAATAAAAAATGATCAATTTTTATTCTAAAAATGTAAGAATTGGAATGTGTCAGAGGACTATGTCAAGTAGAAGATTAGGGTATGTTCCGAAATACAACACATTACACTGTCGAATGCGAATGACGTCATTAATTGACATCGTATTCCACCATATTCGATACAACGAATCACCAATATGGCGTCGATTTATGACGTCATTCGCATTCGACAGTGTACTGTGTAAAGATACAAGTGGTCAAATATTAATCCAGAACCTAACATTGGGGACGTTGTACTAGTGAAAGAAGATAATCTTCCACCAGCGCGATGGTTACTGGGCAGGGTGATTGCTAAGCATCCTGGCTTAGACAATCTTACTCGAGTAGTCACTCTGAAATGAAATGGGTCTCAAATAAAGAGACCAACGTCTAAAATTTGTAGCTTACCATTAACAAATTGATACTGTTATTTTGTAATCACCCTATATTTTCATTATTTGAAAGTTAAATAATTAGTTAGTTAATATAGTTAAATATTATATTTAGTTAAATCATTTGTAAAAAAAAAGAACGCAGATACGTTCTTGGTGGGCGGAATGTTGAACCAAAAATTATAATCTCATTTAATATCTATTCAAATGTTTAATCCGCCGTCACTAGATGGCGTTCGCAGTAAAATACAACACGCTAGCATATCGGTATTGTAATATAGTATAGGGTCCGCTTCCATTTATTAAAGATGATGTTCTCATATCATACTTCCGTGTTTTATTTACCTAAACGCGAGTGCAAGTATCGAGATCTGAAAGGAACTTGTTCAAGCACAATTAAAATTACTTTAATTTTCTTATACAATTCTATTATTATTTCGTTATTTTATCAATAATATTAAATTATTTTAACATGTTTCTTATCTTATTGTTCTATAGAAGTTATCTAAAGCGTTCATTAATTTTTTTAGTATTAATTTTCAGCAATACTAGGCACTCGTGTGAGTTAACAATTATTTCTACACGACCAAAGAGTAGAGTAACTGTCCTATACTGAAAAAGAGAGCCAACTCGTGCAAAATGATGTGACTAATTATAGACCTATTTCCTTACTTTCCGCCTTATCAAAAGTCCTTGAACGCTTAATACATAATTCAATATATCCGAGTTTAATTTTAGAAAACGTTCTAATTTTAGACCAACATGGTTTCGTAAGCTTACGCCACATTAATCAGTATTATACGTCGGACACTTCTTAGTTACTTATTTATAAACACACTAACGTAGTTATAACTAATACCCATTTTTTTTTGTAGGAGCACAATTCATTTCCTTTCGATATAATTATTATTTATATTGATTTATCAAAGGGAAAATGCGATATCGACCATTTTGTTCCGGAAAGTGGCAAACGGACGCGTTATATGAATCAGAAGAACAAACTTCAAATATTTTTATTCTGTACCTAGACAGCAATTATTTGAAAAATATATTTTGTCCCAGATAGAGATACAGATAAAACAGTCCAAAAAAAAATACAAGCCGTTTTGTTAGTTGGTTACAGAAAATATATCCATAGAAATCGAAAATTTTGTCTCTGAAGAACTACCCACGAATGGATGAAATAGTAAAGGTGTTAGGACTTTCGTGGGACAAGGAATCTGATTCTTTCAAATACTTTGTGCAAATACCTAAACTTCAGGAACCTATTACAAAAAGGAAGGTGGTCTCGAACATTTCACGCTTATTCGACCCCTTGGGTTGGGCAGCACCTTGCATTATTACAGCCAAAGTTCTTATACAAAAGTTGTGGCTAGCCGGTATAGGATGGGACGAGGAACTACCAGAAGACTTACTAGGCGAATGGAATACTTACCAGGCGGAATTGATTTATATCATTAACTTACGCATTCCAAGATGGGTTGAAGCCAAAATTAATGATTCACATGTGGAACTTCATGGATTTTGTGACGCATCAAACACTGCATATGCAGCCGTAGTTTACTTACGGACTGTGGATGCAAATGGTGGTGTTCATGTTCATTTGATTGCTGCAAAAACTAAGGTAGCTCCAACCATGCAGGTCTCCATTCCTAGACTGGAGTTAATGGGTGCTGTTCTCCTAGCCAAATTAATTACTGAAGTCGCAAACGTACTGCGCATCAGTCAAGTTAACATACACGGATGGACTGACTCTACTGTGGTGTTATCGTGGCTTAGTAGCCACCCCAGTCGCTGGACAACCTTCATCGGTAACCGAACATCAGAGATCTTGTCAAGGTTAGATAATGATCAGTGGGCTCATGTTCAATCAGCTCAAAATCCAGCCGATATTGCTTCTCGAGGATGTACTCCTTCAGATCTTGCTCAAAATGACATGTGGCTTCAGGGTCCATCATGGTTAAAGAACCCATCAATTACTTATCAAAGACCAAAGTCCATATCAACTGACTTAGAGCAAAGAAATCTAAAATCATCGATGCCAATGCGATTCCCGATTCTTCTTTCTTGACAAGGTTTTCTTCTCTGCGAAAATTAGTACGTGTTACAGCTTATTGTCGACGATTTATCAGATACAAAAGGACTAATAAATTTGTAACTTACCTGTCAAGTGACGAAATCAATGACGCACTAGAAGCTTGCATTAAACATTGTCAAGCCATATATCTCGCAGACCACAAGGACAAATTAAAACCATTGTGCCCTTTTCTGGATAGCAAGGGAATAATGAGGGTAGGAGGTAGGATCCAACACGCGAGTCTCTCCGAAGACACCAAACACCCTATTATACTTCCCCACCGAAGTCACTTCACGGACTTAGTCGTTGATGAAACTCACAAAAGAACCATGCATGGCGATCCAACTCTTATGTTGAACTATTTGCGCACAAAATACTGGATACTGTCAGCAAAGAGTGTTGTCAAGGGGTATGTGCGCAAATGTGTTACTTGTGTTCGTCAAGCAGCTGCAACGAAAACCCAATTCATGGGCCAATTGCCATCATGCAGGGTTACACCAGCAAGACCTTTTCTACGCAGCGGAGTGGATTTTGCTGGACCCATCAATATTCGAGTATCTAAGGGACGCGGAAACAAATCGTACAATAGGCCTCTTTATCTGCATGGTTACAAAGGCTATTCATTTAGAGGTTATCAGCGATCTCACAGCCGAGAGCTACATAGCTGCTTTTAAGAGATTTGTTGCCCGAAGAGGCCACGTAAGTAAAATTTGGAGTGACAATGGGACGAATTTCGTCGGAGCTTCCAAAGAACTTTGTAAGCTTGTCACCGCTAAACAGTCGTCCGTCGCCGTGGAAATCAAAGAGTGGTTAAGTAACCACAGCACTAAATGGCATTTTATTCCCCCACATGCACCAAATTTCGGAGGTTTGTGGGAAGCCGGAATAAAATCTACCAAATTTCACTTAAAACGAGTTGTAGGCAATTCCACTCTCACTTTTGAAGAGTTGGCAACAGTTTTATGACAAATAGAGGCGTGCCTTAATTCAAGGCCTTTATCGATGTCCTCTTCTGATCATAGGGACTCTGCACCCTTAACACCTGCACATTTCTTAGTTGGCGAGCCCTTATTTGTAGTACCGGAACGTAATTACGAGCATAGTAACGTTAGTACACTGAAAGGGCGGCAATTGACGCAAAGAATGGTGCAAGATTTTTGGCGAAGATGGTCGTCGGAGTACCTTGTGCATTGCCTTCAAAGATACAAGTGGTCAAATATTAATCCAGAACCTAACATTGGGGACGTTGTACTAGTGAAAGAAGATAATCTTCCACCAGCGCGATGGTTACTGGGCAGGGTGATTGCTAAGCATCCTGGCTTAGACAATCTTACTCGAGTAGTCACTCTGAAATGAAATGGGTCTCAAATAAAGAGACCAACGTCTAAAATTTGTAGCTTACCATTAACAAATTGATACTATTATTTTGTAAGCACCCTATATTTTCATTATTTGAAAGTTAAATAATTAGTTAGTTAATATAGTTAAATATTATATTTAGTTAAATCATTTGTAAAAAAAAAGAACGCAGATACGTTCTTGGTGGGCGGAATGTTGAACCAAAAATTATAATCTCATTTAATATCTATTCAAATGTTTAATCCGCCGTCACTAGATGGCGTTCGCAGTAAAATACAACACGCTAGCATATCGGTATTGTAATATAGTATAGGGTCCGCTTCCATTTATTAAAGATGATGTTCTCATATCATACTTCCGTGTTTTATTTACCTAAACGCGAGTGCAAGTATCGAGATCTGAAAGGAACTTGTTCAAGCACAATTAAAATTACTTTAATTTTCTTATACAATTCTATTATTATTTCGTTATTTTATCAATAATATTAAATTATTTTAACATGTTTCTTATTGTTCTAGAAGTTTCTAAAGCGTTCATTAATTTTTTAGTATTAATTTTCAGCAATACTAGACACTCGTGTGAGTTAACAATTATTTCTACACGACCAAAGAGTAGAGTAACTGTCCTATACTGAAAAAGAGAGCCAACTCGTGCAAAATTATGTGACTAATTATACTATCCTTACTTTCCGCCTTATCAAAAGTCCTTGAACGCTTAATACATAATTCAATATATCCGAGTTTAATTTTAGAAAACGTTCTAATTTTAGACCAACATGGTTTCGTAAAACACCGATCGACCATCAGTAATCTTATTTTATATACAAACTCTCTGTTTGATAATATGGACAATCGAGTATAAACTGATACTGTTTACACAGACTTTTGTAAAGCTTTTGATAAGGTGGATCATTCCATCCTTCTTCTAAACCTTGAATTCAATGGTATATGTGGAAACTTACTTCGATGGTTCTCTTCATACATTATTATTAGTACCCAAAACGTTGTGGTTAAGGGATTCTCTTCTAGCGAGAAACTAGTATCCTTAGGTGAGCCACAGGGATCTATACTTGGTCCGTTGCTCTTCACATTGTCCATTTATTATATTAACTCATGTTTTAAAAATAGTAATTTTTTGTTATATGTAAACGACCTAAAAGTTTATCGAAGTGTAATGTCCTTTAATGATTGTAAAAACCTATAGGAAGATCTTGACCGGTTATAATGTGTGAAATGTGACTGCAATTATGCAGAAGCACGAAGACTTTACGAGGAGCGCTTTGCTACTCCACGAAATATACAATTGCCATCGGCGATGACGTCCCAACGACTTCATATTCGTATGTACAATACTGGCAGTGTGCATGACCGTGATCAACAATGTACAGAGTCAGAAAGACTGAGAATGTACGACGACGACATCGAGCAGCAAATTTTTGACATTTTTGGGGAAGATGCGACGTAGAGCACGCACTCGGTGGCACGTGAACACCAAATGCGTGTTTGGAGAGCCCTCAAAGATGATGGCCAGCACCCATATCATTGTCGTCGAGTTCAGTGTCTTCTTCCCAACAACTACGAGCCGAGAATGGAGCCGAGATTGGAGAGTAGATGGTTACTCGATAAGGCTAAAGGAGACCCTGAGTTTTTGAGCCGCGTACTTTTTACCAACCAAGCCACTTTCAACACCAATGGAAAATAAATGTGTGAGCGGGAATTATAGGTGACAAAATTATTGGTCCGTATTTTCTTGATTAAACAATGAGCGGTGAAAACTACGGAAGATTTTTGCGAGGAGACTAAACGATGAACTAGACGAAATAAATTTAGACCTCGTTCGTCGCATGTGGTTTCAACACGATGGCACACCACAGCATTTCTCCCGTTGTGTAAGAAATTTTTTGGATACTGAATCAGCTGAAAGATGGATTGGGCGTGGTGGACCGGTATACTGGCTGGCTCGATCACCTGATCTCACCCCTTTAGATATTTATCTCTGGGGTACGATTAAGCAGACTGTATTGCAAAAAACATGCGATACCGAGGCGGTAATGCGTATGCGTATAGTCGCATCCTTTGAAAAAATAAAGTCCGAAATATCTGTTATGCAACGCGTGCGTTCAGACATTGTAAGCCGGTGTCGCAAATGTAAAGAGGTACAAGGTGGACATATTGAACATTTTCGTGGTCGTCAAGTAGACATAGTGATGAATTAGTGTTCGACTACTAAAGTGATAACAGCTGTGATGTGACGAAGTCACGACCTTAGTGGAGTTAGTGAAGGGTCTTTCGATCGATTCGATCTTTTACTTAACTTTTTAATAATACGAGTAGTTAATAAATATATATTATATCAATCATTACAAAAATTAAATAAAAAATCATTATAAATCATTGACTTATATATTACTAGCGTAAGGATAGGCCCATATAAATAATTTACTCATAACATTTTCATACAAGAAAAAGTAGCGCATCTGTCATAATTCTAACTTCATAACACGACGTAACCAGGGTCGGATTTCGTAATATAATTATACAATTTTTGTATCTTAATAAAATTAGTCGAAAATACCGTAATTTTATTTTAAGGTCAACCGACTTGTATTGTTATTGAGTCCTTTTACTATTTAATATTAACCCTACAATATCGAGAATTTCTGTATTGTGCGTGGGTACTGCCTTGCATAGGTCAACGACATAACTTTGTATATGCATACATGATTTTATCGTGGTTGGTTAGTATAACTCAGTTGCAAGCCCATACATATAACGATTTCATTTTTCCGATGATATTTTACAGGTAACAAAGAAAACGTAAGTAAAACAAATTAATCTCAAAGAGCTTTAGTTGAAGTTATTAATAATTTGATTTTGTTATATGTAATATTATTGTTATAATAATTAATTAGATTATATTAGAATAATTTAAAAGCTGAAAATAAAAAACGAAAAAGTTTGGATATTTTTGTGTATAACATTACAATTATTGTCCTTTAAATAAAACAATTTTTTTAAATCTTTGCCTTTCAGTTCCCTTCCCCGTGTTTTCCATGATAGACTCGTGATGCGTTCTGACATTTATATACTTCTTAATTATGGCTCGAATAAGGTGCAATCTATGATTCAATGTTGCCGGCTGATCAACAGAGTGCAAGTTTAAAACAGTGAAAGTGCTCTTTCCTATAAATTTTGCTAGTTTTTGTTGACAGAAACATATAGACACTTTTTGCCATAAATTGGGGTCTATTATTATGTTATAAATTTGTTCGGTTTCTAGGCATAAATCAATCAGGTCCGGAGAAGGAAAGCAAAGTCCGCCCATATTTGTTAATTCAATCAGTTTATGAAAGAATAATTTTTCATTACTAAGCAGACTATTTACACAAATTTCACACTTAATCTTTTTTGTTAAACTTCTGGCTACCCATCCGGCAATATACCCAACAATGAGTTCTATATTCTCTGTGAGGTGCCCAAAGAGGTTTTCAGTTGGGTTATCCAAAGTATGCGATAACTGTGCACAGTTATTTGAATAAACTACATCATTTTCCTCCTGATATGTACATGTCAATGTGTCCATGGGCTTGTCTTCTTCTGTGTGACGATTCATTTCAGTGGTACAGTTAATAGCATTTACAGATGAGACAGTTAATATTGGAAAATTATCCAAAGGAATACTGTTTCCAGTAAATGACGATTTTAGTGATAAGTGATTCATGCAACGCCTATACGTTCCTTTGAGTTGTATAGCGCTTGGGGTATCATTGTATCCACCGTGATTTCTTATCAAGCTAAAAAATAGCTCTAAATGATCGTGAGACAGGCGATACGTCGAAATGTACTTCAATTTAGAATTCGATTCAATTAAATTTAAGTAGAGGAGTTTTAAACTTTCTAAGCACACATTCAATCCTAAGAATCCCATTTTGCTTCTAGATTCCAAAATACGTTTTTTTTTAATAATCATCATAATTCCTGGTGGTCTGTTATGTCGTTTAATCTTTCTTTTCACATTAGCAAAAATTTTTAGACCTTTAATGTAAACAATAGCCTCCTCAATAAAATTAAATATTTTTTCTTTATTTTTTGGAGAAATGGCTCTCTTGTATCCAGATTGATTGAATCTGCGAGAATTCAAAACATCGAATATATTATTGAATAAATTAATGAAATCGACTGTCGCACTACTTTCTGAAAAATAACTACATTGTAATATTTCGTTGCAGAGTGTCAGTGCTTTTGCAACACTTCGGCTTAGCAATTGAGTGGCTAATTTAACTTTCATTATTTGGTTTTTAAAATATATGTGTCTGTAGGTTAATTTATTAGCAAAATTTAGCCGCTCGTTTGTTTGGAGTTTTAAGAGCTGAATCAAAAATTTCCATTCTATTCGCTGATCTTTCTCGTTGAAAATTATCTTTTTTTTTCGAACGCGTTCCTTACTAACTTTATCATGTGACATGCGTCCATGAAAACTACAATATTTACTTTTGTAACAGGGTGAGGGAATGTTGTTTTTAATTGACCTGTACTACTTATGTTGCAACCCAGAATGTTTGCAGCTTTAACATTCGTAGAACATCCATCGAATATGAGAACTTCGACATTGACACCGACGGAATTACATTTTTCAAGACAAATATTAACAGTATTTGCTATAAGTTCACTAGTAAAACCATCCACTAAAAAATAACCAACTGGTATTTTCCAATTTTCGGAAAGACTAACTAGCATCATTAAAAAGCTTTAGTGGCTTTCTTTTCTTGTCAATTTTTTCATACCCCATGTCTACGTGACCAACATTTCTTTCGCCTTTCCATAATTTGGCCTGTCGAATGTTCATCTCATCAAAAATTAGACAGCATTCAACATTTTCTGACATACTGTCCCTCTTGAGTTTAAGTATTTCAAACGATTCCTGTGAGAATCCAGGTTCGCCGTTAATGGAGCTATACCTATAACAAAGAGTACAATCAAACCTATGAAGTAAAACATATACGTGTCCGGTTTATAGCACATAACTAACAAGTCTTTATTAATTTACCATTTAGTCAAGGTTCTTGGGTGATGAAGACAACAGTCAAATTTTCGCCGTACATATTTATAGGCAGATGGAGAGTAAAAATTTAATGTCATAGCAAATTTTCGAAGGGCGGGTGGATAAGATGATCACTTTGTTTTTCTTGGCTTGTTTCTATTTCTACTCTATTTTTAAGCAATTTTAGTCTGTAAAGCTCTGTTATTTCGGCTTTTGTTCCAAGAGCAGACTCAATTTCCTCTGTGATATACTTCTGCTGTTTCAAATCTTTAATTATATATAGCAGTGATTTGTTTTTCTTTTTAGCCTAGTATTCTGTTTTTTTTAATTTTTTAATTTTCTTAGCTGAAACCCTTTGACGTTTTTCTAACCTATGAATTCTTTCTTTTAGGTATACTTCCCTTGGCGTGTCAATATTGAATTGAGATCGGTTGAAGGCCGGAGTTCTTCGTTCTCACAAACCTGTAAATAATTTATATAGATAGGGTTCTGAATATGGAGAACAAGTAAACAAAATTTATTTTACTGTAGATAAGTAGGTATGCATGAGACCAATACCTCAGTCTCCAATCGCGGTATAGCCGATCCTTTCAGCCTTCGTAGTCCGGCTTTTGAAATATCAACATCTTTGTCACAAAAATGAGCAGAGCATACTCTTGCGTATTTATGAGGCTTGAAATAAGGCTCTTTTCGTTGTTCCCTAATAATACGACTCCAAATCTCTTTACGTGTTGAATCATTTGGAAATCTGTAATTTATAAATTATTTGAAACGCAATTTGTCATGGCACATGTATAAACATTCTTTATAAGTCTTCGCCTATCCATTTTTACCAGAAGCTTTATGACGGCAGCAGTTTCTCTCAGTTTGCGTGTTAAAAAAAAAACAGAATTTTAAAATATTTTATGAATCAGATTTTCAGTTTTAATTAAGTAGTTATTGTTTCTTTTGTACTTCTTTCGTTTTACCCCTATTGAATATAGAAAAAATTAGGTACCAATTTTCAAAATTTAACTTACTCTAACTTCAAACAAAATAAAACAGAAATAAAAATAAAAACGTCAAATAACGAAACGTATAGATTATTCGCATGGGAAAAAGAAACATGAAATGTCAAACGTGGTATAATATTGGACAATAATATTTTGAAAATAATATAATTTTATTTTCCATGTACAATATTTTTGAGGGTCTGAATCCAACCCTGGCGTAATCTTGGTAACGTAACTAAGCGGACTAACTGTAAAACTGTGTGTTGAAAATGAGTTTATATAATAATTTAATTATAACAAAATTAATGTAAGGTTTACTTACCTATGATAATATATCCCATGTTCCTTTTTTTCCTTGTATCGTAATTTTTGCATCCATTTACAACGCAACTAGGCATATTTATGACAAGATGACAATCAAATCTGTCCTGCGCGCGCACCACTGACGAACGATTCGCGTTGGCCCTAATTTAGGGCCAACGCACTGGTCCGTTTTAGTAGTTCGGTCGGCCCGGTCCTTACGCTAGTAATATATAAGTCAATGTTATAAATAAAGAAAGTACTACATATAAAATGTGCCTATATATTGAAGGTTTGTAACCCCTGGTTAAACGAACACGCAGTATTACCGATTATGCAAACGACTTGCGGAACAAAATGAATGACATTTATGACAATCGTCATAAACGTCAGACAATCGGGCCAGCAAATGTTTGAAAAGATGAAAACCCTATATACGTATATTAGCAAAATTAACAACAAAGTGTTCGACGAAGGTCCACTAGTATAGTTGCACAATCCAGTTCGCAACAAAGGGATATCTCCTAAGCTTCAAGCTTTTGGAAGGATTTGATAAACCACAAATCCTCGCAAAAGAAAACCGATTCCTACCAAGGATGATACGCGAGGCTATTGAAATTAAAAAACATCCAAATTTCAATAGAGAAAATGGATGGGTGCTGCCATCTGCTTGGGATCCTATAAATAACAAAATTAAACCCAAAACCAAACATGACACTGCACGACTTCAAGATACTGTAAGCTCGTTGCGTAGATCCGACCGAAAAATTAATATTAAAAAACTGTAGGTAGCCGGGCTAACTACGACATTGGGACGTCCAACATCTCAGTACCCCCCCCCCCCACCCCCCGTGACCATGAGTTCTGTAAAACACCCGAAACGTCGGGAATTAAAAATAAGTAAAAGTAGTTAAATAAACGCGATAAAATTATAATAATTAAACAAAATCCGTAAATTTAGTTTTCATTCAATGTTTAGTGTTCGGGTAAATTGGAGAAATCATTATGCTTAAATATTGAATTGAATTGAATTTAAATAAAAAACATGAAAAATTTTGATATGTAAAAGTGATGCGATTTTGTGCATTAAATGTCTGCTCGTGGGAACTATTAGAGAAAAGAAATAAAGACGAAAATAAAGCTTCCTTTTTGATATAGACCTAAAGTTATTTTGATTGGAGCGGAGCGAGCGAAGCGAGTGGAGTTCTCATGCCACAAGAAAACGATTCTTTGAAATCTATCTCGTCTGTAACCCATAGCCTAATTTACATATTTTTTCGGCAATATTTGTAGCTCAACTTAGACAAGGATTGTAAACAATAAAATCTGAATTTATCTAAAATATATTAAAAAATAACCGAAAACTAAATCGTCCATGGGAAAATACATGTAAGGGAAAAGCTCACGCTTTTGTAATATTATTGAGAAAAGAATTAAAAACAATTGTAATGTGATTGAATCTTTTGTTGTAATAAATATAGTTTTGACTTTAGACTTTTACTCCGCTCCGTTTATGACGCTAGCAAAAGGTTTTACCTTTGTATCTGCATCGGCGGTCATTTAGGTGCCTTATGAACTTGAGTGACAGTTCCCTGTACAAGACAGTTACTATTATGGAGTGTAGGAAAGCGTTAAATAAGGGTGGCGTCACTGTAGCTGCAGTCTAAATTTTAAAGAACTTTTTATGATTTTTTTATTGCATAGACTTTCACCATAATTCTTATTTTAATAATAATTATTTTATTGCTTTCAAAATTTTTATTTTCAAAATCACTCTCAACATATTTTACGGCGATTTATCATATACCCTGTAGCTACTCGAGCGCTGTTGTGACGAGTTTTTGAACTGTTTTTTACTGCTTACAGATGGACACATTTTCAACTATTCTCCTATGAGAGTATTTCCTCCTTACCTCTAAACTCCATGGTTACTATTCCCTTTGGCGTAGACAGAGAAACCTATAGACTAATGATTGGCGTGGCCTCGAGTGAAAAAGGACGATAACGTAGACAGAGAAATTCTCTGTCTACGGTTTTAGGTTATACAATAATCTTTATGACTTTTAAACATATTTAGATAAAATTTAAACGTATATTTATATAGTTCTGTAACGAAATTTAACATAACAATTGAATTTTATACGTAATACCAGATAAAATGTAGTATACTTACGAGTGAAATTATATACCGGTGAGTTTACGTTCACTATCACTTTTACATCCTTTTTTTTTACATGGGGAAATGCCTACGCATACCCGCCTCGCGGGGGCAAGGACGGGCTATGTCGGACTCGCACCGACTAAAACCCCATGGTGTTCCACCTTCGTCGCATATTGGCAGGGCTACGGGAACGCTTTCGCACACTTCCGCGGCCCCACCAGCGACTGCCGCCCCATGGCAGCACCTCCTCGGGATAGGAATATTCCTCCCCGTTCTCCTTTCCAAGTAAGGCGCACCAGAACACATGGCACGCCTTCCTCCACGGCCTCCAATTGCATCTGCGCAACAGACGCCCCCGCGTCCGATGCGCGAAGGCCATGGGGCCAGGAAAAACGAGCACTTAAAAGTACTAGCCTTCCCGACCCCAGCGGCGGATCTGGTCTATGGCTCCGCCGCCAACCAAGATTCGGCTGCGGAGGATAGGGAGAGCGGCGCCTCGCAATACCGACAATCCTCTCCCCCCGCAGCCCCATCACCACCGCATCAACGGTGCGGCCCCGTTTGAGTCGCGGAGGATAGGGCGAGTGGCGCATCGCCATACCAACACTCCTCTTCCTCCGCGACTCCACCTCGGCTGCAGCGGTAGAGGGTGCGGAGTCCCCACTCGCTGCAGTACACCAGCACACATCCGAAGTGGGCTCCCCAAGCCCCCTCGGAGTGGCTACCTCAGGCCGGCCCTTCACCTCGGGCCAGCCACGTGGGTTCCTCTTTGTTCATCGTGGGAGACCAAGCCACGGCTACTAAGCCCCCCCCCCGCCACGACAAGGCGGGAACCCGTTCGGGGGGGATCACTTTTACATCCTAAGACACTACATCTAACCACTTTTAAAGTTTTTAATTGTTCTAAGAACTAAACTGAACAAGATTCATCAATCTTAAGCGCACAAAATACTTTTTTTCTCACTTAAACCAACTTGTAAACTCCTTAGATCGCTTCGAACTGTCAAAGTAGTTTAGAAAAATGTAGTTTGCTAAACAAAAAAACCAGCACGGAGAAAGGGACAATCACACCGCTCTGTCTCATTTCTATGAAAGACGTATGCATAAAAAAAGAATGCGAAAGAAGGCGTCAATTTGTCTATAGGTTTCTCTGTCTACGGTCTATCATCAAATTTCCCAAAAACTTCGCAATGTGACGCATCAGCATACTGTGGAGAAAAAAATCTATAAAAACGAAGATTCCGAATGAAATTAAGACATGGCTTAAAAGACTAGCATCCAAGCTAAAATCTTAATAAAAGTAATATAGTTATTCGTGTCTGTGTCTGAGACTATGATATATAAATATAAACCTCAAATCATGGAGCTTATGTCCAATGTCCATGCTCCATGCCTTAAACTCAAATAAAGATATGCATAATAGACGCTAGCGAATTAGACTAACATAGTTAAGATTTATGTTATTACCCGTAGGGAACATATGTAGGATTGATTTGTTTATTCGACAGTAGATAAAGTGCACTGACAAAATGGGTAAAAAAAGTAAAGTGGGAAAGCAGAGGAAAGACAAATATTATCAACTCGCTAAAGAAACAGGTAAATTGAATTTGAATTATAATGTAAGTACTTTTTGGACGATATGTTTCTTGCCAATACATTGTGTTTATTAAAACTTTTAAATTCGTTATACAGGTTATCGTTCACGAGCTGCGTTTAAATTGATTCAGTTGAATAGAAAGTTTGGATTTTTGCAAAGATCACGAGTATGTATCGACTTATGTGCCGCCCCTGGAGGTTGGATGCAAGTAGCGCATCAAAATATGCCTGTGTCCAGTATCGTAATTGGAGTAGATTTATTTCCTATTAAGCCAGTGCCGGGATGCATTGGTCTTACAGAGGATATTACTACTGAAAAATGTAAAACTGCTATTAAAAAAGAAATAAAAACTTGGAAAGCTGATGTTGTGTTGCATGATGGAGCACCCAATGTTGGTCTTAACTGGATTCATGATGCATACCAACAAGCTTGTTTGACTCTTAGTGCGCTGAAATTAGCTACTAATTTTCTGAGGGAAGGAGGCTGGTTCATCACAAAAGTATTTAGATCTAAAGATTATCATGCACTTTTGTGGGTGTTTAAACAGTTTTTTAAGAAAGTTCATGCAACAAAGCCCCAGGCCTCTCGTAATGAATCATCAGAAATTTTTGTTGTATGTCAAGGATACATTGCACCTGATAGTATTGATCCTAAATTTCTTGATCCTAAGAATGTTTTTGAAGATTTGGACATTGTAAAAAAACAACATTTGAATATAATGCATCCTGAAAAACAGAAAAAAGCAAAGGCTGAGGGTTATAAAGAAAATGATTATACAACTCATCATAAAGTACCAGTGTCTGAGTTTATTAACCATGTTGATCCAATAGATCTTTTGCAAGGTTGTTCTGAAGTGAGTTTTTATCATATTTGTATTTTGTTGCTTATTTTATCTTGGCTTAATTTTTAATCTAGTGTGGCGTGTTTACAGATAGTTCTTGATGATAAATCTATAGAAAATCATCCCAAAACAACAAAGGAGATCAAAGAGTGTTGTAAAGATATAAAAGTACTTGGTAGAAAAGATTTAAAAGCCTTATTAAGTTGGATAAAACAAATGAAAGAGTTAAGAGCAACTAATCTTACATCTGAGGTAAAATATATTATGTGTGTGTGTAAATGCATGTATAAGTGTTCACTTGTGTTTTGTGCTCTGTTTTACATTCTTTCTAAATCTCGATTTGAGCAAGAATGAAGGTGATTTCATTATTTGTTATCTCATCAAAGTACCTAAGGTACCTAAATTTTTATCAATAGTTAACTATTATCTTTCTATAATGATTTCTTAAATTTACGCGAACACTACACATTGAATAAAACTAAATTTACGGATTCTATCGCGTTTATTTAACTGATTTTACTTATTTTTAATTCCCGACGTTTCGGGTGCTTTACAGCAACCATGGTCACGGGGGGACTGAGATGTTTGACATCCCAATGTCATTGTTAGCCGAACGAACTTACAGTATCTTGAAGTCTTGCAGTGGTATGCTTGGGTTTGGGTTTAATTTTGTTAATTATAGGATCCCAAGCAGAATGGCAGCACCCAACCATCTTCTCTATTGAAATTAGGATGTTTATTTCAATAGCCTCATGTATCATCCTTGGTAGGAATCGGTGTTCTTTTGCGAGGATTTGTGGTTTATCAAATCTGATGCAATGGTGGGGATGATCTTGAACATGTTCACAGACTGCAGACTTCCCGGAGCGTCGCTGCTTCACGTCAGCTACATGTTCTTTCATGCGGGTTTTTATGGATCTTTTTGTTTGACCTATGTAAGAGAGATCACATTCACATCTCACAATCTGTTTAAGAATAATATCGGCAAGGAAGATTTGGAGGCTATACGTCAAGATATTTCGTCCTTGTTACGTCGTAGTGCAGTGCCGAAACTAAACCTTCCTAAAGACAAATTTACAGCGTTGATTAACTTATGGAACAGACCAGAGCTAACGATTCTCAGACACATCAGAGTATAGTTTTAAAATACTACAGCTTTTATCAGACGAAAGTACATATAAAAAGGTCAAAACAAACCCCACAACTAACACGCTTAAAGCAACTAGCGATTTAATAAAGAAATACTCCGAAAAACTAAATCTCGACATGAACTCGCTAATATCATCATGTACCAAACCACCTACGTCCTATAGTGAGCCAGATTGATTCACCAACTTATAAGCTGGCACAACACTTGGCAAAAATACTGTCACCACTGAGAGGACATACCAGAGCACACACTAAGGATTCATACCATTTTGTTAGTGAGATAATAGACCTACATCTCGCTGACAATGAAACTATGGTCAGTTTTGGTGTTCAGTCACTATTATCATGCCTACCTATTGAAGACTGCATCTCAATTGGGGTAGAAGATAACAACATGCCTGCTGAATATGCAGTATTACTCAAACACTGCCTCACATCTGGCTATCTATTGTGGAAGGAAGAGTTCTACAAGCAAGTAGATGGTGTGGCGATGGGCTCACCTGTATCTCCCATAGTCGCCGACATATTTATGTAGGACTTCGAGGAGAAGCTGCTCCTGTGCTTCTGCTTCTGCTCTTGTAAATCCAAGATTCTACAAGCGGTACGTAGACGACACCTTCACAATTTTACCATCTGACAAAGTAACTGCATTTTTAAACCACCTTAACTCTATAAACTCTAAAATACAATTCACAATGGAGCTAGAGGCAAATAATTCTTTAGCTTTCCTAGATGTTTTAGTCATTCGAAATCCTAATAAGACAATTGGTCACACTGTGTATAAAAAAAAGACCCATACCAACCAATATTTAAATGGTGAATCTCACCATCATCCTTCACAGTTAGCTACCGTGGGTGAATCTTTGTTTCAGAGAGCACGAGGGATCTGTGACAGAAAACATCTGGCCGCCGAGTTGCAGCATGTCAAGTAAGTGTTGCAAGACAACAAGCTTCGGATCCCGCGCCTACGTCACAGTGACCGAGTGAAGCCGGCCACAGTCGAGCGTGTGCCTGCTGTACTAACCAGAGGAGTCACAGACAAGTTGGCTACATCTTGAAGCCAGCTTCCATTAAAACATACTACAAGCCACCGAAGAAGATTAGTCAATTTTTACCATCCGTCAAGTGTAATATCCCTCTACAAGATGCAGGAGTGTACAAGTTAGATTGTGAATGTGGTCTCTCTTACATAGGTCAAACAAAAAGATCCATAAAAACCCGCGTGAAAGAACATATAGCTGACGTGAAGCACCGACGCTGCGGGAAGTCTGCAGTCTGTGAACATGTTCAAGATCGTCCCCACCATTACATCAGATTTGATAAACCACAAATCCTCGCAAAAGAACACCGATTGCTACCAAGGATGATACGTGAGGCTATTGAAATTAAAAAACATCCTAATTTCAATAGAGAAGATGGTTGGGTGCTGCCATCTGCTTGGGATCCTATAATTAACAAAATATTAAACCCAAACCCAAGCATACCACTGCAAGACTTCAAGATACTGTAAGTTCGTTTTGCGTCAATCGGACCGAAAATTAATATTCAAAAACTAAACTAAACTAAACTAACAATGACATTGGGTCGTCAAGCATCTCAGTCCCCCCCCCCCCCGTGACCATGGTTGCTGTAAAGCACCCGAAACGTCGGGAATTAAAAGTAAGTAAAATCAGTTAAATAAACGCGATAGAATCCGTAAATTTAGTTTTATTCAATATTATCTTCCTTCTAAACATATAAAAATTCTGTAGCTTTTGACTTCATTGAATTTAAAATTTTTGTTTAAAGCCTTAAAATACCTGTCAATTCATAATAGCAAAAAAATTTAAGTATGTTGAGATGTAACAATTAAATAGGTTACATAGTAAGTATATAAACAAGGAATGTATAAAATGAATCTTTAATAAAATAAGCAGTAAACTTTGATATTGTCCCTCTGAGTGAATAATGGGGATTTCTGTTAATGTTATTGCATCTATAATAGATACAATAGCACCTTATCTAATCACTTATGTCGCCTGAAGCCATACTAATCTGGTATGTTTCCTGATTTAATAAAACATAGTCAATTCACCTTTGTTTAAATCTGTTACCCCCCTATTTTAGAGGAATTTCTGTACTACCAACATTTAATATAGTTTTTGAGAAAATAATTTTAGACGAGATGTTAAGTTTTTTTATTATAAATAAACTACTTCATAAAAATCAGTTTGGTTTTACAAGAGGTCGCTCGACATCTAACGCTGTGTTGAACATAGTTTTTGTGAAAGAGATGATGCTTTGGGTATAAATAGTTTATACAATGTTTCTTATTGTTGTGTCATATTTACTGTTACAATAATAGTCCCGCTGGGTTTCTTGCTGGTTCCTCCTAGGATAGATGTTTTTTCAAACCAGTGGTAAAAGTAAAAATGACTTTCAATT
The DNA here is from genome assembly GCA_907164705.1 of Parnassius apollo. Classification (NCBI taxonomy): domain Eukaryota; kingdom Metazoa; phylum Arthropoda; class Insecta; order Lepidoptera; family Papilionidae; genus Parnassius; species Parnassius apollo. The sequence goes on from CAJQZP010000851.1 coordinate 11,008,096, forward strand.
AGACTTATGATAGTGATGAAGTTAGGTTATTTTTGTAGGGCAAAATTTTGTTTATACCACTGAATTGCCAGTATATCTAGTAATTTATTTCTTCAATATGCAGAAAGCTGTAGAAGAAAACAAAACAGATGTTGAAGAACATAAAGATGGATCAGACGATGAAAATAAAAATATAGATGCAGAAATTGCTGAATTGCAGGTAAAAATAAATGTTTTAAAAACTTTTATGGTACTTTAGTAAACTGGAATTATTGTATTCGTTTTGTGTTTATATCTGGTGATGCAAAGTTCTTGGGCACTTTCATTTAAAATAAGTTCTTAATTTGTTTATGCAAAATATAGTCACAATGTGGTGACTATCACAATGTTAATGGTTATCCATCTATTGCTAACATTATGCTATTTCACCTAAACTAAAATGTGGACCAGATATAGTTCAGTGGAGTAATGTCAGGACTACGGGGTAGATGTATTTTTTATGGTATAATCAGCTAAGTAATTCAAATTCAAATTGTTTATTGCATGTCACATTACAAATTTAAGATGGTACAATTTTGATAGGTATACATGTGATGCCCTGTAAGGGCATAGCAACAAACAAAAAAAAATAGGGCTAATTATTTTCTTATAATCTAATTTTTAAACATAAATTATAAAGTATCATATCAGCAATATTCAATATAGTTTATATAAATTAATTTAATTCGAAATACAATGTACCTAGTCAAAGTATTCTTACTTTGTCGTTATTTATCGTTAAAAAATTCTTTTAAAGTATATTTAACATGTATTAATAAGGAATTTTTTTTATTGTTTATTAAATTGTGCAGGGTTTTTTTAGGATATTTATATATCTTTATTGATATAAGTGGGGGCTAGTCGAAACTAATTTTATTTGGAGAAGGGTATCTTAAGCTTAAATAAATTTCTATTATTTATTTTAGTTTCTTTAATAGGTGAGTAGAATTTTGGGTGTTTCCTATCAAATTTTCAAGACTCGAGGATGTAGATAGACATGTTAAAATTTTGTGTTTAATGAGGTGGGGTTTACATGATTCCATTTTGTCTAAATTTATTAATATTCGTAGACACTTCTTTTGTAATATGAATAATTTGTTCACATCACAAGAGTTTCCCCACAAGATGATACAATAGGAGAGTAGGGAATGAGCATGTACATAGTAAGCCGCAAGGGCTGTCTTAAAATTTGTCACATGTTTAAGGTGTTGCAGAGCATAAATAAATGAAGATATTTTTCTCGCAAGTTTTTGTATGTGCTGTTTCCAACTCAAATGTGTATCCAGGTCAGGTTTTTATAGTTATAAGATGTTTGTAAAGCAGTTTTTAGATAATTCAAGTATGTTGCTGAAGGTTTTTGCAATAAGTAGTCAAACATTGACCTGATCCTGTTCATTCTCATTCACTCAATAGCATTTTATTTTTTGCATCACTAATAGAAAACTATAAAAATGAATGATTCCCATTCATTTTTATAACTAATAGTGACTAATAGTGAGTTAATGTTAATTAAATTTTTTTTGTTCCTTATTAGTATTAACAATTGTATAAAGTCAACTAGCCTAACCCCGCTGAATTCTCCAACCCTCTAAAACATCCTTTTAGTAAGTTTTGCTTGTATCATTGTTGGTCAGATTGTGGTATCTTTCAATTCTTTGTCAAGTATCTGATAACAATGGTTGCGATATTTTTATATATGGCTTACCACCTTACATTAGAATAAGCAGTAGAGCCTGTTCCAAACTCTGTATTGATTTTGTCAGCATTTCAAAAATAAATTAAGTAAATCAATAATTCCTAAAATATTATGTGGAAATTGAAACAGAAGTGCCCAAATACTTATGCACCAGAGTAACATTTTTACATTGTTTAAACCAGGAATGTGTGTTAATATAAAGATAAAATATAAATATTTCAGGATGAAGAAAGACGCCAGTTAAAGCGGAAGAGAAAACAACTAAATAAACAGAGACAAAAATTAGCAGAAAAAATGAATCTAAAAATGGTTTTAAAAGGAGATGGTGGACCTATTATGGAGAGTCATGACATGTTTAGGCTCTCGGACATTAAAAGTTCAAAGGTATTAATGTTTGTTTAAATTAATATTAAAGTTTTGGTGCCAGGCTATTGCTTGCTTCTAATTTCATAGTATCATCATATAGTATTGTCATTGGTGTACGCAAGCTATAACTACATAATAAGAAACCGAAATAAGGGTGGGGAAGTCTCATTCACCGATGGAAACCAAGGAATAAAACCAACTGAAAAAGTCAGTTGATTGGAGTTCTAATGAGAAATATTAATAAAATGTTCATGAAAAGTGTTGAATCTTGCATATAATAGAAGTATAATACTATTTTGTTTCATACGGTAAGTGACAAGAACAAGAAGCATCTTTCAACTACGCAAATGAAATCATTTTCATCTTATTCCTCAGGAGTCTCATCAACCACGTCCAAATGGCTACAGACTCCATGCTACAACAGGTCAATCCGCAGAGATTTGATGCTTGGTAATTTAAATGTCCACCATCCTGAATGGCTTAGTTCCCGTTTAACCGATCATGCGGGTACAACTGGTTACCTTGCCTACGTGGATCCCAGATGTGGAATATCATGTACCTTTCCTGTAGGACCATCTGCTGACCTCTCATCCGGACGGATATCAGGTCTGCGTCGATGGCCCTGGTCCAATGGTCCTTGGCCCCTCGGACCATCAGACAATGGTCCGAGGGGCCAAGGACCATTGGACCAGGAGTATGGTGCCACTCACGCTCTCGTTGCAGTTGCGTTCTGCAGGTTGCCGCCGTGTTTGGCATTAGGTCAGCAGATTAGGACGGAATGCGATCTTTTATTGGCATCCTACCCTTGGGGTTTGCTTCTCGCCGGATGATCCCAGCGGTGTTGCTGATTCTGTCGCTGATGTGGTGCTACAGGGAATGGAACTTTTTATTCCGTCATATGTGGTACCTATTGGAGGCAAAACCCAGTCATGGTTTTTTTATAAGATAGAATGACAAACGAGCAAACCACGAACGAAAAAATCAACGTGTCAATTAGATGAAGCCTCTCCTCTATACTCACCATACGAAACAGCAGCATTAAGCTACTATTTTACGTTGGTATTCTGTGAGAGCGTGGTCTTGCCCCGGTCGAGCCTACCCATTCGTGCTACAACTATAAATGGTATAATGGTTTAGTCGCTCCTGCAAAATTGCATACCGCCATAAGCAGGAGTGCTAAAAGGCCTGGGCTGACGCATCGACGTCTCGGGATGCAAATACCAGCGCTCTTAAAAAGAAGTATAATTCCGCCTCCAGGTCCTTCAAATGTCATTGTCAAGGACAAGACAGAGCACATCGGCAGAATTGGTGAGAAACTAGTTCCTTTCTATTTCTTCCGGAACACATGCATTCTGGTCTCTCGCCAGGGCTGTCCAAGAGAACTTTTGTCAGCCATGTCTCCCATCTCTGCACAGGGAAGACGACTCACTTGCCCATGCCGCAAAGGACAAAGCAGATCTGCTGGGCTCTCTCTTTGCATCCAACTCGACTTCATGACACACACCACCGACCATCTCGCAGTGTTAGTGCTCCATGCAGGGTGTGCTGTTTACCCAACGCTCGGTGCGCAGAGCACTTCTCTCCTGGACTTCAACCAAGTCGAGTGGGCCTGTTGGCGTCCATACTACTCTGCTGAAGACGCGTGCTCCGAAGTTGGCACCGGTTTTAACGCGTCTTTTCCGGCATTTCTACTCCTTAGGCGTAGTCCCGAAATCATGGAAGACAGCTTTCGTGCACCCGATCCCTAAAAAGAGTAACTTTTCTGATCCGATCCGTCCAACTTTAGGCCTATCGCAATCACCTCCCTGTTCTCTAAAATAATGGAGTGTATTATTAACAGCCAGCTTAAGCGGTCCTTGAGGATTCACCAGCTGATTAGTGACCGCCAGTACGGTTTCCGTCGGAGTCGCTCGGCTGGTGATCTTCTGGGTTACATATAGTGAAGGCCTTCGATCTGGTTTGGCACAAATCGTTTCTTACGAAGCTTCCTTCCTATATGGGCTTCCCAAGAAATTGTGCAATTGGATCACCAGTTTCGCAGATCGGAGCATCAAGGTCGTAGTGGACGGTACATGATCTGATTACAAGCCAATTAACGCTGGTGTTCCACAAGGCTGCGTGCTATCACCAACTTTGTTTCTTCTGCATATCAATTATATGTTGCAAGTGGTAACATTTTTTTAACAACAATTGCTATACAGACGACAGCACTGGTGATGCGTTATAATGCCGGCCGTGCCAACATTTTTCGGGGAAACGTAGCCGAATACCGGGACAAACTTGTGTCTGAATTCGAGACGTTGAAAAAGTATCGGCTTGGGGGGACGGTCACTTGGAAAAGAAGGCCAAATTGGCCTCTAAAAAGCTTGGCGTGCTTAGCAGAACGGGACAGTATTTCATGCCGGCACATTGCCTGATACTGTTCCCATCTCTGGGCTGTGGGGCTCTCCAGTGCCAGCCCCTTCCATTTGATCGCACGCAGTGCAGAGCCGTTCGAACTGTCGGCGACCGAGCTCTTTCCGGTCGGCTTAACTCACTGGCACTGCGAAGCGATGTTGCATCTCTGCGTATTTTATCGCATTTACCGCGGGGATTGCTCTGAGGAATTGTTCAGACTAATTCCACTTCCTTATGGAATCGACTACCCCCAGAGATTTTTTCGGACCGATACGACTTAGGGACCATCAAGAAAAGAGCCCCACTCCTTTTTAAAAGTCCGGCAATGGATCTGCAATTCCCCTGGTGTTGCAGATGCGTTGGTGAGTCGTATGCTCGTTTGCTCCCTCCTATAAAAATCTCTTATTTCAATTTTTATCTCGGTCGCCTCTTTCGACACTTACGGGATTTTTGGTAGTGTATTCTTTTACGCCGCCCATTAAGCGTGTCATTTATATGAGTAGCACTAAACCAACTTTGGCAATATCTACGGATTAGGAAATTTGCAACTCACACATAGACTTAACATATGTATATTACTGGGCATGGTGCTATGGATTTTATCTGAAAGGATCAAAATATTGTATCTCAAAAAATGTGTTCGTAGCACAAAATGAGAGTAGTTAATACTGATCTACACTGGTTGTTGGTGGTAGCTATTTCACATAACTTATAAAACTGATATTAATTTGAAGCTTAGAAAAGACTCAGCTATGATCTATGCCCTACAATATAATAACTTACCTATAAACTATATTATTACTTCCATGTAATTTAATCCTGTGATAAGAAAAAGTTCTCAAACACTATATATTACTAGCATATTGTATTATTTTTTTAGGAATTAGATCATCTAGTTGATCAAGAACCAGATATTGTCACAGAAAGAAGTGATGATTCAGACAGTGAGCTGAACCCTAAACCTAAATATGTTAAGTATGATGTTGAGTCTTCTAAACTAGATTCTTCGGGACTTTATTACAAAGACTCCGATAGTGAATTAGAAATGGAGACAGACTCTGAAGATGAAAAGGAAAAGGACTCCTTAGGTGAGGGAGATATGTCAGATTATTTTTGTATTGATGATAAACAGTCAGTCAGTTTTTAGACAAACCTTTGCTAAAGTAGGAGGAAATGTTAATTAACATTACGATATACCTGGTGATTATTTCTTGGTCGACGACTAAGCCAAAGGTTTAACTGTACTTAGAAATTCATTCTGGCACTAGCCAAAAGTAGATATAACAATGCAAATTTCGTACTTTTATTTTTCAAAAGATTATAATATGAACACATTGATTAATAACATGTGTACACCACATACCTAATATGTGTTGGTAAATATTATAGTACTTGTGAAATTCATGTGTACATGACACACACCAATATTAAAACATGTTTTTTAAGCGAATGCCTAGCAGCAAAACTTCTTTTCTGCCTAGAATTTCATCTGGACAGGTACAACCCAGTACTTGTTTCTGTAGCTAAATAGAAGTACTTGAACTGCTGCGTTCCGATCTGAAGGGTATAGAGTTTCAGTATAACTGCAGGCTGTGAGGCATTCTATCTTAGTCCTCAGAGATGACAGCATCTTTAGCCTTCTTTGTTTAAAGTCACCTAGCTAGCTGCAGATGTCCATGGACTCCTCACCGCCATGAGGTGGACTGTAACTTCAGTTTTATGAAAAAGGAAACAAGGAAGAAATAGTATATAGGAATAAAACACCTAAATAAATTTATTATCTAATTTATTTAAAAAAAAATAGTAAGCTAAATTAAAAAATGAATAAAAAGGTAAAAATAATAATTTGTAATATGGAGAAAAATCTTACAATTTTCTATTTTTGTAAGATTGTTGGAAGTGAGTTCAGCCTTTATATCTTTGTATTCCCTGCTCAATAAAGATACTGTTTATTTAACACTTTCATTGTTTGATCTTCAGACACAATAGCAATGACCTATATGTAGTACACGGGACAGGGAAAGGGTTAATTTTTGTGTGAACAATCTTTTTTTTAATAACCCCAAATTTCTTCTTAAATTAAGTGTAAAGCTAACAAGCTACAGCAGACTTAATTTCTTGTAGTAACACAGGTTTAAAAAATGCTACTTGTGCTAACAATATCGTATTTTTCTCTTTCTGTTGCTTGTAAAATTACTCTATTCCAAATGTTTTGACCAATGCATTTGTGTTGCTACCTAGAGACGCTCTTGTTGAATATATAAAGCAAACTCAATGCAGTGAGCAAATTTTTCTGAATACATAAAGTTTCCTTACTCATAGTAATATAGATATATATATTAATATTCGTAATGACTACAGGTTATTTAATCAAATCTTTCTTAGGCAATAAATGGTAAATTTTTGATTCTCACACTGCATTTCAACATGCTTCATATTTTGCTATGGTATAGTTCATTATTAATTCCTTTATTATTGTATACAATATGTAACGTAATTAACGCACACCCTCAGACACCCCACTTAGTATATTATGTTATAATCATAATAGATACACTGAATTTTAAGTTAAACATTTTTATGCACTGATTATTTATCAAATTAGTTATTCTAATTCCGGAAGAATGTTGTAGTCACAGTATAAATCTACGAACGCAAAGACTTTAACGTGCTTGAAATAAAGTTTTGAATGACAGAATTAGTAGTAATACGAATAAAATTGCACTCTTAAAAGTCTTATTGCCTTAAGTTACGGTCCATTTCAGTTTGTTTTGACTGTACAGATTTAGTGTGACTGTAATTTACATAGTTGTAATTATTTTTGGGAAAAAAAAATTACCTATATTAAAAATGATAGGAATCAATTCAGTAAACGATTCTGAACAAACTACTTTCTCAAAGTGCGTTAATTATGTTACATGTTGTATATATATATATATATATATATTCTAAATATCCTACTCGACTTTAGGCAGTATAACAAGGCCTTGCTGGTTTTATTTTTAGTAAGTAAAGGTAAAAAAGAAACATTACAACCATTATGTCCACAACCTCCCCTCCTCTCTCAGAGGGATATGAAGGAGCTGTAAGTCAGCCACGCTGCTTTGAGGGATTTCACATGTCCTTGAAATATTTCAAACCTCGGACATACACGGTTTCCTTACAATGTCATCCGTCACCACCGTGCACGTGGTAAATCAGCACTCAAAATTGCAAAACACAATCTCATTGGTGGCGACGGAGATTAAGATTACCTGAGTTACCACTGTTATTTTAATATGATAAATGTACAATAATAATTACAAAACACAAAGTAAACTACACCAAATGATATGTGAATGCAATATTAAATTGTGTGAACTATCTCGTCAGCCGATATCTTAACAATTACGCGCTCGCGACGATCTGTGCTGATGTCATTTGTAAAAATTAATGTGTATGTTTAATTGAAACTTTGGCTTCGGCCAAACCTTCGGCTATATTTGGCCGAAAGTAGCTGTAACTTCGATCGGCTGGTATAACAAGTAAGAAACGAAATATTAAATAAAAATTGTACATCAGTAATTAATTTATGTTGTATGGCAATTGTGCTTGTTACAGCCTTTTCGGACTCCGAAAATGAATCAAAGAAAATAGAAAAACTTACTAAACTCAATACTTTAAGAAATAGCAAAACTGAACGAGTTTCTTCCATTCCTAAAAATAATCCACTTTTAACCGATCTGGACGACACAGATCCAGTATCTAAACGTTCTATGAAAGCTGAACTTTGGTTTCAAAAAGATAGTTTTAAGGATATTGATGAGGATGATGATGAGGGAGTTGATTTGGATAAGCTAGCTGAAACATACCGACAAAAGGGTGAGTGACTGAAAAATATATATAATGTTTTTCGTGAATTATTATTACTTACATTATTAAATATAATCTTTTAGGAAAAAAGGTACCTGAAGATAAAATAATGAATCCCGCAGTAAAAAATGTAAATGCAAAACAAAAACTGGATAAATCTGAGAGCTCAGAAAGTGAATCATCCGATAGTGATTATGATGTAGAAGATACTGTAGCCCCAGAATCTGGAACAGTCAGTGGAAAAAACACCAAGAAAGATGGTTTTGAAGTTGTTTCTCAAGATCCAGGTAAATAATATTTTGTACAACTTTAGTTTTATTGTAGCCACCTTTTATATCCAACTTTTCTTTCCGATCCTTCCAACTTTTATATCTTTCCGATCCCTTTGTTGACCACCTTCTATTATATACTATTACCATTACCAAACAGTATGGTCATTGTTTGTTATGGCAGTATCAATACCAAATCCTGGCTATGAACAGCAGAACAATCTGAGTTAAACACTAGAATTCCTCAGCATTGCAAAAACAAACCTGTTAGGTGTGGTGATTATATCTACATACAAGTACTACGTTAGTGTATTTTATGGGGTTATTTGTGATATGAGTGTAAAATTTACATTTATACAGGCATATTTTGTTATAGGTATTTTATCAATAAAATAAATTTCAGATCTAAAGAGGTTGAAGAAAACATTGAAAATGGATGCAGAAACACTAGCCTTAGGAACAATGATAGCAACATCAAAAAAGTTTAAAAGAGATTTAATAGATGATGCATGGAACAGATATGCATTTAATGACAAAAACCTGCCTGATTGGTTTGTAGAGGATGAAAAGAAGCACATGCGCAGGGACGTTGTTGTACCAGAGGTAATTGACATAACATTCATATTTAGATTTATCCATTTAAAATGTCAACCGTATTAACAATTTATTGTCTAGTTTTAATAATAATACAGGTTGTCCCAGAAATCGACGTCAAGCCAGAATCGGGTGATAGGCCAAGTCGTGATAGTTATCACAAAAATAAAATTAAATAATTAAGTTATGTATAGTTTTAAATTATAGGCATTTTAAAAAAAATCGAAAAAATCTGCATCCTGTAATAGTCTTTCAAGTGCCGTTACTACAAATCTTTTTTTATTATGTAATCCTGAATAACACTACTGCAAGTTTTTGCCTAAAATTTGAAGCCAACTGCTCCAGCTTGGAAGAAAATGTCACTTAACCCAACTAATTATTCAAAGGTAATTTGTCCAATTTAAATGACCTACTGAAAAAAAGTACTACGCTAGTTTAACAAGTAACTTTAAGAATTGGCGCATTTGATAAGGATGCCAAAATGGTACAAAAAAAATTGTGTATTGTATGACACTAGATTACTTCTTGGACAATTTTTATTTTGTAAATTAACCCAGTTTTTGAACACTTTTTCTTACTTAAAATAATTGTGGTGTGACCAAGGCTTTCTTCAAGGCTGTAACTTTAAGATTCTAGTTTGAGTGAGATGGAGACAGATGGAGAGAAAGATTTTATGAAGTGCAAGCGAGACAGATAGTGAGTCCACTTTTTTTAATGTGTGAGATGGATAGATGCACCATTCGACTAGTGCGAGCGAGACAATAGTCCCTGGTGTCCATCATCATTATTAACGCACACATAATGGGTGCGTTTGGCAGAAAAAAGCGCTAGCAAGCGCTTGTAAGCAAAATGGCGATCGTAAGCGGTAAGCGCTGTCAAATCGTAAGTAGCTATTTTCCTCTAGGACACGAAGTTAGTTTTAACTGGGGAACCTAACCTAATTTAAATATATGTTTGTAAAGTATTCATACTAAAAACTTACCAATCATGAATTTTTAATAACATGTATATGTCTATTCATGTCATTATATTACATAAAACTAATATTGCACAAAAAATCTTATAAAATCTACTTCAAAACAAACAAATTAAATAAGCAAAATGGCGGATTGTGTCAGCGCTACTGAAGTAGCAATCGTGTCCTGGCCGAAAACTATTTCAGCGCTTGTAAGCGCTTGCTAGCGCTTTTTTCTGCCGAACGCACCCAATATAAAAGCAGTACGTTACGCTACGTCGTTTACTGCGCATCTTTCGTATTCGTTTGTGACGATTTAGTACTTACCACTATTTGCTTCGTTTATTGGACTTGATTGCTTGTGGTTTGGATTTGGACCCTTTAGTATTACTTTCTATTGACCTTTGCTTTCCCCTAGACTATTGTTGATTGTGTGATTGTGTAGTGTCATCATGTCTGTGTAGACCACATAGACATATGCCACCATGCATTTTATTTATGGGGAATGCAGAGGCAATGCTAGAGCTGCAGCTAGAGTTTATCGTGAGAGGTACTCAAATGCTGCTCGTCAGCCGGATCGAGTTTTTACAAATTTTCATTATTTACTCTCAGAGGACCGTTTCCCAAGCCAAGCAGATGGTGAAGGAAGAATTTCTTTTCCATAAGATGACACCGTAATAAATTATAACAACTTATTGATGTTACAAGCAATCGAAGAAAACTCGAGTATTTCAGTAAGTGTAATTGAAGCAAGCACAGAAGTATCCAAAAGCACAGCCAACGCAATCTTGCAAAAAATGAAGTTCCTTCTGTATCACATGCAGCGAGTACAAACTTTATTACCCTGGGATTATCTTCCAGAGTTGCGTTTTGTCAAACGATGATACAATGACTCTGGGAAGATCCGCGATTATTCGAGAAAATTTTATGGTCTGATGAGTCGACATTTAAAAAAGTTTGTTACATGAATCTGCGACACAACTTACAGGAGTGACATGTAGAAAATCCATATTTGATGAGTTATGATAGATCATGGTATCGTTTCAAAATAAACATATGGACTCGAATTTTAAATGGAAAAATCTTTAGACCTTTTGAGCCTCTAGAAGTCTCGAATGGCGAAGTTTATTTAAAACCATGTACCAAAGTTAATATTGGGCGAATTATTCACTTTGAATATTTAGTTGGTCTAAAAGTGACATTTTCTTCCGCAGTTGGTTTTAAATTTTAGGCAACCCCTTACAGAACCATTATTAAGGATTACATAATAAAGATAAAATGTAAATAAAATAAAGATTTGTAGTAACGGGAATTAAAAGACTACAGAGTGTAGACTTTCTCAATTAAAAAAAAAAAACTCTTACTTGAAAAAAATACATCTAACCTAACTTAATTTTCTTGTTTTATTTTTATGATTACTATTATGTCTTGGCTTAGACCTCTTGTATAAGATAGATGGGAATGTGCCCAAATTATTTTTTAAAAAAAATATTCAAAAAAACAGTCATAGTTCACTCAGTCGACTAAAATAATGGCAAATCTTGCAAATTAAATATGCTTTTCTTTATTGAATTTGTTTTTAAAATTTAAATGAATGTTATAATATAATATACATATTTACAATATTTTTTAGAAATACGTAGAAGAATACAAAAATCGAAAAATGAATATCACTTTGAATATTTAGTTGGTCTAAAAGTGACATTTTCTTCCGCAGTTGGTTTTAAATTTTAGGCAACCCCTTACAGAACCATTATTAATGATTAACATAATAAAGATAAAATGTAAATAAAATAAAGATTTGTAGTAACGGGAATTAAAAGACTATTTGCTTCGTTTATTGGAGTGTAGACTTTCTCGATTTAAAAAAAAAACTCTTACTTGAAAAAAAAAATACATCATACCTAACTTAATTTTTTTTGTTTTATTGTTATGATTACTATTATGTCTTGGCTTAGACCTCTTGTATAAGATAGATGGGAATGTGCCCAAATTATTTTTTACAAAAAATATTCAAAAAAAACAGTCATAGTTCAGTCAGTCGACTAAAATAATGGCAAATCTTGAAAATTAAATATGATTTTCTTTATTGAATTTGTTTTTAAATTTTAAATGATGTTATAATATAATATACATATTTACAATATTTTTTAGAAATACGTAGAAGAATACAAAAATCGAATGCAAGATATTAATGTACGGCCAATTAAGAAAGTAATCGAAGCTAAGGCGAGGAAAAAGAAACGTATGTTAAAGAAGATGGAACGCGCAAAGAAAAAGGTAGAAGCTGTTATGGAAAATGCGGATATGTCTGAGAGGGAGAAGGCTCAGCAAATTAAACAACTGTATAAAAAGGCAAAAACTGATGGCAAAAAGAAAGTAACTTATGTAGTTGCTAAGAAACATACTACCGCAAAACGAATGAAGAGACCAGCGGGAGTTAAAGGGCATTATAAGGTGGTTGATCCCCGCATGAAAAAAGATCTGCGCGCACAGAAGGCCAAGGAGAAAACAAAAGGTCGCGGTAAAAAAAGCAAGGCTAACAACAGGGTACCGAAAAAAAACGCTAACAAAAAGAAAGCTAAATAGTGAAAAGAATGATTGTAACAGTAAATAAAATATTATTTAGCCATTTGTTATTTCATTTTAGACTTTGTTCCCTGTATTGTAATTAACGCAGACGTTGAGATGGTTTAGTGGCCGGGGAACATGACTTATGTGTCGAAGGGCGGTTTAAACCCCAACCGGTCTCAGAAAACATAAATTATTACTGGCTTTTACGTTTCGATGTAATATGAATGTAATGTAATATATTCCTCATGTCTTTAATAATGCATTCAATCCTACTTCCGATTTTATCATTGAAATATTACACTTTTTTTTTTTGGACACTGACGGCTGGGTTGGACGGATGAGCACTGAACCCTTCTGTTTGCGCATCTTTCTGCATTATAATTTTTCCTGTTTAATTTCATTACGTAACTATAATTCTGTCGTTTATATTTTAAACGTAAATATTCAAATATTTGTGGGGGAGCCATGCGAGATATCAGCTATTGTAATCCCATAATATACGTCATAGCCACAGTTAATAAACCACCTAAAACTAAAACCCGACATAAGTACATTAACTTTCATAGTTTTATAAGTTCTATGTGTGGGCGTAGTTTGACATTGCAAATGCTATATTTTTATAACCGAGTTCAGGGTCGGTGATATTTGAGTCCGCGTGCGTCACTCGCGCCTAACAGCTACGGTTCAGGGACAAGCACTCCATAAATGATATCATTCCGCTGTTTGACCTTGGTGTCTTATTCTGGTTTACTCTAACTACGCCGTCTGCTTATTAATCGTTAACAAATGTTATTGTATATACCTGATGGTCTACAAATATTGTCTATGTGAGCGCAATACTTATTTCGTGATACATATAAGAAAATATACACATTTTATGTTTGCAACGCGTAATTTACTTGAATTTTTATGGGTTTATTAGTGTTACCCCACTATTTCAAAATATATATATATATATACTTATGGATATATTTAGAGGAACTCAAAAAGATGGTTTAATTTCCCTTGTTGTAAGTAGGTATCGTGCGTTTTGGCCACAAATATTAGTAAATGCTATTAAAAAGAAAAGTCTTGCAATTATTACCTTTTTATTCTATTTATTTTTACGTAATTATTGCGTCATATTGCAATCTTTCACACTGCGAAAAATTTTGCTAACCTATTTCGTGATATAAGAAACACCATTTAAGAAGCATTGTTTACATCACGTAATTTACTTCAATTTGTATGTGTTTATTATGTAGATTATAAAGTCTATACAGTTACACCTATATTTCAAAATACATATAAGTACCTATTAAATACTTTCGAGACCTTGTAATCAATGCTATGGGGTGGCGAACGCGCTCGATCGACATAAACTCCACAGAGCATGTATGAGATAAGCTTAGAAGACAAATTAAGAAAAAAAACCGGTACCTGCTAATTTGGGAAACCTTAAAAAAGCATTACAGGAAAAATGGAACGCAATTTTTTTTAGGAGTATGCCGAGGAGACTAGAAGCAGTTCGAACATCTAAAGAGTCAATAAGTACTGATTATAACCCACGTTATACCACGTCTTTCCTAAGCAATAAAAAATATGTTAAGTACAAATTACTAAAATGAAGTATGTATGAAGTACAAAATTGTTTTTTTTTGCGTTCCTCTAAATTTGTCCATGAGTGTATATTATATAGTTAAAACACTATATCAATAATATGTGCAATATGATTGTTATACGCAAGTATTCTACGCTCTATTATCTTTTCTTGTAGATACTTATCGTATGTCAATACACCAGAATTTTAGAACGATGACGTTGTCGTAGTGTGGGTGTGGTAGGTGACAGCGGGGAGGTGGGGTAAGTCAGGTAGGCGGTCGGGGCGCGCTATATCGAGCGCGCGATCACGGCCAAGGCCGCACAGCACCGTCATAATTCCCGGCACCCGACCCTTCCCCATGCCACCACTATATTCTATATTATGTTTATTTTATCACTTCAGCTTGAAAAATGTTCTATATATTTTATATGTTTACGTATACGGAAATTATATAAGTCATGTCTGCAAGAGATTTATCGTTTACTTCCTAAATATTTAATGAAACTCCTAATCAATATTTATTCGCTAAACGTATTGTATGATTTACCTTAAAAAAGTGTTTGTTAGTTTATGTGAACATAAAAAAAATCTTGATTTAATGTCATGACCTTGAAGTATAAGGTTTATATTTGTTCCTATTAGTACAAAAATAATTATGCATAAAGGCTTTGATAATTGTGGCGTCCGCTGAGCCTGAGGCGCAGGTAGGCTGCAGGGTATAAGGTGGCAGGGTGGTGCCGAGTTGACCTCGCCCTTACAAGGCCGCGGGTTCCATTGCCATTCCACTCCAGAATTCTACACCCTACTACAAAATCTTTGATATTGTAGCAGTCATAATGAAGGAATGATAATATGTAATAATAATAATAGTGCTATTTGATGTGTTATTCAATAATCTTTGATAAAATATATTTCACAATATGCATATGCTGTAAAAATAGGAAGGCGTTAAGTAAATAAATGATTGGTATGAATTTAGTACAATTATAAATTTAATAAAATTTTCGTAATTGGAGGTAGTTGTAGGTGTCTATGGGCCACAGCATTTATATTTTATAGATAGGTATCCCTTTATGGGACTCTAACAGACTTCAATATAAGAGGAAGTTCTATACTCGACGCGTAGTTTTTTTTATGTAATTTTCATCGATTTCTCAAAAACTACTGAATCGATTTAGATGATTCTTCATTTTATTAAATAGGCTACATCTCAAAAGGTCATTAAAATTAGTAGAAAATTTTAAAGGATTTATATGTAAGTGTATATGTTATTTATATATAATGATTTTTGTAACATTCGGAGCAGTGGCGGACACCGCAGCCGTCTATCTGGGTCTGGGGTCTACTGGGCTGCCGCGCAAGCTGCCGCTGAACATGATTTGGCTGAAATAGCTGGCTGGCTTAACGCAAACTCTAACCCTCAATACCTCTAAAACGAAAATTTTCTGTTTTACCCCTAAGAGAGATCACAACCGAGGGATGAATTTGGGATCAGGATTCATAGGTGTGACGAACCGTTAGTAGCTATGACTGTCAGAGCATAGAGAAAGACAATACCACAATATATTTCGGAGTAACAGTTAACTAGGGTCAGGAAACTCATTTGTATTTTCAAAGATCTGCGTCACGTTGTACCAGCTCAACTATTAAGAAAGGTATACATTGCTCTGGCACAATCTGTCATAACATACCTATTGTATACCGGTATGGGAAGGTTCTACAAAAACCAAATTTTAGATTTAGAAAGAGCCCGGAGGTCTCTCCTAAAAGTAATGTAATTTAAGCCCTACAGGTACCCTACAGTAGAACTTTACAGGTTAAGTGATCTACTCACGGTCAGAAAACTATATCTCTTAAACATTGCACCCCTGCATTAGACACTCATTCACTCCACCTAACCTTGATAGAAGACGCAAAGATATTGTGGCACACTTCCCTAGGATCTATACTGTTTCTACCAGACAGTATACCACTCATTCAAGACACATGCTGATTTTCATTTTCAATTATTTAATTAAATTAAATTTATAACAACGTTAGTAGTTCACCAGTGCGGTAAAAATACAATATCGGCAAATAGAAGAATGTGACAATCTGGGACTCGAGCAGTATGCCGCCCCCGCTTAGTTAATTTCTTAAATTTAATTCAAGTGCGGAGTGTTAGCGACCACATTCAGGGCCATTGTTACGAAAACGGTCACAAACAACAGAGTACAAAGACGAGAAGACAGTTAGTTGCAGGTGAACGTCGATTAACCTTTCACCGCGCGATCATTAGCCGAAATGGACTAAAATAGGTCTGTTGAAGTAACTCTGCCTTCGTCGACAATACGTTCACATTTTACGGTCACGACGTCTCAATAAAATATATGAAAAACTGGCGACGAGTATTTACGTCCTCTTTATTTATATTGATGATTCCTTAGGACAGTTGGTGTTTATTAAACAAAACTAGCCTTTGCGCGCGCCTTTGATAGCGTTGAACTTGGTATAGCAAAGGCAATGTGGTTGGGCTCGTGAGTGGCCAACAGCATAGAGCAACACAGGAGGGAAGTTGCCATAGCGCTTTTAATGGCAACTTAACAATTACTGCCAAACTCGTGTCAATAAATAATAATACGTTTTGCCAGCAACGCGAATTTGAACAGTTCGTTGCGGTGAAAGTTTTAGAGCACTTAATTTTTAAACTTGGCACCTAAAAAGCCCCAGATTTTGGCTTTTTCTAAATGCGAATTACTGACTTTGCATTGCTGGGGAGACACAACTGAGAAAAGTGGCAGAGTCACCGACCGATAAATAAGATCTAGTAAGGTATTATATTGTTCATAGTTTTTCCCACTAGGTTAGGTGTTTCTTTAATTCGCCAGTATTTTCCTAAATTAACTAAAATGTAATGCGAAAGTAAACGAATTTTAGGGATTAGTGGATGGTAGGAAAATGGAATAACCCGGTAAAATAAAGCATCCGATAAATATTGTCTAATAAAAATTGAAGGATCACTCAATCTGCAAGGCATTGATAGGCGACGAATTTTTGTTGAACGATATCTAACCTTTTTAATCCTTTTTTGCTGATAAGCAAGTTCAAGAAAAATGAGACGTAATCTAAACGACTTTTTATAGAAGAGGGGGCAAACAAACATACGGTTCACCTGATGTTAAATGACTACCGCCGCCCATGAACATCCGCAACACCAGAGGAATTGCAGGTGCGTTGCCGGCCCTTTAGAAAGGAGTAAGTTCTTTTTTTGAAGGTCCCAGGTCGTAACGGTCCGGAAAAATCGCCGGAACGGACGACTTCATATAATTTCACTGAAAATAATTTTAAAGAATATCGATGGGCGACCCACTATACCCCGCATAAAGCTCTTAGTGTTAATATTTTTTTTCGCAATTTTTGGGTATATAATGTGAGGCATGCTGGATAAACTTACCAAGAAATTTAACTGAATATTTGCGAGCAGATAACTAATAAAACCGAAGCTGTATTTCAGATAAAACTTTTACGGGAAAAATTACTGTATTTGTTTTATTTGGGGAAAGTATAGTCCATCATCACCCAACCACGTGGCCATAGACAGGTCTTGCTGTATCGCATTAGCGCAGGGCTCTTTACATTTATCATTTGAGTAAACTAATATATCATCAGCATATTGCAAAATTCTACACTTTGAAATGGACTGACTTATATAATTATTGTATAATAGAGGACTTAAAACGGAGCCTTGCGGAAGACCTTTGAAAACCTTTCGAGTATAAATCATCGTCAATTTTATGTGTAATATAAGTTTTTGGATATATTAATTTTAAACATTCATCTATTCTCTAAGGATGTTAAGTCTTACGTTATCGTAAGTAAAGGAAATGTCAAGAAAAGCAGCAAGGACCGATTCATTTTTCGGAGATGCTAGTTTATTATCTGTAGTGAAGATTAAAAGACTGTTATTATGTGCTTTTACCTTTTCTGAATCCATATTATTTGATAACAACTCATGACTTTCTACTTACCATTCAAGACGATTCTTGATCATATGTTCAAAGGTTTTATGTAATTAAAGTTGAGGATAGAGCGATTGTTCGATAGGAAGAGCCGTCGTTAGAGTTTTTGTCGGGTTTCATGATAGGAATTAGAGATGCGGTGATTAGCACTTTTGCCGAGTAACGAGTACCGAGTTTTACTCGGGTCAATTTTTTCCCAACCGAGTACTTGGCCGAGTAACTCGGTTCAATCAAATTTCTGTTTCGGGCGCGTAAACAAGTACAAACAATAGAGTGCGATGATCCTATAAGCCCCATCGCTTAAGAATTAGATCCCTATTTAAAGGAAAGTTTGTTGGCAAAAGACAGATTTTCGAGTGGTGAGCAGGGCACCAAACAAGTTATTTAGAGCTGGCACGTTTAGCACGAGTGTTTCTATGTGCACCTGCAAGCACCGTGCATAGCGAGCGATTATTTTCGGAGGCTGCTAACGTCTACGAAGAAAAAAGAAATAGGCTGTCTCCAGAACGTGCAGAGAGCCTTGTGTTCCTGCATCATAATTTACCTTTATTAAATTTTAAATATTGGTTTTTTCATTAACATTTTCCTAATTTTGTCTCATTACTACTCATTCATTATCATTATTGTGATTGTCAAAGATTTCCCAGATTAATAATAAATACTTTTTGATTAACACTGTTGTTTTTTAAACCGAGTATACTCGGCATTGAAACCGAGTTATTCAGCCGAGTACAAGTATTAAAAAAACCCGCCAAGTACGCCGAGTACCGAGTATTAACCGAGAACTCGGCTCGGAACTCGGAATTTCTAATAGGAATAATTACTTGAGTACACCAAGAGTCAGGAACAAAGCGTTTCCCTTTCCCAAGCGTTGATGATATTTAAATAGTAGGCTCAGATGAAGTAAAAAAAGGTAGATATCGCACCTAGAACAAGAAACTGTAAAAAGAGTTGCCACTTTTTTTAAAAGTTCCTGAAAATCGAGATACAATACTACAACTATAAGAGTAATATGCGATACGAATGCAAAAGTATATCTGTCTGTTTTAATAAATTTCAACAATTCAAAAAAAGATGAAGCACGTTCAGTGATGCTTGTTCAGTGAGCATGTAAGCATCTATAAAATATACAAAATATGTAATGTAAAACATGTTTATTATAAAAAATAACTTAATACTAAAGTTTTTTAGTATTAAGTTATTGTATATAGTTGGAATAAAAAATAAATTTCCATGGAATTAAAAATATACTTTTCTAAATAAAAAAAAGTATATTTTAGTAAATGCTAAATAGAACAAACTCCAGCCGGGGGCACAAAGGAGTGTTCTAATTTGTACCCCGGGTAGGAGAGATATGAAGTATCAGCCGGAGAGGACACCTGAGTCTCGGTTAAAAAGAGCAAGGCCGACTTCGTCGTCTCCGGGTGGTAGTGGACAGCATTAAGATTGGAATGAAGTATCCTGATGATGTTGCAAAAATTCACGGATAGCGTGACAGGGGTTGCCTTGGTCTTATTGCTCCTAGCACACTTAAGCACCCACGCTCAGGAAGAGTAAAGTAGCTTGGTTGTGGATTCTCAGCGAGGGATTCTCCGTCAGCAGGAGTGATGGTACCCTCTTGGGGCAGTTTTTATTTGATTCCGCTACTATGTTAAGGGAGAGGGGGAATTGGGCCTCAAGCCCAAGCGAAACGCAGAGGTAAATCTCTACTTGCATGAAGTAGAGGTTTACCTCTGCGTTTCGCTTGTGTATTCTGTGAGGTCGTGGTATCACCCCGGTTCAAACTGGCCCATCCATGCGACATCAATAGTCGCTGCTTGGCTCTACCACAGTCAAGCCAAGAGGATGGCTGTCATTTTGAATTTGCCATTTGGACATTTCAGATCAGTCTTATAGCAGCTACCCTTTTTTTTATAAGTTTGTAAGTACTCAACAATTAAAACAGAAACATCTGCGACTTAAAAAATTAAATATTTACCTTGACTTGAATTTGATGTAACGTAATAACAACTAATTAAAAAAATATGCTGACTACATATATTTTTATACTTAGCCTAAAATTAATTACCCAAATCTTGGACCAGTAGTAATAAGAAATACTGGCAACATTCTCCCGTTACTTAATCTCGAAACATTGACATTCGTGCTTCGAATAACCTCCAAAATTGTTTTGGAATAACAAATTAAAATATAGTTAAATGACTCCGATTATCACTTTAACACACTTCAATTCATCACAAGGAACACTATTATCCTCCATTTTCATTAAAAATCTTTAAAAAATCATAAATTTTGAACTCGTAATATTAAATCGCATAAGATAAGCACACAGAGTAATTTATAAACATTAAAACGTGAAATGAACTCGCAAACGTATTGCCTGCGCGCCTCCGCTTTTAACAAATTTATTCCCAAAAGCCTGGCTTTAAATCTCTATACTAATTGCTATATATACAATCGTAGTTATATTTCATTATAGAATATTTTGCCATAGGTTAGAAAGAGAGCGATCGTCTTCTCGAAAGCCCCGTAAAAGGCCCACGCGAGCGAGGGAGACAAAATTAAAATTGAAATAGCTTGAAACATTTTACGAGTAATTTTATTAGTTGTATTATTGATTGATTCAGGTTTAATAAGGCAAGCCCGGCTTTTCGGCTTTAATGGAAGCTTCGCCACTGGTTCCAACAACAATTTTCGGCTTGGTAGAGCTCTATAAAGCGAAAAGTTTCATCATTGGTCATTGTTAATATCATTTTGTAGACACTAGTTACGACGCGTAAATACAAAATATAAATCAGGTGCGCTCAATCACTGGAAGCTCGTAGCAAACTAAACACGCGCCCAACGTGTAGACATGACGGCTTAACTCTGTCACAATCCTTTGATCTTTTGTAAAAAAAAGCGACACCACATGGATCTCGCGCCAACTTGTGGGCCATCATTCTAATACATACCAAGATAAGCACAAACACCCGCTATACATGATGGCCGTTGGTATTGGCCACAAAGAAATCTCGCAAAAGTGTTTATTCAAAATAACTTGAAAACTTTTCGTTAAATCAATTTTTCGTGACAGGCTTTTTTTGTTAAGCTTAAAAAATTGCGTCAATTGCCGTAAATCACATCAAAATTCGTTAATTGGTGGTTCGCGAAATATTCAATTTTGAAAAAAAATTAATTAGGTGGTTTTACAAAATCATGACGTTTTTATGAGCTCAAAAACGTCATAATTAATAAAGAAAACGCGATTTTAAATGGAATTTAGAGCGCTTTCGTTATTTCGATACCAGAGCGTATGCCAAGTTTGATGTCAGAGCATATGCCATGGCAAAATTAGATACAGATCTCCCCGCATGATCAGTTGCTATGGGACCTATAGAGGCACCCGTAGACGCGCGGATGGTCGTCTCTGTCTACGCGTAACCAAAAGATGGATAGGTCCGAACCTTCAAGACTGCCAAAGCGTCCAGATGTCCTCTCTGACGTATACGCGAACTCCAGCCCGAAGCACAAAGGAGTGTTCCAGTTTGTACCCTGGGTAGGACAAATACGAAGCATCAGCCGGAGAGGACACCTGCGTCTTGGTCAGAAAGAGCAGAGATGGCCTCGCCGTCTCGAGATGGTAGTGGACGGCGTTTAGGTCAGAGTGAAGTACCCTGATATTGCAGAAATTCACGGATAGCGTGGCAGGGGTCGCCTTGGTCTTGTTGCTCCGTTTGCCCCGAGCAGTTGTAGTCTTGAGCGGAATTTTGCGGAGTAATGACGGAGCTCAATTTATATGTTACGTACGGTACATACAAGAAACAAATGTGTGTGAGGATTTGTCATTTTATAGAAAAATATGTGAAAATGGTAAGGCTACTGATTTATTTGAGATCTTAGATTCATACATGATCGAAAATAATATTAAATGGGAGAACTGTGTGGGTGTGTGTGGAGGACTATAAGGTCTCATCAAAACCATTTTGAGAAGCTGTGCTCAGAAAATCAAGCAAATAGTTTTCTTAAGTAGCCAGTCAACAAGTATCTCTTTTCATTTTTGTTTTTTTTTTTTTTAATAAAAATTATCAATGTTATTTCGAGTTTTTATGGTAACTTGTTATTAGGCTATAACTACAACTAGTAGATGATGTTTGGCCAGAAGAGGGGCGTCGCAAAGAAATGGGAAATTCCCAAGGGCGTCACAGTAAAAAACAACAAACAAAAAGTTTGGGAAGCCCTGCGCTACTATGTTGTTATCATCTTTCTATGCAGATTACTCAATCTCAATAGTAAAATTTCTACGTGGTGGTTTTATATTACTCAATAGTAAATCTACGTGGCCTGAAAAGTCCGACCTAATAAAGAAACAAGACATTTTTTCTTAAAGTCTGTTTTTATTTTTCTACATATTTTTCGGGAAAACGTCGCCGAGTACCAGGACAAATTTCTGTCTGAATTTGAGACTTTGTTGAACAAAATCTCGCACTGGGGGAGACTAAATCTAGTCCAGTTTAATCCCCAGAAGACACAAGTTTGCGCGTTTACCGCTAAAAAGAACTCCTTCGTCGTATCTCCTCAGTTTCAAGGCACTTGTTGCCTCAGCCAGTATCAGAATCCTCGGCGTCGACATATCGAGTGACGTGCAGTTTCGTGGTCACTTGGAAGAGAAGGCCAAATTAGGCTCTAAAAACGCGCCACCCTTCGGCCTGCAACTTTAAAAGGCGCAGGTTTGGCCGCACATGGAATACTGTTCCCATCTCAGGGCCGGGGCTCCCCAGTGCCAGCTTCTTCCATTTGATCGCATCGTGGGCGATCGAGCTCTTTCCGATCGGCTTGACTCACTGGCACTGCGAAGAGATGTTGCATCTCTTTGCGTATTTCATCGCATCTACCACGGGGAGTGCTCTGAGGAATTGTTGGGACTAATTCCAGTCGCACAGTTTCACCATCGCACATCTCGACAAATCTCGCGATACCATCTATACCATATGGATGATTGACGATTCACCACTGTACGATTTACGAGAAGTTTTTTTCCTCGCACAACTTTCTTGTAGAATCGACTACCATCAGCGATATGACTTAGGGACTTTCAAGAAAAGAGCCTACTCTTTTTTTAAATGCAATGCTTCTGCAATTCACCTGGTGTTGTAGTTGTTCATGGGTGGCGGTAGTCACTTACCATCAGGTGAACCGCATGCTCTTTTGCCCCTTTCCTTATAAAAAAAGATGTCAACGAATCAGGAATAGTGAGAGTGGCACTAATAGTATAGTAAGATGAAAGTTTGTCATCTGGTAGAGTAAAAAATAATAACCGGGAGCTCTGGAAAATTAGATGACTGTGTGCTAGTTTGCCTTCGCCATGATATAAAAAAATCTTACGGAACAAATACAGTCCGGTATAAGAGGTGGATTAGTGCCCTCTACCAATCGACTTCTATTGTTCGCTAACACTTTAAAAGTCAGAGACCTGAAAATGATCTAAGCAAATAACACTGTGTCTTGTGGGAATCCAGGTAAGCCTGTTATTACAAAAATTCTATAGACCATATGACTTTGCCATTTTATCGATGACTATTTACAAACTGGTGTATTAATATTAGGGATTGTCAAGTGAAAACTTAGACCATTCAACCCAAGGTGAAAATAATATATCGTATCGAATTCAATAAACAGTATAGATATGTATCGCTTTAGAAGTATGAACTGAGCTCCAGAGTCACAATTATAGAGGTAAACATCGAAAAAATCCTAGAAAACAAATCTCATTTAACCAGGTTCGAAAAGTCGGTAGTCGGTAAATCGATGAAAAAGTGCCGGGACCTCATTGTAGTTCTCAATAATAGAGGTTTCTCACCTATCAAGGTTCCACTTAACCAGGTTTCCCTGTATTAGCTTATAATGTTTACTCACAACAGGATAAAAGCTTCTTTTCAGTTTTCCACACCTAACTCTTAGCCATAAAGCAACACGGGCCGCCGACGTATCGGAGGGTAGTAGCCATATACAGGTGTTCTCTTCTGTGTCAAAGTATAAGTCCACACGGTCTTATACGCACAATAAAACTAGTTGCAACCGCACCACTCACTGATTTTTTGCTGCAAAAAGAGATCTGCCTTGTCAAATTTATAAAAATATGGCGTTACTTTTCTTATGCAAGTAATTCTAATTTCTTAATGACATTAGTTAGGCTTGGGTAAAAAATATCGATATTTTCTCAAAAAATATCTATATATATCGTCGATATTTTAGTCACGTTATATCGATATTCGATATTTATTTTAAGGTATCGAATTCGTATAAATTTCGACATATTTTAAAATGATACATTAATTTAAAAACAATTAAGTAATTGTAAAAGAATTCATGTCAAACGTCCAGTAAGAAATTTTTTACCCCTCATCCTATTACATTATGCAATATAATATGCAACATGACGATATATCGATATTTCTAAAGCGATATCTATCGATACTGTTTAATAATATCGACACGATATAATATATCGATATATTTTTTTTCAGTTGACCATCCCTACCATTAGTATTTTTATTACCTACCTTATACATAAATGTATATTTTAATAAGTCATTCCTATAATATGATTTTTAATTTTGTCCTATCTGAAACAATATAAACTATAAAAAATGTGGCGTATGCAATTACTGACAATCACCGGAACATTTTATCTAGGTACATTATGATGTTTACGTTTTCGTGGTCTCCACATAATATTTTTCTCAGCATTACGTAACCTCCTGTATCTGAAGCAAAAATGAATATTGGATATGTACACGATTCTAATAAATACTATTCAACAATACGTACTCAAAAACTTAAACACTTGATAGCTGGTGAAGCCTACTAGAAGCTTCGCACCATGCAGTGGAATTGAAGACGCTGAACAATCTTTGTACACCGCGCATGCGACATGGCTCTCAGTTATGCGCATAAACAATATTTTTTGCGCCCGAAGCAAATATGGGCAACCCTCCGGAAAGCGGGGGAGGGAGGTGGGGAATGCTCATAGCATACCACGCAGCCGGCTGCGTGGTTATGTGGAGACTTTTACCCACTAAACTCCACCTTTTAGGGACTGGCTTAATAGTCTGACTAGATCTCTAAGCCGTATCGAACGCGACCCCCCTTGGGTGAAAGGGGGCGCTAGCGGCGAGTAGCCGCTGGGAAGAGTTGCTGCCTAATTAAGGCAGCTTACGAATGGGATGACTACTTATATTGAGTTTAGAAGGTGTTGGTGCTCGGTAAGTGCGAGCAGACGGTCTTGAGGGGACTG
Organism: Parnassius apollo; assembly: GCA_907164705.1. NCBI lineage: Eukaryota > Metazoa > Arthropoda > Insecta > Lepidoptera > Papilionidae > Parnassius > Parnassius apollo. The sequence continues at coordinate 11,033,673 of CAJQZP010000851.1, forward strand.
AGAAGCGCGCAGTTTGCGTGCTAAAATTGCGATCTCTCTTACGTCGATATTGCGGATAGCAGTGTATACTGTATCAACGTTATCGGCGTAAGAGGGTTCCGCCTGATGTCGGGGCCCTATTGGGCGAAGGTGAGGAGGCCTATAGGGTCACTGAGGGGGCTGATATAGGTCCTGAGGTGATTGGGAGTTACCCTGAAGGGGCTTTTTGGATGGGAGAGCCGGGAATGTACCTTGACCGGTGGCGGAGCTTTTTTGACAGCTTTGTTGCCGAGATTGGTGCGAGGCGCGCGAGGGCAGCCTCTGAAGTTGGCCGTATGGCCGGTCTGTCCGCAAAGGACGCAAGCGGGTGGGTACTCGGTATCACGGGGCCGAGGACACTCTTTCGAGCTGTGCGGGTCTAGGCACTTAACGCACCTGGGAGGGGCTGAGCAGTTGGCCGCCGCATGCCCGTAGAGTTGGCAGCAGTGGCACTGCGCCGGAAAACCGCGCCTATAGGGGGCTTCGACTTTGACTCTCGACAGGCCGCACACAGTGTATACCTGTCGGAAAATGTCTTTCGCCTCCAGCACGTTGGACAAAATGAGGAGGGCAAGCGAGTACCTCTTGCCCCTACTGCTGTGCATCTTGTGCACAGCCTCAACTGGGAATCCCTGGGACTTAAGGTCCTCCAGGATTTCCTCGTTGGCGAGTTCAAAGGGAACTCCGCGGAGGACAGCCCTGACTACGATAGGGGTGTGATAGGGCACACCTTCGGATGTGAATAGTTTGGTGATGTTTCTAAAGTCTTCCATAGACTGCGGAATGATTTTAATTGACTCACCAAGGTTGGTGGCTTGGTCATATTTAAAGCCTGCGTCGTAACAGGCTTTGGAAAGTCTAGTAAATTGCGCCTTGTCCCTGAGAAAGACAGGGGGCGGGACCTGTTTCTTTGTGGCAGCGACGGGGGCTGCGGTGGATTGAGCAGGAGCGGGGGCTGCGGGGGCGGTAGTAGCGCGAGAGGTCGCAGCGCGTTTCGCACCGCGCTTGGATTTCACTTCCGTAAAGGGGGTCGTATCTATAACTGATTGATCGGACTGTGATGAGTCCGAGGAGCAGCTACTGGATGAGATTGACGTAGGAGCGGACCTCTTACGGGTGGAAGTTTCAGACACGGGGTCCGAGTGCTTCATGGCTTCGGAGTCATCCTCTGCTAAGAATGACTTAACCACGGGCGGAGGGCTGCATGCCTTAGGGGAAGTGGGGACATGTGTGGGGGCAATAGCCCTTTGGAGGAGGGTGTCGTCGACATTGACGGCTATTCCCTTATCTTGGCAATAATGACGGATCACGGCCGCTATCACGCTCGCAACGTGGTTCATATCTGTGGCAGACATGTTGATCTGGACAGGGGGGTGACGATTTATTCTAAGAATCTAGAGGTCCCTGTTCTGAGAAGAACAGGGCCTTGGGTGGCAGATGGGGAGGACTGACGTTCTATTCCCAGAAGCTGTGGTCCCTATGTTCTGAAAAGAACAAGGGCTCGTTCTGAGAAGAGCAAGAGACGATCTTCCAAGAACAGTAACAACAACAAAGTAACAGTATAACAAAAACAATAACAGAAAAATTAAAATAAAACAAAACAAATGCAAAGTGCGCTCAAACCTCCCCGCCGGAGCGAGGGGGCAAGAACGATGCGAAAAACAAAGGAACTCACCAACGGCGTCTGCTCGGCCGGTGTTAGCTGGGGAGAGCGAGGCGCGCGGGCGAGAGGTTGCACTCCGCACGAGGTCGGAGCACGAACTCTATGCACGACCGCTCGGGGGCGGTGCGCAGACGGAACTGCGCATAAACAATAGGCAGTATACCACTTATATACTTGTTACCACTGCAGTCTTCAATCTTTGCACTTGTCTAAGTAGTACAGAGCATAGCCGCTAGACGGAGTTGACATCGGTTATTTCTGCGGTCCCCGTTTTGTCAAGGTTATTCAGGCTTAAGTGCTAATTTACCTACTACGTGTTCGGCAGTGAATAAAACGTCGTGAGGAAACTTGTATGTCGGAGAAATAAAATATTTCGACTAATTACTCTATAACCCTCTCAGAAATGAGAGGATAATACTTTAATACCGCTTGTTTGTTTAACACTGTAACTACCACTGTTTGTGTACCACTTGTTGCTTTTGCCACAAATATAAATATCCTAACAGAATACAAAAAACAGCAAACACGAAGGCAGTTTTGATTTCCTAAAGCATACTAAACGTTATCCATGTCCGGATGAACCGCAAAGTAATATATACATATCGTCAGTGAAGTTCTAACAGTGCGTAAGTCATTTTTTGGCGGTTTCAACATTTTAACGCCATTCGGTGAATAACGATAATGCGCCTTCTTTTGACCAATCAGAAAAGAAATAGCTAACCAATCACGCCGTATTTTTCGATTAAACTGACACCACGTAAGTAAACATACAGGCCAACACAGCGTAAGTCAGTCAGTCAGCATACATATTCGTAACTTGCAAAGTGTACTGTGAGATTTATTGCTAGCAAAGGTAATTATTTGCGTTACTCAATGGTATACTTACAATAAAATTATTTTTTATTTAGTGCTTAAGCTACATTACATAAAACATTTATGAATTATTTTGAAATAACAATTATAAATCGCCGAATTGAAAATTGTTTGACTTACGCAGTGTTGTCGACATGAGTTACGTAGTGTTATTATAACTTTTATTTTCTTGCAGGGCTTATAAATGATGGATGCTACAACAAGTAACAGTGAAGATGAGGAAATGATTTTAGATTTGTGTAAAGAATTGAATATTAGAGTTCCTTTAAAAAAACAGAAACAAAGAAATATACCTTTATTGGAATTAGAAAATATAGACATCAATAACTTGACTATTCAAATACTACCTGAATTTCCATCTCCAAGTATTGATGAAATTCCTCAATTTTTAAGTAAAGAACTATCGCAGAAACCAGTGACGATTTCAACTGATACAGAACGAATAGCTCAATATTCTGTTGAAGAAATGTCACAAGAAACATTTCCAACTTTATATGAAGAACTGCCACAAAATTTAGCTCCGCCTTTAGTGAAACAGTTGCCACAAAAATCAACTCCACATTTAAAAGTACAAGTGACCCAGATCCACCTCCATATTTAATTGAAGAGCAGCAGCCTCTATCAACGACTGTTACAACTTCTTCTTTATTATTAAAGAAGCAACCGTCGGATGATGAATATGGAGATCTCAATTCAAATAGAAAAAGAAGATTAAAGGGGTTCGGAAACTCTAAGAAATGGGACAAATCAATTACAAAAATTAAACGTATGAAAGGGATATCGTAGAGATAAGGTTTTAGGAAATGAGAAATTCAAAGTACTCCATGACATACCTCGTCCAGCACGTGAAATGGGTCCAAGGTGCACTTCTACATTTTCTACCAAGTCTAAGGTCCGTGGTTGTTCAAGCTTGACTGAAGATGAAAGGCAGAATATATTTTCTAAGTTCTGGAAAGACATGTCATGGGAGCAAAAAAAAACAGTATGTCGTATCTCATGTCTTGATTTGTGAGTAAAAGCAAGTTAAAAATACAATAAATTCTGGAAGGTATGATAGCAAACAATACTTTTAGAATATGTCTATTGGACGAATTCAGGTGTGTATGCAGACATTTTTAAAGACTTTAGGGTTAAAAGAGTCTACTGTAAGATGCTGGGTTGCATCTTCTGGGCAGGGGATAGCAAAAACTATTACTAATGACATCAATGAAGAATGAACTATCAAGAAAGATGACGTGGCTTTTCTCAAACAATTTTTTGCTTCGTTGCCTAAAATGCCATCGCATTATTGCAGAGCGAGTACATTAAAACAATACTTAGAGCCGATTATTGATGACAAATTCGCGTTGTACAGATTGTATACCATAGAGTGTGAAAAACTGAAAGAGCTCCTCTCAGCCGCTGGACCCTTTGCAAAGTATTTGATGAGCCTGTTTACACCAAAAAAGGGATCAATGCGACACTTGCTGCTCACACAAAGTGGGAAATATAACTGATGATAAATATAACGCTCATATACGCTTAAAGGACATGGCCAGAAATGAAAAATTAAGGGATAAAGATAGAGCTCAACAATTCGGTGATATACATATTTTTACGCATGACCTACAAGCTGTCAAGTTGTGTCCTCAGTTACAGGCCAGTGCTCTTTATTACAAAACTAAACTCTGCGTACATAATTTCACAATGTATAATCTAGCAACCAAAGATGTCTACTGCTACTGGTTCGATGAAACAAACGCTGATCTAACAGCTTCCGTATTTATTTCATGTATCATACACATACTGAGAAGAACTTTAGAGCAAAAATGTGTTCCTATTATCCTTTTTTCTGATGGTTGTACGGCACAGAATAGGAATGTTTTCCTTAGTAATGCACTTTTGCAATTAGCAATAGAAAAAAATGTCATAATCGAACAAAAGTTTTTGGAAAAGGGACATACGCAGATGGGAGTGTGACGCAGTGCACAGTTCCATCGAGCAGAAAACCAAAAATAAGGAGATCTTCCTGCCCTCTCAATATGCAGTACTCTCCAAGGAAGCTAGACCTAAACAGCCTTATATAGTTGAGTATTTGAGTTACGAGTTTTTTTGAGGACTACACTCAAAAGAATACATTTGTTTATGACTCTATACGGCCAGGTCGAACAACCAACGATCCTACTGTCACAGACTTAAGAGTTTTACAATATAACTCTAATGGAATAATCAAGTACACATTAAGCTTTGATGCATAATATCAAGAGTTGCCTCGCGGCAGAACGCGACGTAGGATGCTGATGATCCCTGAAAACCTACCCAGTAGACCAAAGCTTTACCAAAGTGCAATAAAAATAGCTGAAAGTAATAGGCGACATTTGCAAGAATTGAAGGCCGTCATTCCTTTCGACTGGCATAGATACTACGATTTTCTACCTCATTGATACGTTATTTATGGATTCCTTATTATGTTGTTGGTATAGGCAAATACATTTCAAAACTTTTTTGAATTTTTTTAAGGTTTAAGTATTTTGATTTGACTTATAGTTTAAGTTTATTTTGATAATTTTAAAACACCCAGTTTGTGTTGAAAAAAAATGTTGATTAGAAAAATAATGTTGTTATTTTGATAATAATAATATAATGTCTACATTTTTATCTTTACTTGTGCAATATCTTTCATTTTTGTAAGTTCCTTAAACATAACACAAATTTGATTTAACTTTTTGTAATTACTTTCCAATTATCTGACTAAGAAACATGACATAAGTCAAAGCAAATTTTAATGAACAGAGCAGAAGTCACGATAATACCTTATTAACAAAAATAACTTTATATAAATCGTATTTTATTTCTTTAATAACTTAATTTTAAATACGTTTTCCCAATAAGTATACCTCAAATACAGCTAATAATAATTTTACACGCTTATTTTGCTCTCCTGTAAAATAGACATTTTGACTTTCGCACTGTTAGAACTACACTGACGATATATTTTTCAATGTAGGTCCTTTTAATCTACCGTTCGCCACCGTACAGAGAATAGGGTTCTACGTTTGGTAAATTTGGTAATAGCAGACTTTTCGATTAAGTGATTACTTAATACCTTTCGATAAAAATGTCAAAACTATAAGTCAAATAAAGTAAAGCTAATGCCTTATACGCCCTGCTTATATGAGCACAGGCCTCCTCTCATTTCTGAGTTCTGAGAGGATTTTAGGGTAAAGAAATGTCCGCCGTACTGCGCCTATGCGTGTCGGTAAACGTTACGTTTGTTCGAAACAAATTTATTTATTTATTAGATTGTACATGCCGATTTTCTTTAAGTGCTCAATGGGAAAGAAAAACATCTTAATCTTATTTTACTTAAATTTAATTTTATTTTAAAAATTATTTTTAAAAAATAACGAGAATGGGCGTATAGTTTTATAGTAGAGTTAGTTGTAAGTATGGTTTTTGTGTGGTTATGATATTGCCACTTCACTCAAGTGTGAAAAAAAATTATTATAATTTCCTGATTATTTTTTCCCGATATATTTCATAAATAAATATCAAGGGCCTTACATAGCGGTTTAATATATATATATATATATATATATATATATATATATATATATATATATATATATATATATATATATATATATATATATATATATATATATATATATATATATATATATGGGTATGTATATGAATATGGATTTCACCGAATACGAATATTCGGCGGGATTAGCGCCGGACCCAGTCCCTCGCTCCCACGCCGCCACCTGACATACCAGGCGGTCCCATAATGAACTGGCCTGATATAGTTCAACGCGACATGTCGCTACATGTTGTGTTGCATTAAATAGTACGTTTATCGTGCACTTAATATAAGAAACGTGCATCGACATGAAATGCTTGGTCTTAGTTTAACAGGCGTTTGAATAACGAGAGTCGCGTATTTTTTCAAAATGTCGAAAACTGAGTTTCGAAGTGTCATAAAGTTTCTGTTTAAAGAAGGTTTATCCCCTGCCCAAATAAAAGAACGATTAGATGGCGTGTATAAGGATTCTGCCCCCTCCTATAGCACAGTGAAAAATTGGGTGAAATAGTTTCGCCTCGGGAGAGAAACCGTCGAAGACTTTGGCCACGACGGTCGACCTGTGGAAGTGATCACTCCCGAAACGATTGCTCTTATCGAAGAGGAGGTTCTGAGTGACCGCCGTTTGAAGATTAGAAAAATTGCAGCAAGGCTTGGGCTCTCTAAGAGTACCGTTCATCGCGCGATCCATGAACATCTTCACATGAAAAAAGTGAGTGCAAGATGGGTACCGAAACTTCTTTCAGCGGTACAGAGACAGGAAAGAGTGCGCTGCGCTTCGGAGTTTTTGGATCTTTGTGGCGAAAATCCAAAGACTGTGATCGAGCGGCTAGTGACTGGTGATGGAACTATGATCTTGTATTATGATCCATAAACCAAGCGCGAGTCAATGGAATGGCGTTATAAGGGTGAAAAGCCCCCTAGAAAGGCAAAGGTGCAACAATCGACTAAAAAACTGATGTGCACAATATTTTGGGATTTTCAAGGTATTTTGATGGTGGATTTTAAAGAACGTAATCCAGTCGTGAACGGCGAATATTATGCTTCTTTAATATATAAATTACGAGACAAGATAAAGGAAAAACGAAGAGGCAAGCTGTCTAAAGGTGTCCTGTTGCTCCATGACAACGCCCCTGTTTATACCGCTGGTGTTTCGAAGGATGCAGTTCGTCAATGCGGGTTCACAGAAGTTCAACATCCACCTTACAGTCCAGACATGGCCCCGTCCAACTATTATTTATTTCCAAATTTAAAGCGGGACTTAAGAGGAAGAAAATTTTCAAGCGATGAAGAGTTGCAGGCGGCCGTCTTCAGTCATTTTGAGGATAAAAAATGTGATTATTTTTATAAAGGTTTAGAGATGTTGATTCACAGATGTCAGAAGTGTGTTAGTATTCATGGTGATTATATTGAAAAATAAAATTGGTTTCGTTTCATTTCCTTCATTGGTTCATAGTTAGGCCAATTCATTATGGGACCGCCTACGTACGTGCGTGCGGGCGTGCTCGGGCGGGCGGGCGTGTCGGTCATGCGCGGTGTGTGTGTATAATTCGGAGCATAGATGTATTGTATTCAAGAAGCTTGATGATAATGATATAGTCCGGTCAATTTAGACCAAAAAATGAGAGTGAAGTTACATAAAGTCCCAACAAGCTGAATTTCAGTGAAATTGTTCAAAATATAATTATAAACAATGTCTAGAAGTTCCCCATCATTCCCCTGTAAGGAAAAAATTTTATTCAAGGTCAAAGGTCAAAAAAATGAGTTTTTCGCGATTTTCTTCAAAACGGTAAGTTTTATCATAAAAGTACCTCAGACAAAAATTGTAGATCATAAAATTATCTATAAAAATGTATCAATACTTTGTTTCTTACGAGCCACCGTTTCTGAGATATAATGATTCAAAAAGTTATAAAAGTTGTTATCGTCATAATATACATGAGTGCGCCACGTATATACATCGTTGAGTTGTTATATCATATTATATATATATATATATATATATATATATATATATATATATATATATATATATATATATTAAATGTTTAAATATTTTTCTATCGGTCATTGTAACTTATACTTACAATATAAAATATACATAAGTTATAACTATAAGAATATCAGGTAAAATGAAACCCAGTCCCTTAATTCTTTATTTACTTTTGTAAAGTGTCAAGATCATGTACTATTTTTACACTCAATAACTGGCTGTGATACGACATCTGCATTTTACAGGAGGGGTAAAACAGCAGTTTTCAAAATGTTTAAAAAACAAGATTTAATTCAATGTGCTGAAGATTTTAAAAAGAGTGATTCAACTCAACAAGAAGTTATTACCAACGGCATCCGCTTTCTTCTTTCTATGTACGGAGCTCCTAAAAAAACTACCTGTTTAGATAAGCATCGATATGCATGTTTCGTTAAAAATACTAAAAATAAAAAACAAGTTCAATTAGCTTGTCTTCCTCCAACCTCAGTTGCTGCTCACCAACATCTTTTTCGAGTATATTACCAAGTTCAAGTGTGGCTTGGTTATCAGCTAGACCCCACAGACTGGGGTTGGAAGTTGGTCAACAATATATTAGAGCCAGTTCAAACTTTACTTCCACCTGCGCCGGAAAAACTGCTGAACACTATTTTTTGCAACTGCAAAAAGGGATGCAGTGCTAAATGTGGTTGCAAAAAAGTCGGACTGTCTTGTTCTTTGGCATGCACAAATTGTCAAGGCCGGTCGTGCTCTAATATTGAATCACAAATAATGTAGGATTCGTTTGACTCCGACGAAGTATCATGCGATACATCGCTATTGACGCAATTTACTTGCATCCAAAATGAAGATGAAGAAGAAGCAGGAGAAGAAGAACAAGAAGAAGATCAAGAAGAAGAACAAGAATTTGAAACTTACGAATAAGACGAATAAACTTCAACACTTTTTTTTAATTTACATCGCTTTTATCTTTCCCAATCTTTGAAAATTTCCGTTATTATGCAATTGTTTTACATTAAACAGGATCACAACTGACCCGTGGAGTAGGCCTACTGGGGAAACCACGTTAAAAAAAACGCGCTAAGTACACTACCTCATAGGTGGCGTGGAAACGTGTGCATATTATGACGATAACAACTTTTATAACTTTTTGAATCGTTATATCTCAGAAACGGTGGCTCGTAAGAAAAAAGTATTAATACATTTTTTATAGATAATTTTATGATCTACAATTTTTGTCTGAAGTAATTTTATGATAAAACTTACCGTTTTGCTGAAAATCGCGAAAAACTCATTTTTTTTGACCTTTGACCTTGAATAAAATTTTTTCCTTACAGGGGAATGATGGGGAACTTCTAGACATTGTTTATAATTATGTTTTGAACAATTTCACAGAAATTCAGCTTGTTGGGACTTTATGTAACTTCGAATGTCTAAATTGACCGGACTAATAGTAAATAGATGCTGTAAGCCCACAGATATCCACAGTATCCTCGGGTTAAGAATCAAATTGTAATCGTTTACGAGTACATTAAAAAGGGTCTCCTCTTCTACACTCATCATACAACACACTGCTGTATTTTGTATGTTGAGTAGTAGTAGCGTATTAAGCTGTTATTTTAGACTGACATTCTGTGGGAGCGTAGTTCTTGCCCGACACATTCGTGCTACAACCATAATATAGCTGTAGTATGGCTCTACTACGGAAAATCGTCGTGTAACTTCAAACTCAGAACGGAACGTATAATTTTGTAAATGTATGTCACTTACGTACTACTGAATGAGTAACGCCACAGGTAGAGTGGTCGCGTGTGCCTCTGCGAGTTCGTTGACCGACCGTGTGGCAACCTGCCACATGTTGCTACATATATGACCGGTAATAAGCTTTTTTCATTGAAACCCTTGCACTCCACGATCATATGTTGTGCTTATGTTAAAATATATAAGTAATTTTTAGTTTTAGATTTTCTATATTATAGTTTCTTCTTTTATATTGTATATAATTAGTTTTAATCGTAAATATTATAATTTTAATTATTATTTTAGTTAAGTTCTTTATTATAATTTTTGTAACTTAAATTTAATATTCTTATTTTATAATGTACAGCTTGGAAAAATTATAGAAGTTCCTATTATGTTATTTGATTAATAAAAAACATAAGTAATTAAACTATGTAGTTTTACATAATATACTTATAAAATGATAGAAATTAAAAAAAAGACTTATGTTTCAAAATGAGAACAATCTAACAATCCCTAATGTTTTGAAATGTAGTTTTCAGGTTATTTAATTAAACGAATCATTTTTATTTCAATAAATCAAAACACCAAGAGGCAATTATTTAAAAATTAATAAAGCTTATTCTTTGTCATTATTTCTATATCAAGATTTGAAAGAACTTTGGTTTCTTCACATGAATCCATTTATTTTATAAAAAATATTAAGGTAAAATGCAATGCAATTAGGGTTATGTGTAAGCTAAAGTGATCTGGTCATTTTGTGCATAATATGCGAGCGAAACGTGAACCGCGCGCGGGCGGTCGTCGACCGGGGCCCTTGACTCGCGCAGGTTCAGCGACACCGCGGCGGCTCGCTGCGTTCGTCGCCCGCTACTTCTGTACTCGTACACCTTGTTGTTATTTTGTGTTGATAAATTTATTTTTATTACTTTATTTAGGTCTGACCCTTTGAACTTCGATTTCAATTTTAAAATACTTGTTAATTATAAAATTAAAAATAATTATTTGATAGTGGATCACTCACTTTTTAGAAGGCCAAATTGGTCTCTTAAAAACGTGCTCAACAGAGCGGGACAGTATTTCAGGCACAACGCTTGCAACTTTACTAGGTGAAGGTTCGACCGCACATGGAATACTGTTCCCATCTCTAAGCCGGGGCTACCCAGTGCCATTTCCTTCCATTTGATCTCATCCAGCGCAGAGCCGTTCGAACCGTCGGTGACCGAGCTCTTTACGATCGATGTTGCATGTCGTTGGGTACTTTATTGCATTTACTACGGGAGGTCAAATTCCAGCCGCACAATTTCACCACCGCACATCGCGGCAAAACTCGCAAAATCATCCATACCATCTGGACGACTGGCGGTCCACTACTGTGCGATTTAAAAGAAGTTTTCTTCCTCGCACAACTTCCTTGTGGAATAGACCACCACCAGAGATTTTCCGGACCGATACGACTTAGAAACCTTCAAGAAAAGAACCAACTCTTTTTTAAAAGGCCGGCAACGCATCTGCGATACCCCTGGTGATGCAGTTGTTCATGGTCGGCGGTACTCAGTTACCATCAGGTGAGCCGCATGTTCGTTTGCCCCCTCTCCTATAAAAAAAAACTTCACAAGGTAGTCGGTCTGGGAAGATTTACCTATTTCTGCCGCCAATCAGCATTGCGTGTTGCGTGCACTTATGTGTTCCGTTCATAAGGGCATAGGAGGGCATAGAGAACCAGTACAAATTACCGGCCGTGAGGCATTTCATGTTAGTCTTTAGACGTGACAACGCATGTGTAATATCTGTTTGATGTTGATTGCAGGTGCAGCCACGCGTTGCACTAGCCATTTACCGCTGGACACGTTTTTTTCGGATCAATTTTTTTAAACCTAATTAATAAATAAATAATTTTATTTAAATAACTTTTTTACGTTAAGTATAAAATACATATTTTATTCGTATCTATAATTAATAAGATCTTCAAACCTATTATCGAAGTATTCCAAGTCGGTAAAATAAACATAAATTAAAAAAGTAAAATTACAGACTACATAGGCCCCGTTGTTGGGTACATCTTTACATTTCTGGGACTACTATGAGACAGTTACTCCACCGCGCTGCACCAATGTTGGCATGTTGGCGGACTTCGTATTACAGCCTATTAAAATCTACCGTTAAACATATGCCTCCCCCATAGATTGCCTCATAGGGGGATTTTGCCATAGTTGCCGCGCCTGGCAGGAAGAATGGCAAACACAAGTTGTTATAATTTTGGGTCGTTATCAGGAAGATGCTGCTGCCAATTTCTTGTTTTTGGTTTCCCCTGCCGGCTCTTACGACACAAATGGGATGATATGGGTAGTGGACAATCTTATACTTTTCGGTTGTTTTTAATATATCCTTCAATATATTAATTATTTTAACAATGTTTTCCTTAACGGCGAATAAATAATTAATCAGCACATAAAATTGAAATGAACGATTATATTGGTGTCAGCGAAGCTCGCATGCTATGTACAGAAATGGTACAGTCATCTGTCAAAAAATGTTTCCGTCATTTACCTTAGTCGGCGCCTGCGACTATCGTGAAGAAAATTGGGGTTAAAGGCAATGAGTTATCATAGGTTGCACATGACTAGCAAATAAATAAAACTTCCTCAGACAAATATTTTATACATTTTACATTCTACACTTACTCCTGGCCACTTGTTTTAACTTGATGTTGTTTTAACCTCTTTTGTTAACAAAAACTTTGAATTTGTTGTAAATATCAATTAAAATATTTTTATTTTATTAAATTGTCCATATTATTAGACGATATTCACGTTTTTATGGTTTAATATGTCTCTTGTTGAAATAATTCATTAATCCTTCGATTTTATACTCTTCTTTTAACTTGTGGCTCCATGAGGCGAATACAATTTACATTACTTTTAAAATATATGGAAGTTCAAGTACTTATTTGCGCAATGTTTTTCATTTAGTCAGCATTATATTTGACAAAAATATTAAACAGGATTTTTCCCTAATTTTTCCGTTTAATAACCATAATCTAAACCTATTTCTAAGATTATCTATGATCTATTGAATATTTAGTTTGCTTTTAAGTCGTATGATGTAGGATATTTTTTTGTATAATATAATAACTCAGATCTAAAAATACTCTTATCCAGGAGGGCAGCGTATCCAGGAATGATCTGCTTTCAGTTGGACTTGTGGTATATTCAATGCCAATAAAAAGTCAATCGTTAAAACTTCTTTCTAAACTGCATTAATATGCCACAAATGCAGCTTTCTTGAAGGCATTCGCTGATAGGTTAGATTTTCACTGGAGTATCTAAGCTATTATCTTTATGGTTAATCTATATATGTCGTCGTAATATACCAGAAGGCAGTATTCATGAAGTCAATTATCGGCTGAATCCTATACAGTTTATCGAATTCTGGTTCATGGTCATTTTTGAGCTATCATTTATTTATTGAAATTTTATCGAAATTTAAATTGAGTACCTTTAAAATTACTATATTTTTAGCACTTCTTGGTCTAACGGTTGTAAACGCAATTGCTGATCATGTGGTCCCGGGTTCAGAACCCGAGTAGGGCCAAGAATCATTTATTGGGTATTTCGGTCACAAAATTTTCAGTAGCAGCCCGGAATATTGATTTCGAACTTATTGAAGTTGGCGGGGTTTCACCACCGTGCCTCCGGAAGCCGTTACCAAAATTCAATCTGGAATCCTTTATTATAGTTTTAAAAATAAAACACATAGTTGTTTGAATCTTTTAATGATCAAAAGTGAGAAAGAGATCTTAGAGTCATATAAAATCACTGCTTTTTAATTTTTTCTGAACAGCAAATAATACTTAGAAATAACTATGTTATTTGATAATTTATTGTAGATTAATTACAAATTGTCACTTCATAACTTTAAAGTTCAAAAGTGTAGGTTTTCAGAATAATCACGTAACCAGTAGGCCATGCTGGCAAACCTGGTACGCGTGGTGTTATAACGATGGCACGGATGACAGAGTTTGCATGATGCTACGCTTTTATTTGTCAAATCGGGACATTTTACGTATTTTGGGGACAGCGGTACACAAACCTTTAAATCGGAACTGTCCCGACCAAAGTGGAACGTATGGTCCGTTAGTTATACTATACACTATGGAATATTTTTTATAAAATAAATTTAAAATAGGTTTTCATTAAATGTTAGAATAAGTACATTTAACATTATGTATTTGATCATTTCAACGTAATAATGTATGAATTAATTACAGTCAAAGTAAATTTATCGTAACTATATCCTATTCCAATAACATATAACTATTTTAATGCGAAATAATGAAAACAATAGGTAGGTACCTACTTATACTTAAAGATCAAACATGCAGAACGAAGGTCGCCACACGGAGGAGGAAGCCCGATTATGTTTAATCTCATTTTATTGTTTCCGCGTGCAGATTGACACTGTTGATAGTTTTTTTTATAGGATAGGGTGACAAACGAGAACACAGTCCACCTGATGGTAAGTGGTTGCTGTGGCCCATAGACGTCTACATGTATCCTTGATTGCGAATCTAAATGCAGATGTGTTGTCATCCGTGAGGACTAAGATGGAATGCCCCGTTTCCTGTAATAAGGATCTCCGGTTCTCTACACTCACCATACGAAACACAGCAGCAATAAGCTACTATATATATGTAATTATTTCATTACAACCTGTGAACGTCCACTGCTGAACATGAGCTTCCCTACAGGTTGCCACATAAGGGGATATTTGCCACAGCTGCCACGCTTGCCAGTTTTCTCTGTCGACACCCACGGGACGATATAGTGTAGTGGATAAATTTACTTTATTTTTTTTTTAAATTAATTTGAACATGTTTTGTTTTTTTTCTAATTCAATAAGTAATATGTGTATTATATACGGGTTTCATATAAATTAAGTGCCTATTGCTAAACATCTTTGGAACCATGTTCCGATGGTTAATGATCTTTATCGTCATTTACCTATCAAAGTCCCCAGCTGAACATAGGCCTTCTTCAAAGACTGCCACATAGGGGGGATACTTGCTATCGTGGTCACGTTTGCCCGGCGGGTTGGTAACCGCAGTTTTATTAATTATTACAAGTTGTTATGGCAACACCGCTGCTGCTCATTTTCTTTTTCAGTTTCTCCCTATCTCTTGCGACACACACGTAATGGTAGAGCGGATTCTCTGACGAAGAATCCGATCTTATTGATTTGTTTTACTTATTCCCTCGCCTTGTTGCCTTGCCTCGTTGGTCTAGTGGTTGTAGTAGTGCGACTGCTGATTATGAGGTCCTGGGTTCGAATCCCGGGTCGGGCCAAAATATTTATTATTTAGTTTTTCCGTCAAGAAATTCTCAGTAGTTGCGCGGAGTCAGAAAGTTGGCAGTGTCTCACCCCCGTGCCTCGGAAAGCACGTAAAGCCGTTGGTCATGCGCCTAATCTCTCTCCAGTCGTGTCGGTTTACCGCCACATCGGATTATGAGAGTGAGGGAATAGAGGGTGCACCTGTGCTTACGCATACACTTGGGCACTATAACCCTGTCCTGCGCCGATGGCTAGCCTCCGTTAAGACAGGCCGCCGTGGCCGAAATTCGGTCTGGAGGACATTATACTAAGGTACATGTTTATTTTTAAATTGCTAATGTAATGTAAATTATAGATAAGGATATAATATTATGTAAATCAGCACGAATTCAAATAAATTCACGGGCAACTGGTTAAAATTCAATAAGGTCTTGAGTTGCACTTACATTATAGCTTGTGAAACGGTGGGGATAAAAGTGGTGGAAGGGGTAGCGAATGGATATCGGAGCCGCTATGGCAGCTGGTTGCGCCCGCGCACTAGAGCAGTGAAAGTGGGTTGAATGCGGCGCCATTACTTTCGGTTTCTCTTGCCTGCACGCCCGTGGACTCGTTACAATAAACATTGCATCCCGCAGATTTCTCGCTCTGCTAAATTTCACCTTTTCCACTCCACTGTACTAACTTGCAGACCAACTCGTTTGTTGATTGCGAACTATCGTTAGAAAGTGTTTCATTTCAATAAACCTTGCAAATGTGGCATTTTCTATGCTCGAGCGGTAAAGATCTAATGATCTAGATACCCCATATTTATTATAGATAATCGACTTCAACGTTGTCCGATTTTTAATAAAAACGTCACTCTCAGCTATGTATTACATAAGTACATAAATTGGTGGATGCTTTTTTACATATTTAAACTGCATATTATAGAGAAACATACAGATCTGGAAGAATTATTTATAAACACACACTTGTTCCGTGCGGAATTCGTTCCCAATTAGTTTTGGATTATTGTTTAGTTGTTATAATGTTTTTGCTTCTTTATTTGCCAGTCCGTTACTATAACAAAGCAATAGTTATATTTTGTTCAAAGCGGTGAATCCGAACAGTTAAGAACCTAAATTAATTTTTTATTGTAAGATTTGTAAGTTTTTGTAATGAGTTCAATTTTTGAAGTCAAAATGTCAATTTTTTTCAATTTTAAAAGGATGTGTGTCTATGCGTACGTATATCGGTAAACTTTAGCGTCTCTCACATAGTTTTGTTCAACTTGTAGTTATATTAATTGCAGTAATTTAGTTATAAAATTATCATTCACGCCGTGTCCCGTGTCGTCCTGTAGTCATCAAAGTTAGCTAGGATTTGGCACAATTCTAGCTAACAATGATGACTACTTAACTTTATGATAAATAGCGGTGCAACCTCCGCGAAAGTTACCAGAACAAAATATTTAATCAAACAAGACAGAGCCATATTTAAGGCAAATGTGGTATTACGAAGTGATTAGGACAAATCCAATAGATTTTTTTTTATAGAAGAGGGGGCAAACGAGCATGCGGCTCACCTGATGTTAAGTGACTACCGCCGCCCATGATCAACCGCAACACCAGGGGAATTGCAGGTGCGTTGCCGGCCCTTTTTTGAGTACGCTCTTTTCTTGAAGGTTCCCAGGTCGTATCGGTCCGGAAAAATCGCTGGTGGTAAACTATTCCACATAGAGGTTGTACGCGGAAGAAAACTCCTCTTGAAACGTACAGTGGTTGACCGCCAAGCATCCAGATGGGTTGGATGGTATCGGGACGTTTGCCGCGTAGTGCGTTCGCGAAATTTGGCGGCTGGGATTAATGCGAACAATTCCTCAGAGCACTCTCCATGGCATATGCGAAAGAAAATGCAAAGAGATGCATCATCTCTTCGCAGTGCCAGTGAATCGAGCCGATCGGAAAGCACTCGGTCGTCGACGATTCGAGCCGCTCTGCGCTGGATGCGGTCAAGTGGAAGGAGCTGGTACTGGGGAGCCCCAGCCCAGAGATGGGAACAGTATTCCATGTGCGGCCGAACCTGCGCCTTGTAAAGTTGCAGGCGGTGTGCCGGCATGAAATACTGTCCCGCTCTGCTGAGCACGCCAAGCTTTTTAGAGGCCAATTTGGCCTTCTCTTCCAAGTGACCATGAAACTGCACGTCACTCGATATGTCGACGTCGAGGATTCCGATACTGGCTGAGGCAACAAGGGGTTCTTTTTAGCGGTTAACGCGCAAACTTGTGTCTTCTGGGGGTTAAACTGGACTAGATTTAGTCGCCCCCAATCCGAGACTCTGTTCAGCAAAGACTCGACTTCAGACACAAGTTTGTCCCGGCACTCGGAGGCGTTTTCCCGAGAAATATTGGCTCGGCCGGTGTAAAGAGCATCACCAGTGCTGTCATCTGCATAGCAATGAATGTTACGGGTTTGCAACATATCATTGATATGCAGAAGAAACAGTGTTGACGATAGCACGCAGCCTTGTGGAACACCAGCATTAATAGGCTTGCAATCGGAGCTTGCACCGTCTACAACGACCTTGATGCCCCGATCTGCAAGAAAGCTGGTGATCCAATCGCACAATTTCTCGGGAAGCCCATAGGAACGGAGCTTCGAAAGAAGCGCTTTGTGCCAAACCCGATCGAAGGCCTTCGCAATGTCCAAACTAACGGCCAATGCCTCCCCCTTGGACTCTACTGCCTCCGCCCATCTGTGAGTTAGGTAGACCAGAAGATCACCAGCCGACCGACCACGGCGAAAACCGTATTGGCGGTCACTAATCAGCTGGTGATCCTCAAGGTACCTCATGAGCTGGCAGTTTACAATGGACTCCATTGTTTTGGAGAACGAGGAGGTGATGGCGATAGGCCGGTAGTTGGACGGGTCTGAGCGGTCGCCTTTTTTAGGGATCGGGTGGACGAAAGCCGTCCTCCATGATTTCATGACTACGCCTAGGGAGTAGGAGTACCGGAAAAGACGCGTTAAAACCGGTGCCAACTCTGGAGCACACGTCCTCAGCACAATTGGGGGGACTCCGTCAGGCCCACTCGACTTGTGGATGTGCAGGGAGAGGAGTGCTTTGCGAACCGAGCGCTGTGTGAACTGCATTTCCGGCATGGAGCACTCACACCGCGGGATAGTCGGCGGCGTACACCCCCTGTCATCGAGAGTCGAGTTGGACGCAAAAAAAGAGCCTAGAGGATCGGCTTTCTCCTTTGCGGTATGGGCCAGTGAGTCGTCCTCCATGTGCAAAGATGGAAAAGATGGCTGACAGAAATTCCCCTGGACAGCCTTGGCGAGAGACCAGAATGCACGGGTTCCAGAAGGAAGGCAAACTAGTTTCTCACCAATTCTGCCTATGTGCTCTGACTTTGCCTTGGCAATGACTCTTTTGAAGGACCTAGAGGCGGAATTATACTTCTTTTTTAGAGCGCTGGTGTTTAGATCCCGGGACGCTGATGCGTCAGCCCAGGCTGTTTATAGCATGATGCTATTTTACAGGAGCGACCAAACCATGGCTGAGATTTGCCTCCAATGGGCACCACAGAGGAAGGAATAAAAAGTTCCATACCCTGAAGTACCACATCAGTGACAGAATCCGTAACAACGTTGGGATCGTCCGGCGAGAAGCAAACCCGCCCCCAAGGGTAGGATGCAAAGAAAGACCGCATCCCATCCCAATCGGCTGACCTATAGTGCCAAACATGGCAAAAATTTAATAGAGGGCTTTCTTCATCTTTAGCTGTTGCTGGTTGATTTAATAATCTATAAGACTAGTGCTTCGCACGGGTAATTTCTGGATCTCGACAACAGTGCCATCTACCGGGTTTAAATGTGAATATAAACCATTTAAGGACCCCTTCATAAACATACAAAAATCGCATCAAAATCGATTGGATGGTTTCAATGTATATAACGGACATAGGCAGAAACATTTTTGTGTTTTATAAGTATAGATATATATCTAAATACTTATTTAAAAACAAATATGATTTAAATGTGTCCCGTAGACAGACTAGACTAGATACGTAGGTAAAAGTACTTCAAATACTTAATATTTTTATATTAAAATTTGAATGTAATAAAGTGTAACGTAATGAAAATAAATTGTATCTTTGCTTTAAATTAGTGTAGTAAATTGAATTTTTTCCTAAAACTACTGACAAATTTTTGCCATTTATTGGGCAGTTTATGATTCCCTTGGTATAGAAGTTTGCGGCACGAGAATTGATGAACTCTTTAAAGACATTTTTGCTGCTTCTACTAAACTATCTAAATTTCGAAAAAAGTGGAAGGCTTTTTTGGCAAGATCTGGAGAATATGGGTGATATGTGACTCCTAATGGCCGGGCGTTGTCATGCAGACACAATGGACAAGAGCAGTTCACCAATCTCATTTTTTTTAAGTCCCATCTCCTCCATCACGGTTTGCAATTCTCGGCAATAATAATCACTTATGACTGTGGCACCAGGCGGCACGAAGCTATGGGGAATAACACCAACAGCGGACCACCAAACTGACACTATAAACTTTTTTGGTTAAACTTTCGTTTTATCAGGTGCCTGCCATGTTTGCCGTGGGAACCTGGATCTAACCAATGTGATGAACGCTTGCAATTTTCGTATGGGATCCATTTCTTATCGTACTATGTAATAATTCGACTCAAAATTCCCTCCTTTCTACGCACATGCAGCAACATGATGCAAGCTTGGACTCAAGCCTCTCGCTAGGCTTTACTCAGTTTGTGAGGTAAATTTGTCAAGTTTCTTTATTATACCGATTTGCAGCAAATGATCTAATATTGTTTTGAAATCACATCAAAAGCCGAAGTTAACGCAGCTGTAATTTGAGATGGATCCGTTTCCACTATACTGCTTTCAGTTCGTCATTATCCTAATCAACCTTCTTCTCAGGGCGGTCACGTGCTTTATTTGTGAGGTCAAATGTCTCTAACGAAAACCAATAACCCACAGTTCATGCATTAGAAGTGCTAGGTCCGTATACGTTATTCTCTGAACTCATATTAATAAATAGCACAAATTTTCTTTAGAGTGATTGGTTATTAATAAGCGATTTTGCAGAAAAATCACCTAAAGAAATGAATCAGTAAGTGATTTTGGAACGACTTAATTTTGGACAAATAAAATGTCTGAAATATAAAATTTATTAGAATTTAGAATTCCACATCAAACCGTAGATCATAGTTTAAAGTAGCCAGTTCAATAAAACGGTGATTTCATAAAGGTCCGATGGCTAGAAATATATTTATATTTCACACATACACATGTTTTTTTCGGAATGGAGAGATATCAAATTACAAGAAACCAATTCAAAATAAATAATTTAAGAAATGGCTGTTACTACAAAATATTAATTCAAGTAACTTATATACTCATAAAAATACATTTGCTATTTTGATTTTTTTATTATTTTGGTTACTTCTAACGCTATAAATTGTTGTTTTTTCTCTTCCTTTAGGTTATCTGTAAGAAATTGCTGTGCAGCAATAAAACCGCCTTTTGTTTACTCTATATTTTTTATTTAATTATATATTTTGTTTCTTTAGTGTTACAAATTGTAATTTGTAGTAAATTGCAATGTTTCAGAATGAACGAGGAACACTAGATTAATTTTAGTTGCAGTATATTTTCATAGTTGCGCCTATAATTTTATTAAAAAGAAATTATTTTTACCAAGCAATACATACAGTTTGAATGTTGTACGTATTGCTTTGTTATTTTATCCATTTTACCATAAGCCATTAGAAAAGGAGCGTGTTAAAAATGTGCGTGATTAGCTTGAGTGCAGAGAGTGACCTAGAAACCGGTGACTTTCGTCGGTGGCACGGCGCCTGCGCATCGCGGTTTCGATGCTCGTTTATTCGCCGTTCGAGTTATTAAAATCCGGTTTACATTTTTTTTTGAATGGCGCCATGTAAATTTTTATAATTATTATATTTTTTTAAATTTTTAACTATATATATATATACCATTGCTTCAGTTAAACCTAGTGTACTGACTTAGCTCAACATAGTAATCGGGTGGAAAAGCAGATGCTGAAAAATTATTCTACTCCTTTGCTGCACGCTTTATTTACGACGAAACAAACCGCTTGGTTCCAATATGTTGACAAGAAAGGGGTGGATGCTAGCAATTAACGTAAACTTTGCTTATTTTGGGGAATGGTCATTTAAATTATCTAATATTTTTTTAACTTAAATAATTCTTTTTGCATGTTGTCTAAAAGATCGATAAATATTTAATACCCACATGTAATTATCGTATTCTTTTTCTGCAAGAATGCATTGCGCATGTTGATTAAAAGATCGATAAATGGATAAAACATTAAATTATCTTTATCCTGTTCACCTTATGACACTATTTACGGTCGAGGGACATAAACTTTATTCAATTCCTTATTATTTATAATCACGCATTTACAACTTCAGTCATTAAAACAATCTAATATCCATTTTTTCTCAAGACGTCCTCTTGATCTGCATCCTTAACATTATTCGTATTTCATATCCGTCACTTTCATAATGAATATAAAATTTTTATTTATTACTAATATGTACTTGAGTAGTTGAAAAGATTTTGAATTATTGTTATTTAAATAATATACAATACAGACAGTAGGTATTGCTCTTCCGAGTATTTTTGTACTTAGTCCAGGAGGAATCGGCGCGTGTGTACCGAAAACTATTCCACCTCGGAATTTTTTTTTCTTATAATCTTTGATAAAATATGAATAAAAATGGTTCACGGCTTATTACGATAAAGTTAATATTTTCAGAGTTATGAATTTTTAAAGGTTTTAATAATCCTAAATTCACACACTCGGCCCATTAAAATACCTAAAGGAAAAGAATAAAATTTAAAAGATATTTTTTATATTTATTGATAAAATATGAATAAAAAGGGTTCTATAACTATGTAACTAAGTATGTTAATATTTTCAGTGTTAAGAATGTTTTAAGGGTTTAAAATATCCGAATTCAGAATTTTCTAAGATTTTGTTGTAAAAGCGTATTATACATCGCCCCAAACTGACTCGGTAGAGTCGAGTAACTGGTACTTACTGCTTTCTAGCTTGTGTCTGTTCCTAGTATTAATAAAATGAATATCACTTATTTTTGTAAAACTCCTTTTATTTTAGTGTACGTACATTACATTTTCATAAATGTTTTGAGAGGCCAAAGTTAATATACATATTAATTTCCTAAAACTTTTGTCTGAGAGACTCTTTAGGTTTTTGAATTACAGATTGCTCTAATGGCCCTCTTCTGTAAAACAAATATGATTTCAGTGTCAGTCGCGTGCACCCATAGCAAAATACCATACGAAATTATGCAATGGAAATAGCTAAACTAGTACAGCTGTTTCAACACTGGTATGTGTTCTAATCTTTTTTACGGATTTGTACGGACGCTAAGCGCCATAGCAGTTCTAAGAACGTTGTACATCCTATGCCTTAAACAAACTCCTATGGAGTTTGACGCCTGTTCAGATCTCAACTCTTTAACGGCGAAGTTGACAAATCTGAAAGTGGTTTGTAGCCAACTTGGCCTCTTTTCACATTTTTATTCGCAGACGCCACATTATAAATAATAGTAATACAAGGTATAAATACCTTCAAAACTAAGACGAATCTAATGACACCTCACTGTAACGGTGATTTTCAGGGGACGTGTGATGATATAAAATAAATGCGCAATAATATTTACTATGATTTGATTACGCATTTACAAATATGAGAAAAGTGAGTCGCATCAAATACCAGACTTACGAAATGTTGGTGACGTAAATAGATTCCTATAAGTAAGCTAGTTTTAAATATTCTTGAATCTTTCAATAAACGTACGTACATCTGGGTAGACGTAGTTTCCTTTAACCCACCACTATCGCCAACACACCAGACATGTTAGAATTTAGTAAGCTGTTTAAGCTACAGAGCATGTCGAAGAAATATACATACATACATTTACTCGAAAAACATTACCTTATTTCTGGGGCAGACAAGTAAAAAACGTTAAAAGTGATCACCAGTTTGGTCTCCTTGACGACTACTTCCTACGCCGACTACTTGCTCTAACGTGAGCCTGATTTTTAAATAAAATGTCTGTATGTACTCCGCTCGTTTACCTTGAAAGGGCTTTGCATAGTTTATAGTAAATGCGGTCATTAGGCACGTGCTAGACATGACACGGTGGTAAATGTAAAACAAAACATCCGCATGTTGCATCCGAAAAGAAATGAACGAAAATGAAAGTGACCCAGATCCCGGCCCCCGCTGCCCGTTTTGCTTTCTCTTGCTTTTTTATGTATGAAACTGTTAGTACTGATGCTCTTTCACTGTCACGTTTGAGTAATCGTCTTTAATGACTAGTTTTGCGTAGAGCAGAATCTATCCCCATAATCTAGACCACGGTATGGGGATTATTATGCACACTTTTAAATATTATGTTGCTTAACTGGCCAACTTTAACGAAAGTTTACTTCTAAACAATGATGTTTTATAGAATAAAGGAGAAAAATGAGCACACCGTCCACCTGGTAGAAAGTGGATGGAGTAGCCCACAGACATTTACATCTATTCTCGATTAAGGGTCAAAATTCAAATGCGTCACCCTGAGTCATCTACATTTTGATTTGAATATTGTTTCTTAAGTACATCAGTAACAGTACTGCACAAGAATCGTTCGCAAACCTTCGTACTTTACGGATTGACTAACACCGGGTTTTTTACATAAAGTGGGCAACTTTCTTCATAGGAAAATATTTGTTTCCCGAGAAGCTGTAGTAAAGACCTTACGACATGTCATAAATATAGAAAAAGTATGGGTAGCCCCGTAAGTTGATCAGGGGATATTTTTGTTCTTAAAATATTTCTTTTACATTTTTTTCGTGTATAGCTGCAATTTCATACTAATACTCCTACCACTACAAACCAAGTATAGTCATAGTCCAACGGATCAGTCAGCTGAAGTGGCAGTATACCAGTGGCCATGTAGTGAAAAACCAAGAACCGATGGAGAAGAAATATTCTCGAGAAGCAGCTTCATACAAGCTAAGCTGGTAAACAAAGTGTAGAACGATACAATGGAGTGGTGGCCACTCCATCATGTGACGACCTGGTAAAACAAGTAGGAAGTCATTTGGTGTAGGTGGCTCAGGACTGTGTTTTGTAGCGTTCCTTGGCTATATTCAGATAAGGACTTGTGGTGGGATGTTTATTTTATTAAAACATCTGTCTGAGGAGCAATTAAAATTTTTCCAGGTCACGTCACGTGAGATTCCGTCGATCTTGCACTGAAGCAGCGTGATGGATGTCCTGACTTGAATGAAGGTAAGAAGATTAAATCTTTGTAAATTTAGGCGTTTTAATACGTTTATCTCATCAATAAAGACAGGCGGCCGTGCCCAATAGGCCGTATATGGGTGTGGGTGTAATAGATCCGACGTCACAAAACTGCTATAAGTATACGTTAAAAGCTCAAAAGTATAAGCTGTCGAGTATCCTACGGTGTATTTTTATTTCTAGGTGCTACACGGATTCTTCACTTCTACGTACTATGGTTTCTGGAAGAAAACACAGATCCTGCGTTAGGGGACTGACTTTATATTTCACTGTAACTTGCCCGTTATAAACCCTTCTTACCTTGATTTTCATAGTTTATTGTTTTCAGTTGTTAGCGGGAAAATGTAGCTGCCCATCTTCTGTTTTAGTTTCACTTTGCCATCTGGTACGACACCCAAGGGATGATATGAGGTAGTGGATTTTCTCCCACCGCCACTGCACGGCACCACGGCAGTTACAATATATTAAAAAAAAATTAAAATGAAAAATGTTTTTATTTTTCAATTATTTAAGGGCTTTCGAGGAAAAATCTCAACTTTAACAACACGATCCATAACTATTTGATGATTTCACAGACAACTTAAAATTGTGGAGCTAACTGTGTGTTATTTTATGTGGTAGACTCATGCTGCGCGATTGAGTCAGCTCAAACAAGAAACGACAGACTACACAGTCTCGTGAAAAATTAGCGTACAGTATGTATTTATGGTTTTTTGTATGATGAGTGTAGAGAAGCAGACTTCTCTACTGGTATAAATATATGGTATAAATAGATCAAAATACTATGTCCTGAGCAACAACAAATAAGACATGAATAGTAATATAATATATAATAAGAATATATATTACTATTTCTATAATAAGAATGCCAATTAAAGCTTTTCTATGCCAACCACAACGTTGAATCTAGAGAGTTCGGTCAAATTTCT
Source organism: Parnassius apollo (assembly GCA_907164705.1). Taxonomy (NCBI): domain Eukaryota; kingdom Metazoa; phylum Arthropoda; class Insecta; order Lepidoptera; family Papilionidae; genus Parnassius; species Parnassius apollo. The sequence continues at coordinate 11,059,165 of CAJQZP010000851.1, forward strand.
GAAACTAAATATTTAAGAAACGAATCTTGCAACACAATTATAATTTTTATTTTTATGTTGCTTCATTACAAGTCGGCGTATAAATCGGTCAAGTGCCTATGCCCTCAAACGGAGTGAACCGTATTATTTCCCGTTTCGAACAATGTGTTATACCTGCCTTCAGTAAAGGCGTGGGGAGATTCTGAACGGGGTCGACAACCTCTATATGACAATAAATGACATTGTGACTTAGTATGATATTATATTTACTATACGTAAAAAATATTATCATGGTAGTGGTAGCGTAGGGGCTGAACTCTCGCCGTGAATTCAAAGAACAAGAAGCCGAGGATAAAAGATTGTATGTATTCAAGTACGTGTCTAACGCTTGGTTAGTGCTAGAGATAGCCGCGGGTCAGCGACCGCCGCGAGGCCGACGCCCGCTGACGTAACGTTACGCGAATTCCAACTCGGAACCCCCCCCCCGCCCCCTCGGCTTCTTCACCTTCCCCTACACGATCGTGCCGACCTAATTCCTTTGAAGCCACTTCATTCTGTGCATTGCTAATTATATCGCGACGATGCAACGCAACGCCAAACAAGTTCTATTTCTAATTTCCACGAGTCATTTGTGGGTTAAAAATAAGACGGGCGCATGTTCCAAATTGAGCTCTAAGCAACTTTGTATTGTTATTAGTATATAATAACCACAGTCTATAATATGTTTTTATTATACTGTGGTATAACCGTTGACTTATATATTACTAGCGTAAGGACCGGGCCGACCGAACAACTAAAACGGACCAGTGCGTTGGCCCTAAAATTACAGTTTAGGGCCAACGCGAATCGGTCGACAGTAGTGCGCGCGCAGGACAGAGTTGATTTTTTGACAGATTGCCTGTCACAAAGATTTAAATGAAACATGGGATATCGTATCATCGGTAAATAACCTTATATTAATTTTGTTACAATTAAATTATTATATAGACGCATTTTTAAAGTTTTATTTTATTACATTTAGTTTATTTACGTTACCAAGAATAGGCCAGGGTTGAATGTAGACCCTCAAAAATATTGTACATGGAAAATAAAATTATACTATTTAAAAAAATTATATCACGTTTGACGTTTTATGTTTCTTTTTTAATCGATTGATCAGAAAGGAAGCTAATTCTAATTTTGTTAAAAAAACGCGGTGTACAATACAGAAATTCTCGACATCGTAGGGTTAATATTAAAATGTAAAAGGACCCAATAATAATACAAGTCGACCTTTAGGTAAAATTATGGTATTTTCGCTTAGTATTATTACGTTACTATGTACTACAAACTATGAAATAATGATACAGTTAGGATAATTATACTACGAAATCCGACCCTGGTTACGTGGTGTTTTGATATGACGTTTGTATTATGACAGATGCGCTACTTTTTCTTGTATGAAAAAGTTATGAGTAAAATATTTAGATGGGCCTATCCTTCCTTTTGAAATCATTGAGTATAACATAATCATTTTTACCAATAAGTCAATATTAATATGCGAATACTAAACATTTAACGGCTACTACTATGTTGGAAAACATAAATACATGAACACAATAAGTTTTGACGGTCTTCTAGAGAAACCTTTATTTGACATTACGTCGGAAGAACCATGGTGTAAAACACAGATGTGCTTGATGCTGAGGATTACGATGGAATGCCTCGTTTCCAGTAAAAAACGTCTCCGGTTCTGTACACTCACCATATGAAACATTAAGTTGCTATTTTACTATGATATTCTATAAGATCTTCTAAATTTGCGCATATAAACAGCTTAATTGCTCATTTATTTTAATGAAAAAATAAGTTGTTAATTACCTAAAAGTTATGCTAATGCTGTAATTACGTTAATGCTGGGTACAAGCACTTTCTCATTTTTAAGAAAATATTTGTATTTAGAAGCGCCAGTTGCTCGTATTTGGGTTGGCGTGGCGGTTCATCATATCCACAAAATTTATTTCTCACACATACAAGTATCTTTACACTGATCTTTACTGTCCAACACGTCGTAAAATCAGTACTTAAACAACTAATAATTTCAGTAATGCACAATTTGAAAATTATTATGTAAGGCAATGTGATGCATGCAGTTTTTTCTTGGTAGCAGAAATCGTATGGTAAACCGTATGGTGTGGTTATTTTTAAATGTTATTCAATATTGAGCTGTTTAAATACTTTGCTCCTTCATTGTTGATTTTAATGGAAGTTCCTAAGTAATAGTATATCCCAGTCAATGCTTTATAGGCACAATCTGTTTCAATTTCAATAAATGCTATTCACAAGTGACATGACACCTCCGAGATAGGGCATAAGTGTCATTGTCTGCGGCACTGACGCAAGTGTTACTTGCCACGGTGGCTATTGTGCGCTACTCATCGGCCAAGTCGCCGGTTACAGCCGCAAATTGGCCTTGCAGACGTCGTCTTTTACGGCTTTGTATCTAAATATGGATAACACTTGCAGTGATCGCATGCGATTCAAATATGAATGAAATTGTCGGTTCAATTCATGAGACTAGGTCTGTATGCCACATAAAATGTAAAGATATATTATCGTAAAGAAAACGTTGTCATAAGCTTGAAGAAGTTCAAAAATCCTAATGAGTAGATTATAAGCTTACAATAACAAGAGTTATTTTATACAGCAGAATCTATGTAAAGGGATGCAAGGCTCATCATCATCACCATTACTTATCCGTGATGTGTGTGAAAAATGCATAGGAAACTTTAATTAAACATGTTGGAAGAAAACTCCGTTATCCCGTCGCAAGAAGGTAACACTTTTATCTTTAACTCCTTTTTTCATACATTACAACCTGTTAAAAGTCCACTTCCGACCATAAGCCTCCTCCTTCAATTGAGGTAGATATTTGCCATAGTTGCCACGCTTGGCACGGTTGGTAACCGCAGTTTTTATTATAAGTGCGTTCTCTATTTAAAAAATCTCCAGTTTTAGCTTCCTTCCGCCGCCTTTTGTGACATATGGTAGGGTCACTTAAAAGATATAAATTTTAATAAATTGAATTTTTTGGATGAAATAATCAGTGATTTAAAAAAAAAACTATAATGCTCAAATACTCAAACGCTACTGAATTTTAAGACGTTGTTAAGTCTCATGGTGTCACAGTCACATTAGTGATAAACGAACTATCCACCTCATGTAGCCAATGGACTTACAACCAACTTAAAATGAAGCCACGGAACGCGTCCGTGGCACGGACGCGTTGTCACCCTGAGGACCAAGATGAAATACCTCAACCCTGCAATTTCGCGAAACCAAGGCAAGGAAAGGAAGCCTACGCTAGGCTTCCTTTTTCTGTAACCAACTAATCACAACAAAGACAATTGATAAATTATAACATAGTATAAAGTCTATTTAAAAACAAGATTTTAGGTGTTTCTAGGTCCAGTATCTGGTTTATCTACGTGTCAGCTCCATGGTATCATAGATAATTTTGCATTGCCATAGAAGTTTCACATAAACTATGTCAAATTTCACCAGAATAGGATGTCAGCAAGCGATTACAAATTTTGAAGGGAAAGACATACGAAGCAAGCAAGTTAAATAAAAGAATTTTATGTATGTAATTTTAAAAAGAGACATTAATTATTTAATGGCTGTTTTTACAATAATATAAATTATGTAATACACATTTAAAGCATGTAGTGACTTTAATTACATTACATTCATTTCAGGTAATAAAATAATGCAAAATAGTTTCAATACGAGTACACATTTTTGTTGAAATATCTGGCTCGATTTGTCCGACTCGTCCACACTGAATTAGCTACCTCTAGGTATATTTGTACCGCTTTCTTTTTCTATATAAATAATTTTACACTTTTACAGATAAATGCTACGAAGGCAGCAAAACGTTTTCAGCACCATCAGTATTAAAAATCTTCTTGTTCCTATAGATTGAAAAATATAATATCTACAGTTCGTGAGGGTAATATGGTCATCCGTTTAAATATCGTCACTTTCTTGTAACTCAAAAACTATAGCCTTGTTTGTCAATTGTATTGACCAATAAAGAGCTATCGTAGCTTTGTGATACGATAGCTCTTTATTGGTCAATCAAATATTAAAAGGTCAAAAGGGTGATGATTTATCGACGCCGTTTTGACAGTTGACATTATAGTAAATATTTTAGTCGATTTTAGTATGGTGTAGTGTAGTACCCTCACGTACCTTTGGTACTAAACTGAAATAACAAATCAACTTACAGTCCACTTGATGGTAACTGCCGACTGCCGTCCATGGACATCTGACTCAGACGTCACCTCTGAGGACTAAAATGGAATATCTGTAATTATACTGGCTCTGATAGCTCTTAAGGCGACACCGTGAAAAAATGCATCTCCTTTCATCGAATAGTATAGGACTATGACACCACTAAAGAAAGTGGAATTTTGATATAGGTAAATTCATGTCTTTATCTTGAATTTGATTGTTCAAAAACACGATTGTATAATTGTGACTCGATCATAATTATTTGCGAAAACACCTCTAAAAATCACTATAGTTGAAATTATAACGAAATTACTTAATCTATATGCTTGGGAATCACTCAAATATATTCAAACATCAATATTCATAATTTACTTGCTCATTATTTTGATTACTTTAATCAATAATTTTAAAAAAAATTTAAGATTCTGACAATTCTAAGCGCTTTTAAACGTCGCGGGCGCTACGCTATTTTAGACCTTATGACGGCGTTTTTTTTTTCAGTTTTTATAGAAATTATGTATTCACTCGGATCAGTACGGCGATAGCCTTTTCGATGTGTCGTCTTAATAACGTTCAGAGCGGAACACAGTAGCGCACACTGTTATTGGGCGATAGAAATAGTAAAAAGTTGGTACCATCAGTTTATTATTTTATCTTACAAGTAAGACCTAAATAGATGGGAATAGACTTACATTTTTATTTTATTCTTTTAAACTTGAATTTATGATGCTGTGACCAGTAAACGCATGTTTGTGTATCATCAGATATACGTATAGTATCCTCAAACATTACGACAAACTCGCGGAAGGATTATGAAGATTCCTTGTCCTACACTAATCTCTGAATTTTACAACATCTAGAGATGTACTTACTGAGTGAATAATAACGTTTAATATGTAGTAATCGATCAAAGGTAGGTGTAGATGGGGCGAAGACCTGATAAGACATACATGATGACGATGGATGCAGGTGGCTCAGGACTGTGCTTTGTGGCATTCCTTGGGGGAAGCCTGTGTTCAGCAGTGTACTTGTGAAGAGCTGTAGTGATGATTATGATGATAAATCGATCAAAAACAATAAATTAAATATATTACCAATTATTTCAATTTATTAATATGTATTAAAATCGACTAACAACAAATAAGTGTTGATTTTTTTTTTTGAAGTGTTTAAATGAAATAATTATCGCCTGTGTTACCTTTTATGTATTTAGCTTAAAAAAGAAAGTTCTTTTCCTTATTTTCTTTTCTATTTTGTTATGGTCATACTACCACTACGTACATTATATTTTAGTCATACTTTGTTCGTTACAATTTATTTCTTTGTATGGGTACAGTATTATTTTCACACTGCCGCGCCGCTTATCTTGCAGTGTGGCAAGACACTGAATTCATTCATAAATTTCGCTCGCACGTTATCTTCGTGAACACTTATTTTATACGCAAATTCCTGTTAATCAAAATACTCTTTTTTATCTTAAATGCGAGTATGCAATTATATGCAACATTCATACTTTAGGGACCGAAGGTAAATTATGTAAATCCAATCCGAGTTCGCTAATTACGATTACCCACCTTTGAGTATATAATCAAAGTTACCCACGCTGCGTCTGTGTAGACAGACGTTAGGACTACGATCGTGTACTGTACAGACTCTTTAACTGACTAATACTAATTGACAATAACAAAAAGCTTTGATTATATACCTGTCACATAATCAAAGACAAAATTTTAGTTTATGATGTTAAAACAAAACGATCGTGTCATCTGATCATGTTAGTATCTTAACATCAATTTCTCATTACGTTACTAATTATAAGTTCGACACTTCTTGAAATGATAAGAAATAAAATATATTACTTTCTTCAACGTAAGAAATTAAAATTTTGTTTGACAAATGTCATTGTTTTCTCTAGTCTGCTGCCAGTCGAAATGAGGTCCTTCTGACCCGTGAAGAAACGGATTATCTTTATACAAAAAAATAAAATTAAAGTGTCTGCTTGTAATATCAAAATAAGAGTCTTTGCGTGCACATGCATATGAAAGTATATATGGTACATACTTATAACAAAAACACAATGTTATAAGGAGTAACTTAGGCTACTTTTATTTTAGAAAAACAAGTAAAGATCCGCACAAAAAAAATTAAATTACACGAGGGCGAAGTCGCGGGGAACAGCTAGTATTAAGTTAATATGCAAGAGTATAAACACTTGAAAGAGTCATCGGTAAGTGGTTTTAATAAACTTTTCCATTATAAGACCGAAATGACGAACTAACCTACAGTCCACCTGAGGGTAAGTGACTGAAGTCCACGAACACTTGCACCCATCTCCAAACAAAAAGAAAGCCACAGTTGCATTAACAAAACAGGACACAGTCGTGCTCGCGCTACTATTTGGCGGCAGATATATAAGAGGTATACTCAGACGGACACCATGGCTTCTGCCAAGTGTGATGACTACCATCTAGTAAAATCTAACTACTGATTCGATTTTGACAAAAGCTTGATCAGTACGCGTTGAATATAATTTGGTTTATGTTCGAAATACCTATATACACACTTAATTTAATCTCGAAGATACGCGAACAAAAAAGGAAACATGTACGTCGTACACATAGAATACTATATTGTGTATAGTATTCTATAATACATACACAATATAGGTTCTACACCACACAGCACACACACGCGTGCGCGCTCACGCATTCTCAAACACGCGCTTGCACACGCACACGCAAATGGTGGCAAATGACAAAAGGGAATATTATGATATAAAATATTTTACAATATAATTTCCACATAATATCATCTGAAGTCAATGCTAAGCTAATAAGATATAGATGTTATCGATTTTTTTTAATCGTTCTAAAAGAAGATAACAAGTTCAAGGTATCATTAGTAAGACATCTAAATATTTACATTAAAATCTTCATTTACTTTTTTCCACGCTTAGAAATGGGATTTTATTTTCGAAATATAAAGAGGACCGTCTAATTATCGAAAAAATAATAATTTAAATTGGTCAGCTGTTTCTGAAAAATCGTTGAACGTAAATGGAAAAACACAATCTTCGATTTTATATCTCGTTTTTACTACTCGGTTCAAAATGTAATAGCACTATATTATTTATAGAAATGAATAAGATTGAAGTGTTTGTATCTAATGTTAAAATAACAGCTTTTTACTAAATCTATTTTTTTTGAAGAGTGGGCAGACGATCATGTGGCTCACGTGATGGTAATTGACTACCGTCGCCCATAAACAACTGCAACACCAGGGGAATTGCAGATGGGGTGCGAAGTCAGAAGTCCTCCACGTGTGCCTGGTATTTCCGGGTCCCTCTCGATACGTCTGGAGGGAAGAGCAGCAACTGGGCCGGTGCACCCTGGGCGCGGCGGTAATCTTCCTCGAGAAATGAGAAGAAATTCTTATTCCTTGGGGAATGTTGCTGCCGCGGCTAATTATTCTGACATGGGGGGGTCCATCCCGGACCAACAGTGCGTTCCTCTGCGTGACCCTCTGATCAGCAGAGGGCATAGCAGAGAAGCGAGGGCGGGCTCGGTGTGCACTTACCCTGCCTCCGGGCAGACAGTGAAGGATTCATCCTTTGCTGTCGCCGCCGGTCTCGTAATCCCAGTATCGAAGTGTCGTGGATCATGTCTCGCGGCTTTGATAAGGACCGAGGGTCTTGGCTTAATCGCCCGGACCGCGAGGGAGAAAACCTCTATAAAAAGTTACCCCGAATCCCAAGCGGCGACGCACCGCGAGGGGATGGATGGCTGACGGGGTTCTATGAACAAATCAGCCGCAAGTGCGGTCCTCGCCAGGGTACCTGCAGACCCCCTGGCGAGTAATAAATCCTCTAAATCTGCTTACCTTGGTAAAGGGGTCTCTGCCAAGGTGGACGTTTAATTCCCCCATAATCGTGGGTACAAATATGGAAAAAAAAACAAAGAAACAATCAAAACCGCCGGCAACGGCAACGTAGAGGAGAGGAGGAACGATGCGGGGACAGAGTCCGACGCCGCATCGAGCAGCGTGGGAGGCCCAGAGAGCTCCCGACGTGTGGGGCCTGGGACCGCGCAGAACAGTAAGTTCTTCCGCAAGCGGTCCAGGCGGGATGGCGACCAGGGGCCATCATCCGGTGAAGACGAGGTCTCGGCCCGGAAAATCCCCACCAACGGGCGGGGCGGGCTGAGAGGCAAGGGGAATGCCAATCAGAGGGCCGAACGAGCGGCAAAGCTTGCCGAGGAGGGGCGCCACCCGGGCGATACGGTATCAGGCGAAGAGACGAGTGCGACTGGCGGCTCCGAGGGGGAGCGTAAGGCCAGATTCTTAAAGGAGGTGGAGGCCGCGATCAAGGTCGTGGCCAACAAGCAAAAGCCCGCCTCGAAGTTGAAGGCCATTCCCGGGGCCTCCGCCTCCATCATGGCGGCTGCGGAGGCAAACTTTGCTGGCGCCGGGCCTAATGCGGACGAGGTGGCAAAGCTGCGGGCGGACGTGGCGCGCCTGAGGTCCGCCATGGAGACTCTCCAGAAGGAGAACGAGAAGCTCCGCGCAGACCTGGCCAGTCTACGTGAGCCTGCCTCTCGCGCGGCGCCCCAGACGCAGTGCCCAAGCCGGCCCGTGCCGGTGGAGAACCAGGTTCTGAACCTGGTCCGGCAGGAGCTGGCTGCCTTCCAGCACCGGTTCTCCGTGCTGGAGGGCATCGTCCTGCGCCCCCCCCCCCCTAGGGGCAAACAAGACGGCAGCGAGGCCGGCAACGGTCTCGTACGCGGCGGCCACGGCTGCCGCATCCAGGCCGGGGCCGTCTAGCCAGCCAACGGGCGGGGCTGCAGTTGCCCCTCCCCCCCCTGTAAAGCCGGCTCTGGCAAATCCGGTACCGGCTGAACCGGCTCCGGCTAAGCCGGCGACGGGAAAGGGAGGCAAGACGAAGGCGAGAAAGGGCAAGGCGGCAGCACAGGTGGTGGCTGCACCAGCCCCAGTGCCTGCGGCGAATGTGCCAGCGCCAGCGGCAAGCCAGCTGCCGCCGCCGTCACTGCCCCCCCAGCTCCCTACACCTCCCGCGGCTGAAGCCGGTTGGCAGGTGGTCGGGAACAAGAAGAAGGGTAAGAAGGCAGCCAAAAAGGCCAAAGAGCAGGAGCGGCAGCGCCAGTTCAGGGCGCGCAAGATCGCGGCTAGGCTCCGCGCCCCGAAGACCGCAGCTGTAGTGATTACACTACAGCCGGACGCGGAAAAGAAGGGCGTTACCTACCGCGATCTGCTCGCGAAGGCGAAGGAGGCGGTGGATCTCGGGGAGCTCGGGATCACCGGGGGCCTCCGGCTCAAAGTCACCCAGACGGGGGCCCGTATGCTAGAGGTCCCCGGGGAATCCAGTGGCGCGACCGCGGACGCTCTGGCTGCGAAGCTCAGAGCGTCTCTGGACGCGGAAGAGGCCCGGGTGTCCAGGCCCGTCAGATGCGCAGACCTGCGCATCATGGGTCTGGACGACTCGGTATCGGAGGAGGAGTTGGTGGCCGCCGTCGCCAGATCTGGGGGGTGCACTACTGACCAGGTCAGGTCAGGCGCCATACGCCCGGACCAACAGGGCATGCATGCCGCCACGGTGTGCTGCCCTGTTACGGCGGCCAAAACCATAGTGGAGGGCCGAAGGCTGCTGGTGGGCTGGGTCTCAGCGCAGGTTAAGCTGCTGGAGCCCAGACCTCTGAGGTGCTATCGCTGTCTCGTGGGGCACCACGTATCAGTGAGATGCATCTCGGAGGTTGACCGCAGTCGCCTGTGCTTCCGCTGCTGTCAGCCCGGACACATATCGGCAACCTGCTGCGCCACGCCGCACTGTGATGCGTGTGCGGCGACCGGCAAGCCAGCCGATCACCGGGCCGGAAGCAAGGCCTGCGTGCCACCCGCCAAGGCCAAGGCCGCAGGTAGGGTAGGGGCCAAAGCCGCCACCGCCTCTGTGGCCTCCGCCGCAGCCACAACTGCCACCGCCACCGCTGTCACTGTGCCCCCGTGGAGGAAGCTGAAATGGAATGCCTATAACGGCCCCATTAAGCTTCCTCCAGGCGAATATCAACCACTGCGCCTGCGCTCAGGATCTGTTGCTCCAGAGCATGGCGCAGTGGTCGATTAACATCGCTGTGGTCGCTGAGCCGTATTTTGTCTGGCCTAGGGAGGACTGGGTGGCGGACCTTAACGGCTCAGTGGCCATCATCTCTTCGGCCGCCGCCGGTACCCCGACCCTTGAAGGTGTCAGGAGGGGTCAGGGGTGCGTAGCAGCACGGTTCGGGGAGTTCGTCGTTGTGGGGGTGTACTTCTCCCCGAACCGATCTCTCGCCGAGCTCCACAACTCTCTTGCAGAGCTGAGAACAGTCGTCGTCGGAAGTTATCCCCTCCCCGTACTTGTCCTCGGGGACTTCAATGCCAAGAACTTGGCTTGGGGTTCTCGTCGTACAGATGTGCGGGGTAGGATGGTGGAAGACTGGGCTCTGGAGACAGGCCTGGTCGTCCTAAATCGGGGTTCTGTCCCCACGTGTGTGCGGATGCGGGGCGAGTCGGTGGTGGACATCTCGTTCGCTAGCCCCGCTCTGTCGCCGCGTGCCATTGACTGGCGTGTCATGGAGGGGGTGGAGACCTACTCCGACCACCGGTACATCCGGTTTGATGTCTCCACCCAGCCCTCGAGCGCGCCAGTCCAACAGGCCCCGAGTGGTCCGCGTTGGGCGCTGAAGCAGCTGGACCGGGAGCTCCTCCTGGAAGCCTCGATCGTGCAGGCCTGGGTGTCATCACCGGACAGGCCTGCCGACGTCAATGATGAGGCAGGGTGGTTCCAGGAGGCCATGTCCGAGATATGTGACGTGGCAATGCCCCGCGTCCGGCCAGGAAGCGCCCGGCGTCAGGTGTATTGGTGGTCGCGTGAGCTGACGTCTCTGCGCGAGGCGTGTGTCGCCGCGCGGCACCTGTACACCAGGCATCGCAGGCTCCGCATTCGTCCACCGAATGCGGCAGCCATTGAGGCGGAGCTGTACGAGGGATACAGAGCGGCGAAGAACGCCCTCCGGGAGGCTGTCCTGCGGGCCCGGGATCGGGCCCGTGAGGAGATGCTGGAGACTCTCAACAGAGATCCGTGGGGGGCGCCCTTACAAGATGGTGCGGGATAAACTCCGCACCTGGGCCCCCCCGCTGACGCAAAGTCTCCGGCCCCAGCTCGTGGAGGACGTGGTGAGCGCTCTGTTCCCTGCGCGACGGGAACATCCGCCCCCGCCTATGGCTCCGCCACCTGCGGTGCCGGAAGCGGACCACCAGGACGACGACGACGACATCCCGGAAGGGACCGGGGTAGACCTGAGAGTGGCGGTACGTAGGCTCAAGGCCAGGAATACCGCCCCAGGACCCGATGGCTTGCCTGGCAAAGCCTGGGTCCTGGCCTCGGAGGCTCTCGGGCCCCGACTGGAGGGGCTCCTAAGCGCATGCTTGGAGAGAGGCCAATTCCCGCTTCGTTGGAAGACGGGGAAGCTGGTCCTCATTCGGAAGCCGGGGCGCCCTGCGGACTCTCCGTCCGCATACCGGCCCGTGGTGCTGCTCGACGAGGTGGGCAAGCTCTTTGAAAGAGTCATTGCAAACCGCCTCGCCGAGCACCTTGCGGGGACGGGGCCGGATCTTGCGGAACACCAGTTTGGTTTCCGCAAGAGGCGCTCTACGGTGGAAGCCATCATGCGCGTGAAAGCCCTCACGACGGGGGATGCAGTGGCCAGAGGGGGGTTGTCTTGGCGGTGTCTCTCGACATCGCCAACGCCTTCAACTCCATGCCCTGGAGCTGCATTAGGGAGGCACTCCGGTATCACCGGGTGCCGACCTATCTCCGTCGTATAGTCGGGGACTATCTGACGGACAGGGCCGTCATCTACCCCGGTCGCAACGGTGAGTGGAACCGGCGAGAGATGTCGTGCGGTGTCCCACAGGGTTCGGTTCTGGGGCCACCTCTGTGGAACATCGGTTATGACTGGGTGATGCGCGCCGACCTCCCTACCGGCGTCAGCGTAATTTGCTACGCTGACGACACGCTGGTACTGGCACAAGGGGGGGTCGTACGAGGCGGCGGCGGAAACTATGACACGCGGGGTTGCGATAGTCGTTGAGAGGATTCGGCAACTGGGTCTCGAGGTGGCTCTGCACAAGTCCGAGGCCATGCACTTCCATGGTCCTCGGAACAGGCCACCACCGGGATCCTCGGTAATGGTAGGAGGGGTATCCATCGGCGTCGAGTCGACGCTGAAGTACCTAGGACTCGTCCTCGACGGCCGATGGAACTTCGTTGAGCACTTCCGACGTTTGGCTCCCAAACTGGAACGGACCGGGGCTGCCTTCAGGCGACTCCTGCCGAACCTGGGGGGGCCAAACGCCTCCTGCCGGAGGCTCTACGCGGGGATCGTGCGATCCATGGCCCTTTACGGGGCCCCGGTGTGGGCGCGTGGTTTGGCGCGGCTTGCCGTCCACCACCTGAACGCGCCCCAAAGGGTGGTCGCCGTGAAAATGGTTCGCGGCTACCGCACGATCTCCCGCGAGGCGGCGAGCCTCCTTGCCGGATTGCCGCCATGGGATCTGGAGGCGGTAGTCCTCGCACGCCTGCACGAATGGCGCGCGGAGGCACTACGCCGGGGGGGAAACCCCGCTGCCGCGGCAAGTTGTCGCGCAGCGGACAGACTTCCGGCACGATCTCATGGCGACATGGAGAGAGCGACTGTCGCAACCCCGTGCTGGGCACGCCACTATAGCGGCGATAAGACCCCTCTTTGAGGAGTGGCTTGAGAGACGCCACGGCATCCTCACCTTCCACCTGACTCAGGTCCTCACCGGACACGGTGTGTTCGGGAGGTTCCTGCACCGAATCGGGCGGGAGGAAACGCCCGGGTGCTCCCACTGCGAGGATGGACCGGAGGACACGGTGGAACACACCGTGGAGGTGTGCCCTGCTTGGGCGGAGCACCGCCGTGTCCTCGTAGCGGCGATAGGCGGCGGCGACCTCTCGCGTCCGGCCCTGGTCGAAGCCATGGTCCGGAGCGAGACGGAATGGGATGCCGTCACCACCTTCTGCGAAGCAGTGATGCTAGCGAAGGAGGTGGCGGAGCGGGAGAAGGAAAGAGCAGCAGCTTTCCTCCCCGGCCGCCGCGGGAGACGCCCCGGGCGTCGGGGGCTACGTCGTGGCCCCCGGCCACCGTAGGCGCGGGCCTGTGGACGGCGAGCAATGGGTAGCTCGTCGTCCGTCCGTCTAACGACGACAGGCCGTGTCGACGGCGCGTTTTGTTCCACGCGCGCCTCAAAGAGCTGTCAGCAGCGTGATGGGGCCCGCAAGGGCCGACGCCTGCCGGGGCTGCGGGCTATTCGAAAGAGATACCGCGGCTCCGGAACGTAAGGGCACTGAAGGAACACGGATGGTTTTTAGTCAGTAAAAGTCTGACACTCCCTTACGCTCCACCCAGAGCGAGAGGGGGTCATTAGATGATTTTCCATCCGCAAAAAAAAAAAAAAAAGGGGGGAATTGCAGATGCGTTGACGGATTTTTAGAATGTCAGCTCTTTTCTTGATGGTCCGTAAGTCGTATCGATCTGGAAATAATATTCTTGATGGTCCGTAAGTCGTATCGATCGGTGGTACCTAAACGATTCCACAGAGAGGTTGTATAAAGAAGAAAACTCCTAGTAAAACGCACAGTGGTAGACCACCAAGCATCCAAATGGTGTGGATGGTATTGTGACAGACACAAGTTTGTTCTGGTACTCGATGACGTGATGCCGAGAAATATTTGCACGGCCGATGTAAAAAGCATCACCTGTGCTGACGTTATGTGCTGATATGCAGAAGGAACAGCGTAGGTGATAGCACGCAGCTTTGTGGAACACCAGCATTGATAAGCTTGTAAATGGAGCATGCATATGAAAGTATATATTGTGTTACTTATAACAAAAAAAAAAACAATTTTAAAAATATTTGTCTGTCTGTGTGTTTGTTCCGGCTAATCTTCGAAATGGTAGCACGGATTTTGACAGAACTTCCACTTGCATATAGCTGATGCTATAAGGAGAAACATTGGCTACTTTTATTTAAGAAAAAGAATTAGGGTACCGCGCAAAAAATAGAAACCCAGGAATCGTTTATAAATAACACGCGTCGAAGTCGCGGGGGACGGCTTGTCTATACATATAATAACATAGAATACTATAATACATATATAATATAGTAAGAATGTAAATTGCAGATGTCTGTACATTTTATATTCTTGTAAAAAAAAATTGATTGAGAGCTTGCTGCTTTCAACGCAGTATTTGTATTGGATCAGCAAATATGTTTCTTCCTTTTATCCAATAACCGTTACAGCATTTTAAAGTCCACTGATGAACATAGGCCATCCCCATTGATTCCTCATATTTAGCATCATTGATTCATATAACTCAATGTTTGGCATAGTTTCCCCGCTTTATCACGCACGCTTTACCCGATTACGGAACCGAAGAAGCTGAATAATATACAGCCAATATAATATCCACGGCTGAGTATATGCATTCAATGAAATACATATATAAAAAGGATATTATCATTGTAAGCATTCAATATACTCAATACCTCATACTTCTTGGAACGGGGAAGAGTCCATAGTGCCGTCCGCATTCTGACGCATTTGTTCTCTTTAATTTAAAATTTGAAATTAGTAATAAAGTGCATATTATTAATTTATGTTTTTATTTGCTTTTTACTAGGAACTTAAAATTAGACAAAATTCTTATTTTATGTCAGAAGCTTTTTTAAATTTCATTTGCAAATAGCATTTATAAAAATTTTATTTATATTGGACATAGTTAAAACGAACAGAATAAAATTTAATTTGCCGGAAAGTTAGTTTTGCCATTTACCGACAGATGTCACTGTTCACTATGTATTATACTTAATATAAAATACTCTTTTTATACTGAGTCATAGAGATAAAACGGCTTTACGTGTTTCTGAGGCGTAGGGGTGAAACACTGCTGAACTCTTGACTCCGGGCTGCTACTGAGAATTTCTTGATAGAAAACCCAACTAATTTTAAGCCTACTTAAAGGTCAAAAAATTTTCGAGTTTTTTGACCTTTAAGTTATAGGTAAACTTTAGTTTTATTTTTTATTTGTTTGCAGGATGAGACAAAATATAGATAGATACTTTCGCAATTGCATTTATTTTGTTAGTGTAGGTACTTAGTTCTAGGTAGTCATTGGATTGTAGTTTACATTTCAAATTTTTTATTCAATATCAATAATTAGCGATAGTGCTTGCTTATTTAGGGCAATATCTTATTGGTTGTATAGAAACCAAGAGAGTTGGCTAGAGAAATTCGGGAGCAAATTAGGGATTACGTTATTGCGGTCATTTTTCTGTTTGTTTACAAAATAAAACACAAGCGTACAGTTTACTCTATTTGTCTCCTGGTTTTGTGAATTTTTAGTCATATTAGTGTCTTTCTAATTCATCAAATCATCATCACATAGAATAGCAAAAGTACACATTTCACGTAAACGAAGTCGCGGGCACAGCTAGTACTAATACATACATAATATAGTATAGAGTTACTGTATAAAATGAGTGAACTAAAATTGTGTGTCGTTGTACACATATTATTTTTACAGATGATTTTATTAATTAAGACTCCAAATACCGTGACGTTATTATGGCGCAACGCAATTATACTGGAATAAGACCTTGAGGCTCTCGTATGGCAGACGGTTGACGTCAGTTCATCACAAAACATTTGTTAAGAAAAATAATCGTAGCGGTCGTTTAATGTTACCCCCTTCGCGCGGGGACATGGCGTCCGCACCCCGCCAGCTAGTCACATTGAGCATCGGCAAAATATTAATGACAATGACACAACAACCTACCTGCTTCAGTCAATCTGTCATGTAAACTAACAAAAAACAACAATTGCGTCTCAATTAATGTCCGTAGAGCTAAAAACGTGCTAAATGTTATACATATTTATCTTTCACAATCATGATTACGGGGGCGACATTGAAAGTTTTTAGAACTGGACACTTGTAAACAATATAATAAAAAAATAAGTTCAAATTTTGAAAATGGAACTCTTTGCCAATATTATTGTGTTTCAGATTTCGATTTGGCGGCAAATTGAAAATTGTTTGTGTCACGTCAGCATGAATTTAAAGTGATAAAATTTTCGTACAATGATTTTTTATGACTTCCGATGTCATTTAAGTCAACAACAAAATTATAATGGAGTTCGATTGATTTTTCATAATGAAGCCCCATCTCGTGCCACTGTTTACAACTATTTTAATTGAGTTTAAACGTGGTCGCACTCAGTCGTCGCCGTAGAAGGCCGTCCCTCACGCAGATCTCGGGACGGCCTTCTACGGCAACAACTGAAGATAAGATCAGTGTTGTGCGGCATATGATAGAAACTACACTACAACTACAAAAGAGTGACTTATCAGCAAATTCGGACGTCAGACGTGGAATTACTGGGTCACCCGTCCTATAGGCCCGACTTCGCACCTTGCGATTTTTATTTATTTCTGAAAATAAAAGAACAACTTCGAGGAAAACGTTTGATGGACGCCGAGGAAGCAGTGGCTCCGTTTCAAAATGCCGTCGAAGTGACCCCTGAGGACGTGTGGTCAAAGTGCTTTTCTCAGTGGTTCCATCGGATGCAGCGATGTATTGATGTAAATGGACACTATTTTGAAAAGATATAATAAAACTAATAACTTGCTAGTTGGTTCAGTTTTTGATTTTCTTTCAGTGTCACACTCGTATTGAACGAAATGAATGAAAGCAATTGAAGATCGTGCGGCGGGGCTTATGGCTGGAAAGGCGTAGCGGTGCGTTTGTCATGCAATTTGAGTGGTCGCCACATAAGACGGACTTGTATCACACCGACCTAGCGCCCGCCCCGCCTAACTTAGCTCTCCATTGAGACCTTGCTTTTTCACACAGTTAACCTTGACAATTAATTAAATGAACTTGGTTCGGCTAGTTTAATAAACAGCCGAAATTTGTTCGTTTGTTTGCGCTGAATACTCGCAACCGTTACATCAATGTTGCTTTGGTTTGGATGTCCGTGTATTTCGCGGGTCGATGTGATGCTTGCTCACTATTGGTCAGTTAAAGTGACGGACATCTTTTCGTCACGTGATTAACTGGACGTCAACGCCGCGCGCCGTGAGAAAAGGGCACGTTTTACGCCGCTCCCAAATATATGTGCAATCGCAAGTTCCTACCCGAATTAGATCATCGTGAGTGACCGAAATCCGTGTAGCTGGGATCCCCGAAGAAGCACACGAGAGCAGCAGCATCCGCCTTCGTATATTCAGGTACGTCCGACCTTAGTAATATTGTCTAGTCAACGGTGCAGAGTAGAATCAGCCAGCGCCTATACAAATTACAGTCCATTTCCTATTTCCAACCAAAAAATGGTCCATCTCACAGGATGACAATTGGATTGGAATTACTAAATACGTAAATCCGATTGTGATTCGACTCTGCGACGTAATTGATACTGAACCTTATTGCTGCATACTTACGTTGATGTCGACTATTTTATACTGTTAGTTGCTGACTCGTAAAATGTTACTATAAAAAGTTTTTTCCGCATCGCATACAGCCGTTTACAAAATCGATTTATATGTTTATTACTAAGAAACATTCTTATTAATCGCATCGACTTTTAGACAGCTGTCGCATTTAATTTACTTACCTATTATTATCATCTCGCTCCGTGAATATTTCGATCGGTTCGATTTAATTTATATAGTGGGTAGAAATCACCGCCGTGCAGCCGCGTCGCGCCAACGACCGGTTTGCGGTTTATCTAATACCGTATCGTACCTTTTCTTAGGTGCATAACATATGCAGCGCATTACATATATATATTAAAACTGATTTGAATTTCTAGTCGAGTTCGCAATATTTATATACTATAAATACAGTTAAATTCTTAAATACTTATTAACTAACCTGCTCATTTATATTTCTTCAATCACGCGTGAAAATTAATTTACATTTAATTCGTAATCACAAAGATACTTTTACTCACTTTGGGGTAATATAATCGTGTTCTAATAAATATATTCAAAATGACGGAAAAGGGTGCAGGAAATGATAGACGCCTTATGCAAATTAAATTGTTAGAAGCTAAGCGTCAATTGTATTTCTCACAAATAAATAAGACCTTTCAACTATCATCGAAAACAGATGAAAAATCACGGCATAGTTTCTTATCACAAGCTCGCGCCGTCGATCAATTACGTAAAGAATTTGTAACTTTGGTTGATGATATAAATTTATTAAATTTGGAAGTAGATCCCGATTATAGTATTAATTACCAGCCGTTATCGGCGTTTGACGATTTATATTATTTTATTAAGGATCTTCTGAATAGTATGGAGAGACCAAACCCACAATCGCAAGCCGTCACACATGTAATTACTCAGGAACATACCATTAAGATTCCTCATATTGAATTGCCTATTTTCGATGGTGAATTACAGAACTTTCCTTATTTTTACGAAACGTTTAAACGTGTTATACACGAAAATAAAACGTTAACGGATTCGGAACGTATTCATTATTTAATGAGCCACCTTTCCGGAAAGGCAAAACATATATGTGCTGGTATAGTCCCGGCGGCAGATAATTACGTAATTATTTGGCAAACGTTACTAGACAAATATAAGGATAACAGAGCTTTAGCTACGACGTATCTAAATCAGTTATTTGCATTAAAAAATATTAACGGTCCCTCTGCAATAAATTTAGAAAAATTGGTAGATAAATACGCGGCCACGATCGCAGCACTCAAACAACTTAATATAGATAATTTAAGTGACTTTATTTTTGTTTACATGGGCCTAAAGCTCGTAGATTGCGATACTGCAAAGTGCTTCGAAACATCAGTTCGTAGTGAAACGGGCATGCCTAAATACGACGAATTTGTAAAGTTCTTACGAGAACAGGTAAAAATTTTGTATCGAACCAGCACTTCAGCACAGACTCGTGGCAGTTCCATGGCACCACATCCCTACTCGGGCGGTCGCCCATCTAGCTCACGGAGTTTAACCGTGCCGCCACGCGCCTTAGTTTCCACGCAGCAGACCCAAGTTCGTACTAGGCCATGTAAGCTTTGCAACAACACGGCGCATACGCATCTCTATGCATGTAAACCTTTTGCTAACCTTTCGGCTGCCGAAAAATTTAAATTCGTTAAAGACAATCGTTACTGCGTTAATTGTTTGAGTAACCAACATACCGCTTTTTATTGCAACTCAAACACTTCTTGCCGCAAGTGTAACGCCAGACATCACACGTTGCTTCATTTTGGAAGGGAACCATTTCCAGCGCAGTCGTGCGCCGCCACTGTAGCCATAAACGAGGAACATGATACTAGTGAAATACTGAACTCACTAGAACCTGAAGAAGAGTCTTCCTCTGACCAAGTGGTTGGAGAAGGAATTCCAGAAGTATCGTACTGTTCGCTGTCTTCTACAAAATGTGATTCATCATCAACAACGCAAGTTCTCGCAACCGCAAAGGTTTATGCCACGGGTCGCAATGGTCGCGATGTAATCGTTAGATGTTTACTGGATCCTGGTTCCCAGAAACATTATATAACAACAAAATGTTGTTCAAAACTAAAGCTAAAGGTCGAATCTAATTCACCTGTAACGGTGAAGGGAATAGGTGGCTCATCACAGATAGTCAAGGGGGCAGCAAATGTTTCTTTTCGATCTCGATTCACTAATACAAAATTTAATATTCAGGCTCTAGTGTTAAATCGAATCACTAGTAATTTACCAACGTGTAATGTCGATACTAGATTCCTTGAAAATCTGCGTAGTATTCCCATGGCGGACGATAGCTGGGGTATGCCTGGAGAAATAGATTTATTAATAGGTGTAAGTCTTTTTGCGGAGATGCTACGACCTGGTAGAATTATCGGGGAACCCGGTTCTCCGGACGCGCTTGAGACCGTTTTAGGATACATAGTTCTAGGAGATGCTCCAGCGGTTATCCAGGCTCAAGCCCCAGCCACCGTAGCGTTTCATGCTATTTCAACATCTGAGGTCGAGACTCTAGTTAAGAGAATGTGGGAACTCGATGAAATTGATCCTAAGCATATCTTTAGCGCTGATGATAAAACATGCGAAGAAAATTATAGTAAGACTGTCACGCGTTCTGCTTCCGGACGCTACGAAGTAGCCTTACCTTTCAAATTCAGTCCAGATTTTCTTGGTAATTCTTTGGAAGTCGCTAGGCGTAGATTTTTTCACTTAGAGCGTAGGTTTTCTGCTCAGCCCGCTCTAAGAGAGGCGTACGACAGTGTAATTAAGGATTATATGGATCAAGGTTATTTATCTCCTATTGATACAGCCGATAAAGATCCTCTACACTTTTACATGCCACACCACGCGGTTCTTAGGGAGGATAAAGTATCAACACGGATCCGACCTGTTCTGGATGCAAGTGCTAAGTCTAGTAGCGGATTTTCCTTAAATGACCTTTTATATACCGGTCCCAATCTTCAACGCGACCTTTTTACAATCTTAATGAATATGAGACTATTACCTGTTGCCATCACAGCCGACGTAAGACAGATGTATCTTAGGATAGGCGTCCGTAAGCAGGATCGACGTTTTCAGCGTATCTTATATCGCTTCAGTCGGGATGACAATTTAGAAGATGGTTCAGATATTCAAAATCCAATAAAATCATTGGAATTCAATAGAGTAGCCTTTGGACTAAAGTGTAGCCCATTTTTAGCTCTTCGTACTGTCTCGCAACTGGTACAGGATGAGGGTCACCGTTTCCCTATAGGTAAAGAAGTCGCGCAGAGAGATCTTTACATGGACGATATAGCTAGCTCACTGATGAATTCCGATCGAGCTATTTCTGCCTTTCAAGAGTTAGTCGGGCTATTCAAGACTGGGGGCTTCCACCTAGTCAAATGGAGTAGCAATAGCACAAGGGTGCTTGAACATATTCCTGAAGATTATCGCTTGTCGCAAAACGTCGAATTTCACAAGGACGATACCTTGAAAATATTAGGTCTCTACTGGCGTCCTCGTGATGATGAGTTCGCCTTCGAGGTGATTTCAGATGATCGCCCTTGCACTAAGAGAAACATTTTGTCCTCTGTCGCACGTTTGTTTGATGTTTTGGGCTTGGTAGCACCTGTAGTCCTGTATGCCAAGCTTTTAATCAAGGAGCTTTGGATTGCTAAAATAGACTGGGACGCTGAACCCCCACAACGAATTACACGACTGTGGAATGAATTCCGACGT
This sequence comes from Parnassius apollo, assembly GCA_907164705.1. Taxonomy (NCBI): domain Eukaryota; kingdom Metazoa; phylum Arthropoda; class Insecta; order Lepidoptera; family Papilionidae; genus Parnassius; species Parnassius apollo. The sequence goes on from CAJQZP010000851.1 coordinate 11,080,746, forward strand.
GAACTTCCCCTGCTTGCCCAGATGAAATTTCCTCGGCACCTTGGAGTGGTTCATGGATGTTCGGTAACAATTCTGGGTTTCGCAGACGCGAGTGAAAAGGCTTATGGTGCCGCAGTTTATATTCGAGTAGACGTCAAACAAAATCAGACAACTGTCATTTTGTCTTGCGCAAAGTCAAAGGTTGCGCCCTTGAAGGTTGTCTCATTAGCACGTCTGGAATTATGTGCAGCCTTGTTGCTTTCTAAATTAATAAAAGGGGTTCTTGAAATATATTCGAGTAGATACCCAATTAACTCGGTGTTAGCGTTTTCAGACTCGACCGTAGTGTTAAATTGGATTCATTCTTCTCCACACCGATGGCACACGTTTGTTGCCAACAGAGTCTCCAAAATCCAGGACAACTTACCATCGGATCACTTTTACCACATCAAGGGTAACGAAAACCCGTGCGATTGTTTGTCCCGTGGATTAACTCCTACACAACTTATGAATCATCCCCTGTGGCTACAGGGGCCTCCTTGGGCCAATTTACCTAAAGTCGAATGGCCAATAAAAACGTTTGTGCCAAAGGAATCTTCCGACGCGCCGGAGCTTAAGTCTATTTCCCTAGTAATAATAAAACCAATCGAAGAACCTTTTCTGTATAAGCTAGCACGTAATTACTCTTCGTGGCAACGGTTTCTTAACGTGGCGAGCTACATATACAAGTTTATAAGGAAGCTGCCCCTGGGACCCATAGTTAAGTCAGATTTGGAATTTACGGAATTAGAAATTATGAAGCTAATACAGTCGATACATTTTAGTGATGACCTTCAACGTTTGGAGAAAGGGGGGATGTCTTTCTTCATCTATTAAAAAATTAAAGCCATTCCTTAAGGATGGCGTATTACGCGTGGGTGGCCGTTTGGCAAACTCAGAGGAGAGTTTCGAATTTAAACATCCTATTCTTCTTCCTTGTAAGGATCATGTGGTAGACTTGCTCATACGCTCATACCACTGCAAATATTTACATACAGGGCCAGGGTTGCTATCTTCTGTACTCCGTGGTAAATACTGGATATTATCTGCTAGACGTGCAATTAGAGCCATCATATCTAAATGCAACGTATGTTTTCGATCTAAACCTCAACCTGGGTTCCCTATGATGGCGGACCTCCCTGAACCTCGAGTGCGAGCGGTTGTCAAAGCCTTCGTACATACTGGATGCGATTATGCCGGCCCAATCCTAGTAACCCCATATCGTGGTAAAGGTATAAAAAGCCGTAAGGCTTACATCTGCTTGTTTACATGCCTTACTACACGAGCGGTGCATATTGAGCTCGCAAGCGATCTCAGCACAGCTTGCTTCTTGGCCGCCATGAAACGATTCCTAGCTAGACGAGGATCGGTTCAATGTTTTTATACCGATAACGGAACCAATTTTATTGGTGCCCGGTCTTATCTTCGAGATTTGTACGCTTTTCTAAAGAATGAATATAAACCAGTATGGGAAAAGCAGTTAGCAGAAAGTCGTATCCAATGGAAACTTATTCCTCCTAATGCTCCACACTTCGGTGGTTGCTGGGAAAGTAACATCAAGTGCATAAAAACCCATTTATATAGGGTTATCGGCCAACAAATTCTTACCTTTGAGGAGCTTCAAACAGTTTTAAGCCAGATTGAATCCATATTAAATTCACGACCACTTACAGTGCTCAGCTCTGATCCTTCAGATCCAGCAGCTTTGACGCCAGCTCATTTTTTACATACCATCCCGCTTGATTTCCTGCCAGCACCTGATATTGATAATTCGATTCCGCATCTTCTAACTAGATATGAGCTCTTAGACAAGATGGTACAGTCATTCTGGATGCGATGGCGGAGAGAATATCTTCATAGCCTACAAGCCCGCCAAAAGTGGAACTCACCATCCTTCCCAGTTAAGGAAGGGACGGTTGTTGTAGTAATACAGGATAACATCATGCCCTTACATTGGCCCTTAGGCATTATAACACAAACCTTTAAAGGTAAAGATGACGTTATACGTGTAGCAATGGTAAGGACTAAGCACGGTACTTACCAAAGACCGGTGGTTAAATTGTGTCCATTACCAACTCAGTAAAGTCATAAATTATTTAGGTAAAGGGTAGATTAGCTTCTAGATAATAAGTCATAGATAAGATAATGGGATTAAGTAGACATAAGTAGTTAACAAACGTTCTTTAGTATGTTGTAATAAGGTTCCTAGAAGTAAGAATAAATTAATTTAAATCGATAGATGATTACACCTTTGAAAGCTTCCCTTTCAAGGCCGGGAGGAATGGTTCGGCTAGTTTAATAAACAGCCGAAATTTGTTCGTTTGTTTGCGCTGAATACTCGCAACCGTTACATCAATGTTGCTTTGGTTTGGATGTCCGTGTATTTCGCGGGTCGATGTGATGCTTGCTCACTATTGGTCAGTTAAAGTGACGGACATCTTTTCGTCACGTGATTAACTGAACGTCAACGCCGCGCGCCGTGAGAAAAGGGCACGTTTTACGCCGCTCCCAAATATATGTGCAATCGCAAGTTCCTACCCGAATTAGATCATCGTGAGTGACCGAAATCCGTGTAGCTGGGATCCCCGAAGAAGCACACGAGAGCAGCAGCATCCGCCTTCGTATATTCAGGTACGTCCGACCTTAGTAATATTGTCTAGTCAACGGTGCAGAGTAGAATCAGCCAGCGCCTATACAAATTACAGTCCATTTCCTATTTCCAACCAGAACTATAAAGTTTAAAATCTGTAAAATATGATTTTAGCGTATTTCTGAGAGCGGTGAACAATTTCTTGGGATATACAAAGGAAAATTTTAATATACGTGTGCAGAATTTCAATGCAATTTACTATGACATTTTGTAATGTATGCAATTCCATTCCTTCGTACGAACCAAAAAATCAGTAAAACTATTGAACATTGACTCACTCACAGGGATGAATATGAAGGTAGGCTATGTGTTTATTTTTTATACTTTTTATCGACTCCGCCTTCCATTTTCGATGCTTTAATATCTTTGACGATCTATAACCAAACCCTTAGTTAATAAAATTGATGTGTTCGTTCGTAATGTCAAAATAACAGCTTTTTACTAAATACATATGAAAGTATATACGGTACTTATAACAAAAAATCTTTTCTCTTTTTTTTTATTCCAGCTAATCTCCGAAACTACTGGACCGATTTTGACGGGATTTTACTGGCAGATAGCTAATTTTATGAGTAACTTGGCTACTTTTATTTTAGAAAAAAGAATTGGGGTTCCACGCAAATATATTAAAACCCATGAAATCGAATCGTAATAAATTCAGTTAGTATAAAATAATCATTATGCCTTTAACCGATTTCAAAAAACGAAGCGGTTTTCTATATTCAATGCATATGTTTTTATGTATGTTTACTTATTTCTCCGAAACGGCTAAACCATTTTTAATTATGAACAGATACCGTATTCCTGAAAACGAGGCTTTCCATCTCAGTCCTCAGGGATGGCAGCGCATCTACACATTTAAAGTAGGTACATCAAAAATATAGCTTTCTTCTCTCAGTTATATTTAATTTTAATCTAATCCTCAAAAAATCTCCCCTGTAAAGAATAACCTTATCACCTCGGCAGTCAGTGGTGCACCAATATGCCTCACTAGAACTATGAAAATAGCTTTTACAATAAATTTTTCTATTTTATTTTAATCAATGGTAGGGTTCGGAATAAAGCTTTCATTTAGGGAAAACCATGAAGTATTTTTGTTGTTGTATTTTATAGACAAAAAGGTTAATTTTATTTTTGATGTAGACGTGGCTTAGGTAATCTATTACTACATCTTCTCTCCTTGATATCGTGCACGCCGTATGATTGTTACCAGACCCAAAGTATTCAGACCTGCGATTGGAAACACTGCCAAAGATGCGGAACTTTTATGCTGCCATCGCAAATGTTGAAGGGCAAATTTACTCTAACTGTGCAAAAGTTCCATATTGCACATTAAAAGAGTTTAGGGGTTGATGAGGAATAGCAGTAGGCAATTATATGTAATTATATGTCATTATGAATTTCATGTTTGTACAAAAGTTTCCAGACAATTGTCTGTTTCAGTTTGGATAATAATGTTTTTGCGTAAGCCTCACGTGTTTAAGTTTAAATATAATTTATTAATGAAAATAAGAAATAACATAATATTATGTAGATAAAAAAATATATTAGATAATCAAAATTATTGTAAATATGTAGTACAGGCAAACAGGCGACATGTAATATCGACTTGTCCTGAATACGAATCCATGGACACAGCCTTGACATCATATTATTAATTTAGTTACCATCATAACAAACTACGCCATTCGCCAATAATTTGTCGAAAACAGTTTTCATACATTATTCATTCATTACAGCCTATCAAAGTCCTCCCGTAGATTGCTTCATGGGGGGGGGGGGAGGTATTGGCCACAGTTGCCACGCCTGGCAGGCAGGTTCGCAACCGCAGTTTTTTATTTTCTATTTGCTGTTAAGAAGATGCTGCTGCTCATCTCCTGGGGTTAGTTTCTCTCTGTCGCTTCTTACAACACCCACCGGACAATAATATGGGGTAGCGGATATTTCTTATGGACTCCACCCACGGTCAGTTGGTCATCAGTTGAACTGATATCTGTTCAAACGGAATTAAGCCAAATAAATTACCTCACACACAGTCAGTTCCACTGATCAGTTCAAATTAGGGTTGTTGATGTTTTTTAGAATGTCGGATTTTCGATACATCGATAATTATAAATATATCAATATCGAAGTTTTATATATCGTGAGTTAATATACAGTAAGTCATTATCGGAGTTTCATATTATATTGAAAGAAATATCGATATATAGGCTTTATTTAAAATAAAATCGTAAATCATTTAGTTCATTTATTATATTTATTAAGCAAATTAAAAAGCATGGAAAGCGAAAAGTATAATTGTGTAGTATGTGTCCTATATGAGCTTTTTAAAACACCATTTCAAAAATAGGTATAATAGTATAAAATTTCCTGGTTAATTTTGTTTACAAATTTTTCCCAAATAATATTTAAAAATTTCTACACCGTATCTTGAAAAAGTATGGTTCATGAAAGTAAAATGAAAAATTTGAAGGAAAATTATCAGAAATGCAAAAAACCTTTTTTATTTATTTTCTTTGACAAAAAAAAGTAATAAGCAATACTTTCGTATTCTGTTCCTTTCTTTTTATTCTTATTTACCCTTAAAATTATTTAATAATTAAAATAACAACTTACTGAAATCATAACTAAATAGTAAAAATGTGTGGAATGATATTAACCGTCACCTTATGAAACTGTATGTTCCTTGTATAAATACTCAGTATTATTTTATAATTAGTCAAGGCATAGTATTAATGTAATATTTCCCGGGTAATAAATACAAATCAATTATACATTAAGCCGATGTAACTTGTATAGTAATCAAAGGAATGACATTGTAGTCTTCATAAGGTTATATTGCGTATTTTTACATGTAATGCATTTTCCACGTGTCAACTTATTACGATGTTACTTGCACGCGCGACCTTGCAGGAGCCGCGGGGTTGGTTGGTGTAGGGGGAAGGAAGGAGGGGGGGGGGTTGCGGGAGAAATGCGCGAGCGCATTTAAAACGCGCGCCTTATCAGCGGATATTGCTTATCGCAAGGTTGCGTGGACCACGTGTGGCTGACCATTCGCTATGCACCGATTTGTGCGACTATTAACTAATGCAACTGACAAAAACCAAAAAAAATTGTATTATTTCATTGAACGTTGCTGTGATCTGCTCGCAAACTATCTCTGACTCTCCCACACACTCTATCTGCTTTGAAATAAAAATGTAGAGGGCATGAACACGAAATAAAAAACTTAAATTACAATTCATTTAAATATAATAAAAATAATTATGTTATTATACATTCATCCTTAAGTATGTGAATACTTAACCGTTTATTAGCACTAGGGGTCGCAATACCGGAAGGACCTCTTTTCAAAAACCGGTGTTTTCGGTATTAGTTTTTAATGAATACCGAGATTTCGGTAGTTTCGGTATTTTCGTTTTTATAACATAGTGAGATAAATATTTAAAAATATTTAATGTAACCGTAATTTTCATAAGGGAATCAGCCAACCAATAGAAGTGTGATATGATAAGAAATTCACATTTATTTTTGAAAAATCAATCATTTATTTAAAGTTTAATAAATAACTCACTGCTGCTAAGTTATTTCAAACTATTTAAACATAAGAAACCTTCAGTAATCAACCTTAACAATAACATAAAATACTCGTGCTAAGTAACTTCTTCATAGGCTTACTTCTTCATGTTCTTATAAACTTCTTCATTATCCTCAGCTTTAAGAAAACATAAAATGCACTTGGGCGATTTGTCTTTTTTTTCTTCACTTTTTTCATGGAAATCGAGTAAGAGCTTTCTTTGCCGTATGGTGTAATTAGAAAAATTCACATATATTCTTCAGTTTACGATCATCTAAAACTTCTATGAACGTTAAAATCTACCACCGGTTCCAAAAGCGATTTCTCTAGAGAAGAAGAAAATCTGGTTCATAGGTTAAATTCGATAGCAAAGAATGTTATAAATTTACTTTTAAATAGATTGAAGAAGTTTAAATTAAACTAAATTTTACGAATTTTATTGCGTATTTTAACTTATTTCATATTCCCGTCGCAGTGTCATAGTTTAACACGGCTACCTTCAGTTAACAATTAGTCGTTTTTGGTCCGATGTACGCAGAATGGGCGTATCTTGAAGTCTAGCAATTGTATTCTTGTTTTGGGATTTAATATTGTAATTTATAGAATCCCAAGAAGATGGTAATACCTAGTCATTCCCTCGTCATAGTAATCTTCTCCATATCATTCCAAAGCAAAGTCATAAGAATCATGATCTTCCAGTTCTCTTAGTTGAGTTTGGGAACTGTTTTCTTTTTTATAGAGCACGTCTAATATCGCTAACTGTATACCATGAGCAAGGCATCGCTGGTGGAAAAGTGCTGCTTCTCTTCCAAATGCGATCATTACATTATAGCACCGTCATTAGGCGAGCGGGCGGATTCGTCGTCGGCTCAGGACTCGGGAGTAAGTACTCTCTCTCACTCACTCCAGTGTAGTCGTGCGACTTGCGTTGCACAGTCGAGCCCGTTGCCATAGCACACACCACGCGAAAAGCGTGGGCTATTTAATTTTTTGACATAATACTCGTATTATTTAACAATGATTTATAATGAAATACCGAAAAGTCGTAAATACCGGGTTCCGTACACTCAATTCCGGTATTTTAAAACTTTCGTTTCAGTCCGGTATCCCGGTATTTTCGAGATTCGGGATCCCGGTTTGCGACCCCTAATTAGCACGTCACGTACGTGCATCAATTTTTAATTGTAATTTAAACCACCTGTTGACCTTCCTACAAAATGAATCCAGTCATACTTCGAACAAATTCCCTTTTCTACCGTTTTAAAACAAAAAGGAATTGTTTAGTATTGTTATTTTTTTCTTTTAAACTTAGATATTTTATGAAAACGTCAGTTGAGGATTGGGGATACATATATTAATATATTGGAAAGACACATGATAATGTTGTTGATCTGTTACAGACTACCGTGTATATCAACATAGATTTTTACGTGAAAGATTTGCAAACTAGAATAAATTCGGTAAGACAATACAATACCCTTTATTGTACAGTAAGAAAACAAATAACATAACAAGAAACAAAGAGAAAACAAAAGGCGATCTTATTTCTCTGCAGCAATTTCTTCCAGACAACCTTAAGGGCAGCAACACACTACATACGGAATTCCGTTTCAGAATCCCGAAACGGAACGAAGGGATCTGTCACATACAGACGGAATCCCGTTTTGCCTGCAAAATTCTAAACGGAAAACTACCGTAGGTGGGTGACGGATCATTGATTTTATATGGACTTGCTACGTTCGGAATCCCGAATCGGAATTCCAAAACGGAATCCCGAAACGGATTTCCGAATGTATGTGGCTGGCCTTCTTCACCCCACCAAATGCGATACAAAGTTGAATTTTGAAAGGTTTAACCTATGTAAACAAAAATATTTTTAATAGACTAACACTTATATTAGTACAACACTAGAATATTTATTACTTACTACAAATTTAGGTGCTTTCGGACACTAAGGCTCGGGTTCAGCTTCTTTTAAAATTCGTCGAGGGTTTATATCATCTGAACTAAAGGCTTTTAATTCCACGGTACGAATAATTAATTGTAAAGGAATTGTTGTTTCCTGCGGCCCGATTCCAAGCTTCAGGACGCAGATAGTTTAGGTAATTTCTTTTTACAGTGAAAATAATGGTAATTTAAAAAAAAATAAAAACATAAGCCCTGCTTTATAGTTAGTTCAGTTAGTATGCAAAGTTTCATGATCTTATTTAAAGTATTTTATGAATAACAGCGGTTTATTGTTCAGTTTGGAGGTAACTTTGGATTTTTTTCTATCGAGAAAATTTTACAGAATCATGTTTTCATCTAACATTTAATTAATGCTGCAATATTTTCGGTATAACTGAGGATCTTGCTAAGCCATTTGAGGTTATATTTCCCCTTAAGGGGATATAGTAAGTCAGCTCAAATTTTAATTACGCCCCGACTTCCCCGCGCGTCGTATGCTATGTACCGACATGTTTGTAATCACTAATACTGTAAGTAGATAGGTCGTTAGATACTTATTTCATTAGGTTTATCATAATATTTATGCTTGTTTCTTAACGCCAACCCAGTCGCTTCTTATTTTTATTACGGTTATTTCCCATTTTAATTTTACGTCGTCCTGTTGCATAATGTGTATTCTGATCGTAAGCGACACAACCTCCCGTTTCAAATGCCGAAGCGAAACTGACCGCGCGGCAGGAATCAAGCTTCAAGAGGCCGATAGTTTAGGTAATTTCTTTTTACAGTGAAAATAATGGTATTTAAAAAAAAGTAAATAACACAAGCACTGCTTTGTAGTAAGTTCAGTTAGTATGTAAAGTTTCATGATCTTATTTAATGTATTTTACGAATAACAGCGGTTTATTGTTTATTTTGGAGGTAACTTTGGATTTTTTTTCTATCGAGAAAATTTTACGGATTCGTGTTTTCATCTAACACAGTCCTTAACATTAATCCTCAACTTTACCATATATTTATTTCAAAATTAATGCTGCAATATTTTCGGCATAACAGAGGATCTTGCTAAGCCATTTGAGGTTATATTTCCCCTTAATGCTAATAGGGTATGCAATATCAGAAGGTTTAAATTCCGGAACTGAATTCGAATCTAGCAATTGGTTTCTAGCAAAATAAAGGTTTGTATTACAAATCACGCGTAGAAAGTTCCATAGACATTAGATTAGGTACGTTCAGAAAGATTTATAAACAAAATTTAAAAAAATTGGTTGTTTGTAAAGTCACTTTACGGACGATAATTTAACCTGATAACGTCATAACAAAACATTGATGAAATGATTGCATACTTTTATGCATAAAATAGAAATAGATGCGGCGCAAGCCGAATGCTCAAGCCGATCGTACCTTTCACTCGCTCGTGCAGCGCTCTCGCTTCGATATTAACGTTACAATGCGCGTAACGTTACGTAGAGGCATCCTTTTTCGTGAGTGCAGCCGGCGTTTATTGATTTATTAGACGTTGTGACGTCTAAAATATAAGTAACCATCATCATCATTACGACCCTTCAAAAGTCCAATCCTAGATATAGTCCTACCCCAAGGAATACTACTGAACCGTATTATGCATCCATCTACTTCTTGCATGTCTTAACAGGTCGTCACTTCATATAGAATCTTACGATCTTACTCTTCGCTTACCAGTAAGAGGCTGCCACTCGAGAACCTTTGTTTCCTATCGGTTCCTTTTTTATACGTCTTTGATCGGTCCTCGGTTGTTTGAGTTTTAAGGCCGGCACATTGCCAGTTTAGGTTACTGATCCCTTAGACTATGTCACCCAGAGAAACGCCGAGCATACTCCTCTCCATACTTGGCTCGCCGAATTTGAGCTTCCGCGAGCAGTGAAGAACTATGTGTCGAATCCGTAAGTCATCACTGACAAGTGGCAACACGCACTCTTGTTTTTAAGTTTTGAGAAGGCGAGTTGTGTCGTAATCCGCCAAACGCTGCCCAGTCAAGTTCTGCTCATGGCCGATGTTGGACTTACTGCTTTACGAGTACCGCACAGTACTCGTAAAAATGCGCGTCAACAACTTCGATTCTCAACAATTATTATAGCGTTAAGCGTAATCAACACTGCGTTGTCACTCTTATTGAACAACAAGACCATCACATTTCTGCTCCATGCCATGGGAGTAGAACTAGAGGACGGAATAGAAGAGCTTCCGAAAGAGTAAGGTAAGTACCCGGCTTTTAGAAGCTTCCTCTGTAATTCAACACTCACCCGATTCCTGGCTTTTTTAAAGGTGATGGAGAGCAATTATAATCTCACTCAGACTGATGTCCGGGAAGGGACTTTCTGCGTACCGTAAAACCTGGCATTTTTTGCCACTTTTGGAAGGACTTAATAAAAATCTAGGATCAATTTTTCAACAAAAGAGGTACCTACACTCAGACTGGGCGTCAATATTAAATGTGACATTATATTCTTCATAGATTTGGTATTTATTAGTACTAACATTAAATAGACGAATTACTCAAAAATAAAAAATGGCAAAATTAACCTTACTTTCTGACTATTTTGCCATCAGCGTTTTTAATGAAAATAATAGGGTTAGACTTAAATGATGATGAAGGTTAGTTTAACTCATCCTCAAAATCCCAGATATCCCGAAAACTGCGGTTGCCAAATGCGGCTTCGATAGTTGGCTGTTTTATTAATTTTGTTGTAATTATTTTCCAGCTAGATGATCCGAAAAAGTTCGTTGTTGAGTCTGTCGCCGATGTGATGCTTCAGAGGATAGACTATATAGGATGGATAGATTTTTGATCCTGTCATCCATAGCGCCTACAGTGCCCAGTATTGATTTGGACGCTCCTGCAAAATTGCTTCACGACAAAAGCAGGAGTCTTATAAGGCCTTGGCTGACGCATCGGCGTCCCGGTCCGTTCGTCCACCACTAGCGCACTCAAAAAGAAGTACAACTCTGCCTCCAGTAGGTTTTTCAAAAGAGTTATCGCTAGGGTAAAAGTCTTTAAAGTTATAGTCGTTCTTATCTCTCGGCAAGACTGCCCAAGGAAGTTTATGTAAACCATCATTACAATCTTTGCGCAAGAAGCGTGACTTCGCCACGCCGCAAATAAGAAAGCCGATGTTTTAGGACCTCTTTTTGCGTCCAAGTTGACTCTATACGACGGGAGGGGGGGGGTATACCGCCTGTCATCCCGCGCTCCATGCCGAATGTGCTGTTTACACAGCGCTCAGTCCGCAAAGCACTCTTGTCACAAGTCGAGTGGGCCTGGTAGAATCCCCCAAATTGTGGTGAATACGTGTGCTCAAGAGTTGGCATCGGTTCTAACGTGTCTATTACGGTTCTCTTACTCTAGTGCACACGATGCCAAAATAGGTGAACGCCAACTACAGGGTTATCGCTTTCACCTCTTTGTTCTCCAAAGTAATGGAGCATCAGCTGATTAGTGTCTAGTAGTACGGTTTCCGTGGAGGTCACTCAGTTGATGGTCTTTTTGTCTACCCGACTCACCGATAACCGATGGGCTGAAGCAGTAGAGACCAAGGGGCAGGCCATGGTGGTTAGTTTGAACATAGGGAAGTACTTCGACCAGGTGTGGCACAAAGCGCTTCTTTCAAAGTTTCTCTCTTATGGGCTTCCTCAGAAATTATGCACTTGGGTCACTAGTTTTCTTACAGATCGTCGTCGTAGTCGACGGTGTATGCTCCGACTACAAGCCTGTGAATGCTGGTGGTTCATAAGGTTGAGTGCTACCTGCATTGCACACTAGTAATAGTCAGACTTATTCATTGTTATTCAGACGTCAGTACTGGCGATGCTTTATACACCGGCCGTGCTAATATTTCTCGGAAACATATCGTTGAGTGTCGGAACAAACTTGTATCTGAAGTCGAGTCTTTGTTAAAAAAAAGTCTCGGATTGGGGGTGACAAAAGTTTAATCCACAAAAGTCACATGTTTGCGCGTTTACAACAAAAAATTACCCCTTTGTCGTATCTCCTCGATTTCAGGGCACTCTCCTCGTTACCTCAACCAGCATCAGAATCCTTGGCGTCGATATTTCGAGAGACGTACAGTTTCGTAAGCACTTGGAAGGGAAGACTAAACTGGTATCAAACTTGAGTGCTTAGTAGATCGAGACGGGATTTCATGCCGGACTACCGCCTGCAGCTTTTGCAAAGCGCAGATTCGGCCTCATATAGAATACTGTTCTAATCTCGGGGTCGGAGCACCCCAGTATCAGCTGCTGAATTCCACTATCGTACACTGGGTCAGAACTCGAAATTCCTTTCCATTCTTGATGGCTAATGGTCCAATACTGTGCGATTTACGCGGAATATTCCGCTTCGCACGACCAAACTGTGGAATTTACTGTCGTCTGCGGTTTTTCCGGACCCATACGACAAACTTATGCCCATAAAGGAAAAACTTGTTATATTTATCTAAAACAACATGCAAGAAATTTATCAAATTAATTGCATTAAGCAAGCAATACGGAACGGAATATAAATGAAACGAAATAATGAAAATTACGTGGAATGGAATACTAGAACGCGTGCAAGCGACCAGTGCGTCGCTGCAATCGTCTAATATAGACCTTAATACGGGATAAACGCTTTATGAATCATTATAGTATGGATGTGTCCAAACAATGCGATAAACATTTTCAGCAGCATTGAACCAAAAGCCAAAGATTTGACAGGCTATCATGAATATCAGCAACAAATTTCAAGACGACGCAAGCGAAACACAAAGTGCGACTATTTTAGCAGTTCTAGCACACTTGACGAATTTGTTGAACAAAAAAAACTGGTAAACAGTTTGAAATTGAAGTGTTTGTTGTTATTATTGATAACTTGCTATCTGCTTTAGATAAACGCAAAAAAGCAAACCAAAATTTAACTGGTGTTTTTGGAACATTTTAACAAGGGGTGCGTTTGGCAGAAAAAAGCGCTAGCAAGCGCTTGTAAGCAAAATGGCGATCGTAAGCGGTAAGTGCTGTCAAATCGTAAGTAGCTATTTTCCTCTAGGACACGATGTTAGTTTTAACCGGGGAACCTAACCTAATTTAAATATATTTTTGTAAAGTATTCATATGAAAAACTTACCAATCATGAATTTTTAATAACATGTATATGTTTATTCATGTCATTATATTACTTAAAACTAATATTGCACAAAACAACTTTTAAACTCTACTTCAAAACAAACAAATTAAATAAGCAAAATGGCGGATTATGTCAGCGCTACTGAAGTAGCAATCGTGTCCTGGCCGAAAACTATTTTAGCGCTTGTAAGCGCTTGCTAGCGCTTTTTTCTGCCAAACGCACCCATTGTGTGATAGATACTCAATCAACGGCAATTAGCAGCCATTTGCGTCAAATTGGCAAGGTAAAAAAGCTTGACAAATGGTAATCTTCAGCGCGAAGTATGCGTCGAGACGTGCCTTGCACTGCACAGACACAAAAACGAAGAAATTTTTGAATCACATTATCATGTAAATATAATAATGTCCTCCAGACCGAATTTCGGCCACGGCGGCCTGCCTCAACGGAGGCTAGCCATCGGCGCAGGACAGGATTATAGTACCCAAGTGTATGCGCAAGCACAGGTGCACTCTCTATTCCCTTACTCTCATAATCCGATGGGACGGTAAACCGACACGACCGGAGAGAGATCAGGCGCAGGACCAACGCCTTTACGTGCTTTCCGAAGCACGGATTTCTTGACGGAAAAACTCAATAATTAATTTTTTGGCTCGACCCGGGATTCGTACCCAGGACCTCATGATCAGCAGTCGCACTACTACAACCACTAGACCAACGAGGCAGTCAAAAATATTACACAGCCGAATAGGTTTTGAAAGAAACTTCAATTGTAGTCAGTGTTTATGCAAATGGTTTGGAATACATCATAGACGTCGGTGCGATTGACAAATCGTACCAGCCACTGATTTGTTGATTTTCCAGAAATTCAATATAAATTCCTAATGGATATGATTCATTAGAATCATGTTTCCCCAATTTAGAAACTGCTTAGTGCATTTATTTCCTCATGATTAATAACTGCAGTGGTGAACGTTCATTTTTGACATTGAACCGTATAAAAAATAAATTTAGGCAACACTATAAGTGAAGAACGGATGAATTATTTTCCTGATTGTTATTGCTTAGAGAAATTGATACGGATAGTATTATTTCTAAATTTGCCGTATGATTTAAGTGCTTGGATTTAACATTAAAATTTTCCTTGACTAGAATTGTTGATGAATTTACAATGTCCACCTGAGGTTTTCGCGGAAGGTTAAGGACGTCTAAGGTCGGAGCGGTCGGACACCGCACTGAGATAACTTAAAATAAAAAAATTAAGCACTATAAAAAATTACCAATTTGTAATCATCAATCGTTGCTCATCACAATGTGTTACACCTTACTTGATGGAGTGACGACCTGATAAAAGCCGCAGGAAGTCGATGGATGCAGGTGGAAAATAAATATTTGTTTGTTCGTCTTCTATACGTTCCTATACTATTCATCCGATTACGATGAAGCTTTGGAGTGTTATTGTTTTGCGAAGTTTTCTGACAAAAAATGAACCATTAGAACACATGTCGGGCATATCTAGTTCATAATCTACGAGTGTAATAATTATTAATATTATAACGAGTGGTAGTATTAATCAAATTGTTTAACCTAGACTTCTTATTAATTGAATACTTTCTGGAAAATTCATCATCATCATCATTACAGCGACAGTCCAAATGACATCACAAATCCACTGCCGACGTAGGCCTTCCCCAAGGAATGCCAAAAAGTACGATCCTGAGCCACCTGCATGTATCGACTTCTTAGATAGATCGACACTCCATCTAGTGGGGGGTCGCACTACACGTCACCTTACCGGTAAGAGGCTTACTTAGTCCATGTTGCAGACATGCACAATTTTTACTAGCTTATATTCTATAAATCATAATATTGCCAACTGTATTGCCACTTTAATTTATTAATTTACAGTCAATAAGTTCCTTAATAGAGTGGAAATTATACCCGGCTAACCATAAATATTTTTTTAAATACATTTAGTAGTAGTTCATAAATATATTGCGAAATTTTGTTATAAACGTTTATTCAAGTCGCATTTGTTATGCCATTTCTACAAGTAGAAGCTATGATGAAGCAATCCAAGACAAGTGGATAAGCAGGCAGAATTACGTGGATACGTATCATTTATGGTTTTAAATAGACCTGGTCAAATTGTGCTATTTTAAATAGAATAGAATAGAAAGTAATCATTTTTATTCAATATAGATTACAATAATACTTATTGAAAGTGGAAGGATTTAAGTAATTTTAAGCGCCACATTGCATATTATGTCACATATCATGCATTTTTTCAAACTCATGGTTGAATATAAACATAATAAACATTGGCTCCATGGCGCAGTAGCTTAGCAATTAATATAACGCTGAGGGCCGTGGGTTCGAACCCCGCACGAAACAAGTATTTGTATGGCCTACAAGTAATTGTTCCGGATCTGGATGTTTGTACTTGTGCAATTTATATATGTAAACTGCCTCCACGATGCAGGTGAGGTAACGTTTACGTTCCTATTGTGGAAGTAACGTTTTTACTTAAAAAAAAAAAAACTATTTCCCCAAAGGAGTAGTACACGTATCTTAGTACGTTTTCTGTGTAACCAAAGTAAGCTACTAGTATTGTCTTCCATGCTGCTATTTTATTTTAATTTACCTAATGCATATGCAGATCAGTTTATTTTATCATTAATTAAATTTATGGGTTCAGTCCAGGTTAGATTACTATTTATTATTAAGCTTAAATCTTCACTTTTGCAGCATCGTTAATCTATCTTTTATAAGAAAAATAGATTGTCCCGTATGTGGATGTATGCCATAGTTGCCACGCGTGGGCTTGCAACAGGTTTTTTTTTTAATTTTTAAAATTTTTAGGATAAACGCTACTGCTTATCTCCTAGCTTGCTTCGCTCTGTCGCCTCTTACGACACCCACGGGACGATATGGGGTAGTGGATATTCTTATTTGCACTGCACAGTACTGTGTAAGAATGTCCCAGCACGTGCACCAGCGAGGCTGCTCGTATGATGTGAAATCGCAATGTAATGATATTGATCTTATTGAAATTAATGTAGGTAAATTAAAATTAATTAATAAAATTAATAAATTAAATTAATAATTATTATTAATTACCTATCAGTAATTTCGACTTACAAATAATTATTACTCAACCATTGAATTAATTATACGTGATACTATCGTATTACTGTCTAATTACTTTATTAAATACTATTAATAATAATACTGAAACTTCTGGAAATTGTATACAAATATTTAGCTTTTTTTTAATAGCACAGACGAATCTTAGAAACAGGATATTCATAAGTGTGTTTTATTAGATTAGCTTTTTGCGTCACGAAAGTATAGATTAAGATAAGTTATTGTGCATTTCTGTGAAGTAGTAGAGGTAGCGATGATTGGCCGATTCAAACTCGCAGCGAGCGATAGGTAGGTAGGTCTCGCTGTATGACGCCGTGAGGGCGGGCGCGCGGTCGTCTCAAGATCAAGGTCGCGTGGCAGACGCACGGCAAGGTCACCCCCCGCCGCCGCCCCGCACCGCACCGCTCACTCGCAAATATTTGCGACCGTCTGTCCTCCGCGACCGATACGCCGAGGTCGGCCCGTCAAATAGACCTTGAAGTAATATTATCCGACCTCTCCAGTACGAAAGACGAACTGATATGGGATCTTTGCCATTTCGACACTGCATATTGCAGCCCGTATAGATGCATGCGTATAGATGCATATACAATTGTTTCCAGATCATGTGTCTTCGATATATAATTATTTGTTACAAAAATTTGTATGTACTTACATGTATTTAAGGTATGCTTTTTATGTATGTACTTATATATGTTTGCATAATTGCATGATTGTCAATGACCACAGTAACGTGTGGTACCGTTGACCTTCACAGTGATAAGTATTTACTGTCCCAAATAAAAGTTACTAACATTAAGGAAAATTTAAAAAATATAAGATAATACCTATTAATAAAATGTATAAGTTAATAATTCTTATTCTGGTATACTCGACAAATTTATAGCAATATTCAAATTATATTGGCTCAAATACAAATATATAAGTTACAAAAATATTGGAATATACAGATATAATACAGGATTCAAAAATAGCTTTAATCTGAAAAGAAATAAATATTAAGGGGATAGAGTAAGTCAGCTCAAATTCTAATTTCGCCCCCACTTGCCCGCGCGTCGTATGCTATGTACCGACATGGTAATCACCTTACTGTAAGTAGAAAGGTCGTTAGACACTTATTTCATTAGGTTTATCATATTTATGCCTGTTTCTTAACGCCAAGCCAGTCACTTCTTATTTTTATTACGGTTATTTTCCATTTTAATTTTACGTCGTCCTGTAGCGTAATGTATATTCTGATCGTTAAGCGACACAACCTCCCCGTTCAAAGGCCGAAGCAGGCCGAAGTGACCTGTAACGGCAGGAATCACTCTTCAAAAGGCCGATAGTTTAGGTAATTTCTTTTTACAGTGAAAATAATGGTATTTTAAAAAAAGTAAATAACATAAGCACTGCTTTATAGTTAGTTCAGTTAGTATGCAAAGTTTCATGATCTTATTTAAAGTATTTTATGAATAACAGCGGTTTATTGTTTATTTTGGGGGTAACTTTGGATTTTTTTTCTATCGAGAAAATTTTATGAAATCGTGTTTTCGTCTAACATAATCCTTAACATTAATCCTCAACTTTACCATATATTTATTTCAAAATTAATGCTGCAATATTTTCGGCATAACGAAGGATCTTGCTAAGCCATTTGAGATTATATTTACCCTTAAAATCGTTCATGTAATAAGGTACAACGTAGTAAGGTACAATAAGGTACATACTACATACCTACCTATCGGAAATCAGTTTACAATGAGTTTACAATTCTTTATTAAGTACGCCGTTCATTATGCCCAAGGATTTTGAAATAAAAAATAAAACAATAAAAAAGGTCATTTAGTGCTTCAGAAGAGGTATATATATTGAATGAATGCATTCATAATTTACCTTGGTCTATATTAAAAGGCTTGAAACATAATTGTGAATGTTTCCATAGCAAACTAATATTTTCATGTATGTTTATTTACAAATAGTTTTAATTACGATACTCACAATTTAGTTGAGAACGCGTATTACTTTTAGTTTATTTATTTCAGTAAAATAACTGAAAAGATAAGGCCAAACAATGAGCAAATACTTAGTAATAATTAAAATCCCTTATTTTACTTTAACTATGAGAAATATGTGTGAAGTCTTCCTCTTTTACATATTCTAACAATAAAAATAGAAGCAATACCTTAACAGTCAAGATATTAATACATTATTTCAGTCGTTCTGCTTAATAACATAGAATAAAGAAATAAAATTTTGAATAGAGAATAATGCAAAAAGAGAATTTGCAGAAAATCAACTTAGAAATATACTGTAGATTCTGCGAAGAATACAATAATCATATTTTCTTTCTAATATAAAAAAGAAATAAGTCCACACTTTATAATTTCAATTCTATTCGATTACGTTCCGCGCTTAAAAAAAGTAATTCCAGGCTCAAAGTTATCTCTTGAAATTATCGTCATCATAATCATCACTACAGCCCTTAACAAGTAGGTACATAACATAGGCCACTGAGCCACCCACATCCATCGACTTCCTGCACGTCTTACCAGGTATCAACTTACTTCTGCTATATATCTTTAATCTAATTTACAGTACAGTAATAAAAAATAAATTATAAATTAACGTAAATCGCTTAGTAAGATATTTATTTTATCTGCGTGTTTCTAAACATCAAAGTTATTTGATTTTAATCAGTAGAAATTTAAACTACTTGCGAAAAAAATCTGTTTTCTATACTCCATCAAATCTAAGAAATACCTTTTGGCAACTGTCATATGTTTTTTCATATTTATTATTTGCTACTAACTTCTAGAGATAAAATTTTATAAATGAAACACTGCACTAGTTCACTACAGCTAGTTAAGCTGTCGTCGTCATCATCGTTGTTTACATTAATTATTGTTTAATTTTCTATAATGCCTTCAAAATGAATGTCTCTTTCATAGTCGTCCGTAACATTTTTAACTTACCGCTAAGAAAATTGAAAATTTTCAAAAATCGGGAAGTTATTGTTTTACCCCGTTTTTTCGAAAATTGAGTTTTCATAAAATCTTGACACATTGAGGTCAAAGGAAGCCACCCTTAAAAATTTTCGATGGTGTCTATATATATGTATGTATGTGTGTGTGTATGTATCTGTGTGGATGTATCTGTATGTAAACCTCTTTGATACTACTACTGCACAACTTAGATTTCTATGAATAAACCAAAATCCCAAAAATAAAAATTTGAAACTGTTTTATAAATTTTAACTTAAAAACTAATCAGCTTTTACTTGAAAATCTGGTCCGGTCAAAATCGGTTGATTCGTTCGTGAGATATCGTTAACGAAAATTTTTGAAAATATTGATTTTTTTTGAATTACTCCGATATTTCATATTCAAAGTCATAATTTGGTGAAATTTGAAGCGCTTTGCATTTGAAATGAGAGGGTAGTTCCAGGGATGGCCAGCAGGGTCAACCAATTTTTTTTTGTTTTCTCCATCACTTTGGCTCAGTTATCGCTTGTGTAGTAGTTGTATTTTCTACAAATCCTCTTCTGGCGGATCCCACATGGCAAACTACGAAGCGCACACCTTTTTCCTGGTTGGCGATTAGCCATGTTTATCAATGAATATAACGTTGTACCAATTGGTTTTACTTTTAATTTTTCGTAAAAATGTTAATCTTTGCATTCATGTCTCCAAATAATTATTTTACATTTGTCATTTTTTGTGTATCGGAAGTCTGAAGCCAATTCCTTTTTAAATGGTCCTCATTGAATCTATAGACTAGCTACCATTGTACAAGCCGGCATTGTCTAGATCACTCACAACTTCGCCCTTGTAGGATCCAAATTAGACTTGTTTAATTCACGATGCAACTATAAAAATATATGATATATGATTTATGCAACAATAAAAATTAAAATTTATAAACAAATAATAAAAAAAATGTAAAGGTTCGATTTTTTTGAACATTTTTATCGATTATTCGCATTAACATGAATTTGAATCACCCAAACACTACGGTAAGATGCATAACAACATGTCATTGAAACAACGTCAAGTAACAAAAGTTGATAGTGGATAAATTTTTTATATTTTGATTTTTTACTTTTTACTTTATTTCATACTTTTTACTTCATAATTCTTTGTATTTACTTGAAAGATTATTTTAAATCGTGTGAGTACGCTTGTACAAAGTAATTGCGGAATGTTTTTAATGTGAAACGTCAAAAAGTATTTCTTAGATTCGGTTGAGTTTCAATCTTTACCACTGCTCGAAAATTCTAACTTAACTCTATGTTTCTACTACTAGTAGTGGTAGGCCTCTGTTACTGTCTGAGAGTCTATCTGTTTACCAAACTAAGCAGAAAGTTAGAAATAGTTAAAAAATACCACACCATTCTCTTTTCTGCCATATCTTGTGAAGAAAATCCACTGCAATCTCGATTCTTTGTCATATCAATTTAGATTGAAAAATCGGCTTAAAAATCGGGATAAAAATAAAAGTTTTTCAAATTATTTTGTGATCAGAAACATCTGTATAACGGCCATCGCAGGAACAAAATGAAGTCCACGAGCACCAGCTGTTACTTGCACACTTCGAACGCGAAGTAGAGAGGTTGGGCTTTACAGTCGACTTCACAAGGTTATGCTACACACTCTCATTAAATCTCGTTCATTTACTATTTGGGCGTTTTACTTGTTTGTTCTCTTACTAGAACCCCGGTAATTCTGGAGCTAAACGCTCGCTGTAAATTTCACAGAAAGCAAGCAGGCCAGCTCGAGCTTCGAGTCGTACCGGTCTCAATGAATTTGTTAATGGCAATTGTAAACGCTGTTTTACCACGAGCTCTGCGGTGAAAGAAATCTTGAGAAGACCTGCAAGTCAAAGAAATTAAAAAATATATTTCAAAGACCTGTGAAGTCTACCAAAATTACATTAGGGCAACACTTCCTTCCAAAACTCTGTCAGTGATGAGAGGAGGTCTCTGTCTAGGAGTGGGACGTACATAGGATGTAACTTTAATTTTCTCTTACTTACATTGAGGCAAACGTACTTCCAAAGGAAAGACTAACCCTATGTCTTTTAGCTATAGCACGAAAGTTCAGCTATATAAATTTTTAACCATACCATTTACTTCATCAATTTTTAGGTTTTTTTTTATAATCTCCAAGTTTATCGGATAAAATATTGCTTCCTGGTGTTGTTCTCTGTCTGTTCGTACAGTTTTATTACAATCGGTTGAGCCATTCCGAAAATTAGTCGAGCAGACAAGCAGAGGTGGTCAACATTTAAAAAAATATTGTGTTAATGCAAGTGACTGCCTGAACGTAATAGAATTATTTCACTAAGTATTACAGATAGACACTGCAATTTTATTTATAACAGGAACATATATTATATTTTTTATATAGAATAAGGGTGACAAACGAGCACTCAGTCCACCTGATGGTAAGTGGATGCTGTGGCCTATAGACATCTACATTTATCCTCAATTAGCAGATGCGTTGCCAGCCTTACGGACTAAGATAGAATGCCTCGTTTCCAGTAAAAAGGGTCTCCGGTTCTTTACACTCACCATATGAAACACAGCAGCATCTAGCTGCTATTTTACGCTGGTATTCATTCAATGAGAACGTGGTTCTGCCCTGGTCGAGCCGACCCATTCGTACTACAACCATAATATAGCTGCAGCATAGCTCTACCACGTAATATTTAATCGTCATTTCGATCAAATAAAAACTTTACAGTGAAGAGCTTGCCGGCTTGCATACAACATATACCTACATTAAAAGCCTGTCCGATCGCTCGCGCCGCCGCCACATACGCCGCTACGCCGGTCAGTCGGCTAAAATGTTATAATGTTAGCCGATAGAAAATGAGTGTTAAAAATTCGAGGACATGCTAAATCCGATAACCCACATTAAGAGAGCGCGTAAACTGTTTCTTTCCTGCTGGTTCTTATTTTTTTTCTAAGACAGAGCTTTCTTGCGAACCAGTGACAATATTAAAAAGTGGATTCTAGTTCTAATTCAACTTCTTCTTTAATTTATGTTCAATAATTATAATATATTCTATAGGTATTAATAAATATTCTGTTTTATTCCACCCTAGTCCAAAACACTCTCAGTACAAATCCCCAGCAGTAGGCTTTTTTAGCTTCCCATTTAACTCTCGGACTCCCGGTTAATGTCATATCTGTATTTAGTATTAAAGTTACTGCTAACCCCATTTCTAACTGTGCTAAATTTTATTCATCTATGTGAAGTAATCGAGACAGACACCGATGTAATCTTTTATAAATATGTCTGCATGAGCGCTTAATCACCCCTTTTATCAATCATGATTGATGGAATTTCTTGACGCCTGCATGAGCATGTAATGTACGCCTAACGTCTCTTCATCATATATAATATAATGATGATCGTAGAAAAATGTATAATGGGGATAAAAAGTATATAACAGTATAATATTATAGTTCTAATAGTTATGGAGTATTTCCATTTTGTCATTATTGTCACATTACCTATATGGGACGCGTTAATAAAAGACCGCGGTTGATCTGGGACGGGCTATTTTCTACCCCACAAGCAAAACATAATAAATAAATATTCAAACCATTCAAACGCAAAAATAATTTTGTATAAATGTTGTAAGGAATTTAAAACTTAACAGTGTTTTAGCGTAAATAAACTTACCTACTTGTCCGATTATTGTTGATTATCGGTAAAGGTAAGGTTTTATTTGGATTTTAATATCCTTCGGGAGTTTCATCCTAATGGACCCCACACACGGTCAGTTCAACTGATCACTCCAACTGGTCAGTTCAAACTAAAACTGTTGATATTTTTTTAAATAGTGGATTTTCGATATATCGATCATTATAAATATATTAATATCGGAGATTTACATATAAGTTTATTTATAGATATATCGAAAATACGATATTTTAAAAAAATATCAACAGTTTTAGTTTGAACTGACCAGTTGGAGTGATCAGTTGAACTGACCGTGTGTGGGGTCCATCAGGATGAAACTCCCGAAAGATATTAAAATCCAAATAAAACCTTACCTTTACCAATAATCAACAATAATCGGACAAGTAGGTAAGTTTATTTACGCTAAAACACTGTTATGCCGGCTGTACACGCTCGTCGAGACACCACGAGACATGCCTAGAGGTGAGCATTATTTAACATAATCGGTTTCAAAAACTGCTTACGAGCTTGATAATCGTATACCCAGTTTCGTGGACAAAATGTAATGATTATTTTACGTACGCAGTTGACACACACCACGACCGGCGCTCGCGTAAGCGTTTCGTTTTGAACAGATTATTATTAAGATGAACATAGGTAGGTACGTAACACGATATATGACTCGCACAACGAGAGTAAAGAGTCCCTTCGGGATAGTTAATGGCTTACACGCAAGATGTGGATCATAAAAATTATGTGATGTGATGGACAATAATACTTAGGCACTTACATATTTTGTGACCATAAAATTGTACAAAAGTACTAATATTGACGATGTCACGCGCATATTTTAATTATAACACCTATAAAATGTTATATATTCGTAATCATAATCATAACATAACACAGTTAAACTAATGTTATAATTACCTATAACCTGTTAATATTTTTGTAATCATAACCTAACACAAACACAGAACTAACCTGCGCTATACTGTATTGTATACAGATGTATGTAGCGTTGCCAGGCGTCCGGATAAAGGCGGACACAGTCAGGCTTTTTGTTTGCGTGTCCGGCCAAATTAGACGGTGTCCAGGCCTGTCCGGCATTTGTCAGGCTTTTTATATTTGACCATTTTTTTACATTTTTCATGTACTTAAATACATACCTACTATTGCAATTATTGAAACTAATATTGTAATGAATATTGAATGATTAATAATAAAGAACACTGATTCTTTTAATTTAAAATTTTGTAGTAAATGATATAAGGTTAGCATTGTTTTACTTTAAAAAATATATTATCGTGTTATACTAAGACTGAATAATTAAGGGTGTCCGGCCTTTTTACCAAAATGTCTGGCAAAGCTGGATGGTCTCTTCGGCTTCTCGGTTTAAAGACCTGGCAACCCTAGATGTATGTAGCTCATGGCGGCTGAACACGCTCATCTCGTCACCTCGTGTGCCTCTCATCACGTAAAGGCTCGACGGAGAACACACCATGTACACACTCGTTGTATCATTTGAAGTTTGAACTCCATATGCCCGCTTGCTGCGTTTTGCCTTTGAACTATTATATTTTTTACACATTTACTAAAAATAAAATTAATAACCCATTGCTAAGAAGGAGATGGTGGATAGTTTCTATTAATTTACCGTAACAGTACCATGTACGGTGAATAGAACAGTGTATAGCTTGCGGCTTGCGCCACGAAAGATGAACAGTGCGGTGCGGTATGACATACGGGGAAGCGAAACCATAGCAACGGGCGACGCGCTAGCTCCAAGTAGTGTCTCCCTGCGTCCAGTCACCCGCGCACATACTTGTGTCGTCTTGCGTACTATCGATATCGAAAGTGTTAGCGACTACCTGTTATACAATATTTAAAAAAAATTATATATATATATATATATATATATATATATATATATATATATATATATATATATATATATATATATAAAGTAAATAATTATTCAATAAACCTGGCACTTAAGACTTAAATATTGATATCGGTATTAAGAGTATGAAATATTTTATGAGATTTGTAAAACTTAGCAGGATCTATTGAAAGATGACTGTAATTATGTAAAGAAAAAGAGAGGTTCAAGTAGTCCCGGAAAAAACACATGTTTCTTCATAAATTTAAGTACATATATATTTTAAATGAAATTAAAAAAAATCAATAATATCATTAAACACTGTATTTAATAAACTTTCTTACAGTGTATTACACTTCTTTATACATTATCATCAAAAAAAAAGTTATTAACAATAAAATCACGTATGTCGTCTTGAGACAAAACAGAAATTACAAATACAAAATATTTTACCTCTTTAACTAAGTGTACACAAAATACAGAATATTCTTTAGCAGCAATTAAACCCTAACGATTATATATAAGTACGGTTTCGTAGAGACTTTGATGTGTAGTTATAATGTCGACCTTTGACTTTTTACATATTAAAATGTTTGCATTTTTCTACTTGATTATACATGTTATACACGTTAAGTAATATCATCATTCGCTCTCGGTTTTCATCGCGATACCTACGAGACCCTTTGACTCGAGCGCAAAAAACCGACACGCTTCCGAGAGCGCACGAGGGACACGAGACGCGACGAGACGCGACGAGAGCACCCTGTACACACTCGTACTCGCCCTGTCTAGACATGGGTCGTAACGTCTTGGACGTAATCGGTTGTACGTAGTTTCGTGGTTATGAGTAACTAGTTTCAAAACTGCTTATTTTTGTAATTAGTTACATATGTATACAGTATAGCGTAGGTTAGTTTTGCGTTTGTGTTATGTTATAATTACGAAAATATTAACATATTATAGGTAGGTATTATAATATTAGTTTAACTGTGTTATGTTATGATTACGAATACGTAACAGGTTATAGGTATTATAACATGTGCGCGACATTGTCAATATTAGTACCTTTGTACAATTTTATACAGTCACAAAATATGTAAGTATTTAAGTATTATTGTCCATCACATCACATAATTATTATGATCCACATAATACACAAAAATTAACTTAATACAAAAAATATTT
The DNA here is from genome assembly GCA_907164705.1 of Parnassius apollo. Classification (NCBI taxonomy): domain Eukaryota; kingdom Metazoa; phylum Arthropoda; class Insecta; order Lepidoptera; family Papilionidae; genus Parnassius; species Parnassius apollo. The sequence continues at coordinate 11,106,954 of CAJQZP010000851.1, forward strand.
ATTATTTATTTACACCAATTATATGTCTGTTTATGTACACTAAATATTTATATACACTTTAAATGTTTATTCACAAAGAAAACTATACATGTTATAATATTTATAAAGAAAAACGCGAAGTTTTTAACAACAATGTTAAATAACGCTCTCCTCTAGGCCTGTCTCGTAGTGTCTCGACGAGCGTGTACAGCCGGCATTAAGTTTTAAATTTCTTACAACATTTATACAAAATTATTTTTGCGTTTGAATGGTTTGCGGTTTGAAGAGAACGTGAAATAAACTGAGGTGGTCGACGCCAAGAGTTGCTAAAACCCACGCCCTTATATTTTAATTCAATTAAATATACCAATTAAAACACTGTTTCATGTATTGTGGCCTTAATAGTTAACAAAAAACTGGCTATGTGTCTGCGATACATAATATGCATAATAGAATCTTCTCATCTTAGAATTCCTAGCACTGGCCATAGAGTATTCAAAACGCATGTTTCAATATTTACTTTCAAGTTCAAATTTTCACATAATTGCAATCTTGGTTTCATGACAATGTCGTACTGAAAATTCCCTCTCCCCGTACTGGTTTTCCCTCAAACTCCTTCGCTGTTACAGTTGTACGACTCTGGAATGCGCTACCTTATGATCCCCTAACAAGTGGATATTTAAAACAAAAGTAAAATTACTCTTAATTTGATTTACATAAATATATATCATCTATTATATCGTCATAGACATTTAAAAAGTATGATCTACATAATTACATTTATATGTGCGTGCGCATGAGTCTGTGCGTATTTGTGCGTGTGTGAATTTTATGTAAGTATGTATTTTATCAATATTACGTTTTTCACCCTAACTTACTACAGTAAACACTTCTCCCACTAACTTTCCGGTTGGCTGGTAGAAAATGCCATATGGCATTAAGTCTGCCATTGTACCTTTAGTACAAAACGTGTTATATAAATAAATATACGTAAAGTACAGAAAGTAAAATTTTGATCCTGTGATTCACAGATCTTAATTGTAGGCGCTGGAATTAATTTCTAGGAGTAAATAAGGATACGGAAAAAATTGAAGGGCATCAGGCAGTTTGTCTAATAAAACCTTGCTAAAACATCATTTAATATGTATTATGATGATTTGTATATTTAATACTTATTTGTGTAAATATGGAAAACTTGCTCTCACCCACACCCTTTTTGAAAAATCTGAAAGTCTAAGGAAAAATCATGAATATTCAGAAAAGCTGTAGAATCAGCTAATTATCAGAATTATTAAATCCTAACACGGAAAATTACTAATTGTTGCTATAAATAATTTTGCTTGAATTAGTAGATATATTATGTAATACGCGATGCCGTCGTCTTTGCATGTTAATTATAAGTTTGCATTATGTACTGTCAATAAATTAACAATTTATCCGTCACATGAGCCACATATGGGTCATTGCTATTAGCTTACTATTGTGCCTGTAAATGGAACAGTGAAAGTTTTAAGTGGAGGTTGATAGCACAGAGTATATTCGTGGTGCAAATAGAGTTAATCGGTTCTTTACGTCAGTTGCACATTATACGCATATATATAGGTAGGATTTAATTTCATAATATTTATAATATATTATTGAAACTTGTACATTTTTACAGAAAATATATCTTTTGTTTAAGATGATAGCAGTTTCACTCCAGTACCTCCCCCCTTCCTGTGCCTCTGTTAGTTCGAGTTCGAGACATCGGGGCCAAGGTCTCAATGAATTATGGAATATATGGTGTTATTCGGGCACAATATGTGTCAGCGCTCTGATTTCGCGGCCGAAACATTAATAATAACCACTGAAGGTTCCAAATAGATATCGCGAGGACGAGGTCAACTATCCCTTGATGAACAACTTCCGGAGTTATTGAAATATTAATTTATTACTTACATTGTTTCTGTTAACTACTTATTTTCGTTTAGTAATGAATCCTAAGGAAGTCTTGATTTTATTGATATTATTACAAACAAGTATAAATTTTTATATTTAAAAACCAAGATCTTGTTTTTGATCACTAGAATTATGGATCGTTTTCAAATACATAAAATTTTTTGTATGTTGAATAATTTTCAATTTTCTAAGGATTCATATTTTATAATTCTTTGTGTATAGTGCATTATTATTCGAATCATATGATTTGATAGAAAAGCAATAGGCACAGTTAGGAAGCAACAACAAAATTAATAATTTTTTTTACTAAAAGACACATTAACGATTTGTGTCTCTTTACATGTATTTTATATAATACTTGGCTTATTTTATATGGTCTCCTACTATTATTCATTGCATGTACGTCTAAGAAAATGTCATTTTCATGAAGTATTTAAAGTTATAAAACAAAATATAATGCTGACAAAATTGCCGTCACTGATTAATGCAAAACCAGAATACGAGTATATTCTGAACAACGGCTTCGACGCGTATTTGTATGAAAGGCGAACAAGAGAGACACTCGGCCGCGCTCTGCTCTTAAATGAGGTCAGTGGAACACGGAGCATTACACTTGACCTCTTTCCATCAAGTCCTTACCTCCGCCAGACCTTCACACTTTTTACAACGCTTTTATGAGCTAGGTCGGACCAATTAAGTTTGGCCGAACACTCGTTACAATAACGCCTGCGTTCGGTCGCAGATGCAGCGTTACGCGTACACTCTTGACATACATTTGTATTCCATTCAATGTCTATCGGTATTTTTGTTGATTACTGCGATATGACTGTTTTAACTTATAGACGTGGCATTGAATTAAAAATAATGTCGGACGCACGTACGACCTTATTGTTGTTTGCCTTTTCTGAACTCGGGAACATTGTAGGGTTTTGAAATTGTGACATAAATTGAAATTATTTAAAATTAATTTTGCATTATACGAAATCCTCCTCGAAATGTTATTATTAAAAGTTTAAATATTAAGAGCAAAAATAGTGTTTATACTTAATTTCTTTCCGGTCTATATATTGTTAAACATTTAAAACGGTATAATAAACATTATATCCACCAATCCTTTTATGTCCATTTTTTTTTATAGAATAGGCTGACAAACGAGCACACAGTCCACCTGATGGTAAGTGGTTGCTGCGGCCCATAGACATCTACATCTATCTTCCATTACAAATCAAAATGCGGAGCCAAAACAAACAACCGGAGCGGCCCCCCCTTGCAAAAAGGCCCACACATAGCTGGACAAAGTCCTTTTCAAAAATGCACCGTGTCCTTAGTGAAATTCCCCACGCACCTAGACGGTACTACTGGGCAAGCACTCCCTGAGCAGATGGGTTGATGCCATCGGACAGTGCCGGCAGACAATAATCCTCACCACAATCTATGTAGTAATATGTAGGTGTAAGACATCTTAAAGCTTCGTTAAGGGGATAGAGTAAGTCAGCTCAAATTCTAATTTCGTCCCCACTTGCCCGCGCGTCGTATGCTATGTACCGACATGTTTGTAATCACTAATACTGTAAGTAGAAAGGTCGTTAGACACTTATTTCATTAGGTTTATCATATTTATGCCTGTTTCTTAACGCCAAGCCAGTCGCTTCTTATTTTTATTACAGTTATTTCCCATTTTAATTTTACGTCGTCCTGTTACGTAATGTATATTCTGATCGTAAGCGACACAACCACCCCGTTCAAAGGCCGAAGCGAAGTGACCGTGCGGCAGGAATCACGCTTCAAAAGGCCGATAGTTTAGGTAATTTCTTTTTTACAGTGAAAATAATGGTATTTTAAAAAAGTAAATAACATAAGCACTGCTTTATAGTTAGTTCAGTTAGTATGCAAAGTTTCATGATCTTATTTAAAGTATTTTATGAATAACAGCGGTTTATTGTTTATTTTGGAGGTAACTTTGGATTTTTTTTCTATCGAGAAAATTTTACGAAATCGTGTTTTCGTCTAACATAATCCTTAACATTAATCCTCAACTTTACCATATATTTATTTCAAAATTAATGCTGAAATATTTTCCGCATAACGAAGGATCTTGCTAAGCCATTTGAAATTATATTTCCCCTTAAATATAGTTTATAATTACTAAAAGAAAATATTTTGTTAATTTTTTAAGTGCACGCAGATAACTATCAAAGGTCATTTGGTGCAGGTACGAATTGTTATTATATATGTCCTCTGCAGCTGAAGGTCGTATGAGATATTATTTGAATTTCTTTACCTGCAAATATATGTATATTGTAGGTAGCGATAGAAACGTTCATGAGATTAAAAAATAGCAATGACGAAACACTACTGTAGCAAAATCTGTGAACACAAACGAACAACGACAGTCGTACATAAATGTATTTCAATATTCTGACACATCGGTTCCTAGTAAACAAGGTCAAAGTGACCTTGGTGGTAAATTGTATATTTCTCCTATTTTACGTAGAATAATCGTACAAGGAAGTCTTGGCGTACTCAATGATGTTATTAATTAAAAGTCGATAAGATATGTTATGATTTTTTTATTCATGACCACGACAATCGAATACGTAGAGGGCGGATGTAGGTTTGTATTCAGACTTTTGTTTGTGACGTTAACGTCGCTGACTCAATGACATTTGTTATACATATTATATTTAACATGCCGTATTAATAAACTTGCCGTAAAAATTACGTTGAACAATTGAGCAGATGGAATTTAAGAAATATTTTTTATTCGGAATAATAATGTAATAATAGTGATCACTTTCGTTTGAAGTTATTCTTAATCTTTTTCTTATCCGTCAAAAGTCCTCATCAGGATATGAACTTCTACCACAGAATGAAGGATTTACCTTAATCACGGTGCTTGATTTCGTGTTTTTTTTCGTGGGTTTACATCTTTGACGCAGCTTCCACACGACACGGTTATACCGCCATTTATTAGATGCCACAAGATATTCTAGAAATTTGCTTGCAAATCCATTTAGGACACAGTATGAGATAAAATAAAGAGAAATAGCCGACGGCTTTAAGCATTCAAATAAAAAAGTTATGTTTTTTTTATACAATAAGGGTGACAAACGAGCACACAGTCCACCTGGTGGTAAGTGGTTGCTGTGGCCCATAGACATCTACATCTATCCTTGATTACGAATCAAAATGCAGAGCTTTGTTACCAGGGAGGGCTAAGATGGACTAGCTACCTCGATTCCAGTAAAAAGGGTCTTCGATTCTCTATACTCACCATACGAAACACAGCAGCGTTAAGCTGATATTTTATGCTAGTATTCTGTGAGAGCGTGGTCCCACCCCGGTCGAGCCAATACATTCGTGCTACAACTATACTCCTAATATAGCTGCAACATGGCTTTACCACGTAAGAATATGTGCTTTCCAAGTTGTTTCAATATTAATAAAATGCAGAATACTGCTTAAATATTAGATACTCTAGTGTAGAAATTATTACATATTCAAATAATTACCTGAAATTGGCAACAGAATGTCCTTAACTTTCTTCATGTTATGGACACGCTTGCTTCTTGGTACCTATACAAGGGGGTCAGCTTACGTGATAAAATATGTGTGTGTATTGCATCTGTGAATTTAGTAACAAAGCGATAACATTATTTATTCTTAGAATACAGACATTTATTAACTTAGTGCACAATGGCTTCTTTATTTACTCACTTTATACTGTATTTTTAGTTCTTTGAAATTTCGAATAGTCTTCGAGTACCAAAGTTATAGGATGTTGCTAATACCGTTACCTTAGTAAAAATTTTAGAGTATTTTGAATAGACTTAGCCCGGTATTCAAAGACAATCTCAAGTTTAAGCTCAAACTCCACAATGTCAAAATTTGTGTCTCATGGTTAGGTAAATAAGTACATTTAACAAATTTTGACATTGCCGAGTTTGACTTCTAGCTCCAGATCTCCTTAGATAGTCTCGTTTAAACTCAAACTTCAGTATGTACAAAGTGTTATTTCATACGTGCTGAGATTGTCCCTGAATAGTGGCCTAAATTTTGATGAACAAATAAAAGTCAAATGAAACTAATTTTACGAATTATATCGCGTTTAAATTTAACTTTTTAATTTCCGTTGTTTCGGGTGCTGTACATCACCCATGGTTACGTGAGGACGGAGGTGTTTGAAGTACCGTGTCATAGTTAGCCCTACATGTACGAAGAACGAGCTTACAGTATCTTGAAGTCTTGCAGTGGTATACTTGAGTTTAGATTTAATTTTATTAATTATAGGATCCCAAGCACGAAGAACTGATAACCCATGGGGAAGAAAGGTTCTCGAGTGGCAGCCTCGTACCGGCAGGCGTAGTGTAGGGCAACCCCCCACTAGATGGAATGACGACCTGGTAAGAAATGCAGGAAGTCGATGGATGCAGGTGGCTCAGGACCGTGCTTTGTGGCATTACTTGGGGGAGGTCTATGTTCAGCAGTGAACTTGTGAAGGGTTGTAATGATGATGATTTATAAAATTAGTTTCATTTAATGTAAATGGTGCACTAATTAGTGGTTAGATTTCGGCAAAGCGATGCTACATCATTGCCTTGACATTTCGCAATAAGTATGTTGAATGACAAACAGGGTTTCTGAAACAAATACGCAACACATAAACTACGTGACATTTTTATGTACATCTAACTGTCGAACACATTTCAACGAGTTAGGTAAAAAGTTACTTTCTCGTCTAACGATTTGGCAATACTCATTTATTTTAAGTAAAATTGCAAATTGGAAACAAATTCACATTTTTTTTTAATTTATTATGATAAATTCTGTTTGACCGTGGTAACATCGTGAAAATATTTTTTTAAATTATCAAACATAGGTAGTAGGTAATATGCGTCCAAACCACAGATCGTAAAACTTATCTGTAGTCCGGACCTACCCACATACTATGAAATGCTTATTGTACATTATGTAAATAGTAAGTAAATAGAGATCGAAATGAACGCAGATGCAGTTTTAGTGACACTGAGTTACTCGTAAACACAAGGTACATTAAGACTCGAATAACAACAATATGCGTTTTGAACTAATGTCAGCTTTGGCGTAGATTCGAAATCAAAGGCCGGGACGTACTGGCTACAGGAGATTTTTTTAAAACGCCTTAGAAAAGAAGATGGTTAAATGTCATTAATTCGACTGTACTTTCTGTATTTCATGTAAGAAAGTAAGTTTGCTTGCATATTGGACACACACCTCCCCGCTTTTTTGAGAGGATATGAAGAAATTTATCCAGTGCGCTGCTCTAGTGCGTGTTGGCGGAATACACATGCTCGAAGAAATATTTATTCCTCAGCATGCAGGTTTAAACACAATATTTTACTTTACTGCCGAGTAAAGTTATATGGTTAATCAGCACTTAAAATTTCAATTAAAACAATGTCAATAATAGTGCCAGCGGGATCGAACCCGGGCTGCTCGCGTACTGAGAAATTTACGGCGAGCGAAAAGACCTTGTTATGCCCACGAGTACCTTACCTTACTCCCAACTTACAAAACATCTAAATTGTTTACATAATTATATTGCTTGTGACAATTTAAAAATAAAACTTCTGGCATTTCTTCTTAAATTTAAAAATAAATAATCTATGACACTGGGAATCATTCCAAAACTATAACGTTACGCAATCTATTAACAGCTGAAACTAGCTCAAAATAAATCCCATACGATTAGAATACCAATTTAATTTTACTTACTTGTACGAGTACAAGATTTGTTTAGGCTTGCTGTTAGTAAAAACGTTTATTACCACTAGCTCCACAACTCTACCGACGCTATATGGATATGGTAGAGGGCAGGATAGAAGATCTTTTTAGAATATAAAAAGTCAGTACACTCTCGTCAAGAGCATCGTATAAATAAAAGTAATTTAAATATTCAGTTTTGAAAAAAAACTTGGTCCCCATAGAAGAGAAATTATAATCAACCATGCAGAAATTATTACATCTTTAAAGCTAAACTTTAAACGTCTTACGCTTAAGTAGTTTTCATATTTAAATAGATTTTAAGAGCAATTGTTTGATTTTCGTCTGTAAAATATTTATTCAGATTGAACAAAATCTTACTTAAGAAAATAATGGTTTTCTAAATATTTTACGTATTCATATATCAAAGTTAGCTACTCTAAAAGCTACATTAGTTAAAGTAAAAGTTATAGCCTATAAACGTCCCATTGCTGAGCACAGGCCTCCCCTCATTTCTGAGAGGGTTTTAGGGCAAGGAAGTGTACGCGTGTTGGCGAACTACACGTGTCTTCGAAACATTTTTTTTTCTTATTTCTCAAACATGCAGGTTTTCTCACGATATTTGCCTACACCGCTGAGCGCGTGGTAAATCAGCACTTAAAATTGCAATTAATAATTTCATCGGTGCCGTCGGGGATCGAACCCGGGTTGCTCGCGTACTGTGAAATTTACAGCGAGTGCTGACCATCTGAGCTACCAGAGCTCCACGAAAGTTACGTAGTTTGTTTAAAATAAAGTTCAAAGTATTTCTTACAATAAAATCGCTACGCTTGTATGCGTCGTGTCGTCGGCTTGTCGGTGGAAGGCAACAAGTGGTTGATAAAGCGAGGGCGCTGCTCCACGCGCGCCGCCCGCTCTATCAGTCAAGATTAAGGTCGCCTATAGACGTCGCACCTCGGGCTCGTGTTTACAAACGTCCAGTCAACATGCGCACATACCGTCGGTCGAATGACGAAGGGGCGTAAGTGATTTTAGTCAATTTTACAGTAGAGCGATTTTCAATAAAGTCCACCGTGATGCACCGTCGTAACTTTATATGTAAAACTACTACGCAGTTTACAGGACTGTCGTTAGGATTGATAACTAATCCTCTTTTGATATTAAATTAGTTTATTAGTTTACTTTAGTTACTTGTAGATATATTTCCTTTTTTTTTTGAAAAAAAATTCACTTACGCCCTTTTGTCATGTGCAAATATTTCAAAATAACATTTACGTCCGGCTATCTTAACTATAAAAGAAATAAAAGACTATAAATTAAAACACTATTAAATAAAGAAAGACTGTAATATTAAGTAATGGAACAATATCTTATTGATGTGGTAGGATTTCATAATAAGTTTGATATTCCCGGCATCTTATCAAAGGGGTCTCTCCCCTGCACATAGAAATTAAATCGTTATATTTTTTCTTTAGATATCTCATAATGAGATTTATTTAAATGTCCCACCTCTTCCTTCAGCCATTTAACATCTTGTCTTTTTATTGATATCGATCTGTATTCTTTATCCTTGTGACTCGTTTTAAAAAATAGACTACTTTGAGACTTTCGTGAGACTTTTAACTCCATAACATCTGTCCATTTAAAGAGGGCGGCTGTCTGGTTATCGTTTTTTAATTTAAGTAACCTTAACTTTAAGGCAAGATTTTTAAAATCCTTAAAATCATTGTAATTGAGTACCTTGACTTCGTATGGATTTTTGCGTGCCAATCGTATGATCGGCTCCAATTGGCATGGAACAAAGACGTTCCCAGCCTTTGCCATTGCAAATGCTATCGCGCTATGGACAGAATCGCCCTCGCTTTGCCCATGGAACGAACAGAAGTATCGTAAACTAATTTCTTCAATAGATTCACAATTATTTATTAAGTATAAGAGCATAGCCGCCATCACGGAATTTTTATTCTGGCCTGAGCAGCCATCGCAAAATAAGAATACTTCTTTCACACTCTTTCTATCACAATTTGTTAAGAAATAATAAACACAAGTAGAAATTTCAGAGGCACCTCTTCTACTGATTGTCTCATTCCATAAGTTGCATATACAGTCTTTGGAGGCTAAATCATAAATTGTGAAATTATAATTAGCCAAACGTCTTTTATAAAAAAGAGCACTTTCATTGGATTGTGGCAAATAGATGACTTGCTGTAAATCGAACGAAGCACAACAAGTGGTTATATTTTGTATTGCTCGATTCTTGCATTCGTTTTTAATTCGTCGTACTTCTTCTTTTTCTATAATATGTGCATCATATTTATTCTGCAGCTTCTCTTTCACCTCGCTTGTACCTTCTCTGTATGTCATGCATAAACTGCATTGGTCTTTTTTTGGTTTATGGAACGATAAATTCATGCCTTTGAATACATTTCTATAAAGTGTCATACTTACGGGTTGGTTATACTCCTTTAAAAACATACCATATATTTTTTTCAAAGATAAATCATGGTGGAGATATTCTTTTGTACTACTTTTTCTACAATAATGAGACTCAACACGCGGAAATCTGTTAATATGTTCAGTAATGAGTGATCGCAGCTGAGTATCCCTTTCATGATAGACCTCTTGCCTTCCTCCTCTTCTGTCTTTTTCTACTACACCGGTGTTCTTTAATTTTTGCAAAGCTGTGCGAAACGTCTTTTCTGAAATTCCCAAAGTATTGAGGAACATTTTCTTGCATACCTTCTGCTTCTCATCATTTAATGGTAAGTAAAAGCAGTTGGTAAACTTCCGACGAGATTCTGTGGCAGTAGTTTTGCGTCCTACGGGCTTTTTTTCAACAAATCTCACTATATATTCTCTTTGCAAAGTTAGATCTGCTAATGAATAGAAATCCATAAATATATTTTCGCGTATTTGTTCATTAAAACGATAACAGTACAGGCCTTGCTTTGTGCAATTTTCTAAATTATTGCATAATGAACCAACCTTCCTTCCAGGAACTACTTTTTTTGTATATGGCGAAATATATTCTTGTCCTGCGTGTCGCAAAACCTTGGCTTCTTTGTATTTATTTTTTCTAACAGGTTTCGATCTTTCTTCCTCTCGGGAAACGCCATCTACTATAAAGTCTTCTGGGGCCAAATAACTGTCTTGTTGTGGTTCCAAAACTGTATTCTGCATTAAAATACTGGGTGAGTCGCGAGTGTCAGATAAGACCATAGTTGCATCAGAATCATTTGAAACATTCTCAATTTCGGTAATATCGAAATCAGCAAGCGAGGCTGGATTTTTTTATGATCAGAACATGATTGCATATAAAGCACAGACGCAAAATGAATATCACACAGTAAACAAGAACAAGCAAAGCATGTCGTTAGTACAGGGTTAGTGCAGTTGGCATATTCACAAGTCTGCTGCATATCAGTTTGCCCAAAATCAAATTTTAAAGTTTCTGTTAACGTCAAGTCAGCTTCAAAGTTTAGATGATTTTCGCAGGTAGAGCAATTGTTGACAAAATGTTCATAACAAAGGAGACATGAACAACGATGGCATGCACTAAATACCTCATCAGTACAAATCGAAAACTGACAGCATTTTTGGTATTCATTCTGTATATCTATATAATTTTCATCAGTGCATACTGTATCATAAATTTTTTTTTCTGAATTGGTTAATGATAATTCATAGCTGGTATCCTGATTTTTTGATGTGGATATGTTATTGCTAACTAAAATATGATTAGAGCAGGAAGCGTCTTCTTGGTAATGTTCAGCGCACAAGAAACAAGCACATTCCGTACAAGTAGTCAAAATAGGATTATGACAGTTAATGTACTCGCAGCAATTTTGCACACGGTTTGCAGGAACATAAGTTGAAAGTGGTTCGTCTTCAGACGAAGAGTATTCTTTTGCTTCGACAACAGTTACTGTACCATACCACCATTTTCGTTCATACAACATTTTCACCTTTGTACCAAGTGTTATCTTCTGACCTTTTCTGATTGGAAATAATTCCCGTGTGTGTACAACATTTTGAGTGCCATCTTTCCATGTAACTAACACGTCCATCATTGAAAAACCATCCCACAGAAAGTTAAGTAGATAGTAGGTATCTGTAAAGAATAATTTAACCGTAAATAAGAAAATTAATTACACACTGTCACATTTAGGAATAGTTAAACACTGACATTGTAACTTGCATATTATTTAAACTATGGTTTAGGTAACAAAACATTGCAATAACAAATAAATAACTTTTCTAAAATTTTAACCTAAAATATTAATTCATCTTTTAGGTAACTATGCGTTTAAAAGCAATAGGTACATTACTGTAAAATAACCTTGTGATTTGTATAAAACACAAATAAAAGTAACTCTTAAAATAAGTATTCATTCACTTTGAAGACAGAATTTTATTAATTTTAATATTCGTAAACAAACAATGCACCTTATTAACTTGCAACTAACTTCGCTCGACTGCTTAACACGTCTTGACCTGTCATTGTTTCACTCGCGTAATCACGTTAGATAGGTTACGCCTCTTCGTGAAAAAAAATTGCATGGGAACAGGTAAGAATAGGCGTAACTGGTGGATACGACTATTCGTGATTTTTAAATTGGGATGAATAGCAGATAGGGCTTTTCGTAATTGTTTGTAAATCTGTTTCCGGTGTGTTTTAAATTACGCCCTTTCGTGACGCTATAAAACTTGCCTTATAGATTACGATGGTGGAGATAACTAAAAATCGAATATTTGTGGGATACGCCCCTTCGTGATTCGACCGACGATACGAGTATGTACATAAATAGTTATACACTTAACGTGTAAGGCTTTTCCTTCATTCTGTACAAAAGTTTTATTAGAAAATTACAGTTATTTAATATACCTTCATACCTATCATACCTTCCACATACTCGTAATATGTAATAAATATAAAGTTTTAAAATCTAAACACGCATGGATTACGAGTTGTGATGATCGTAGTGAGAAAATTAGGTCCTACTTATAAAATTATGATATTGTTATTGCTTTTCTTTGTTATTTGTCTGCACAATTTTTGTTTATTAAGATTTTGGAAGTGGGTGAGAACTGAAATTAAAATTCCATTACACTCATACATACTTCAGAAAATAAATAAATAAAAGGTAGTTAAAGAATCAGCGTTTAAGGCTCAAAAAGATGCATAAGGGCCGATGTTTAAGCTTAAAACTACCGATAGTTGCGTTAAACAGTACTTATAAAATACTGACATTACCTTGTTTATACATACTAGAAGTAGCTGCGTTTGTTAAGTTGCATCCAAAACGTTTTAAACGCCTTGACCAAGAAGTTCCACGTAATAGACGCGACAATACCCTTTGCACTAATGCGCAAAAGTATATACTGCGTGGCTCCAGTCGTATATGATAAAATACCTAAACTTAGAAAGAATTGCCGCTATCGATATTTAAAAAAAGGCTTCGAAGCTTCTTGACAGTTAAAACATACTATAGCGTAACAGAATTCTTGACTGAAAAAAAAATATTTTGAGATTAAGACTATATAATGTTAAAAATCTGAATTATGTTTGTTTCCGTATTATTTTTTTATTTTGTTATAGCTGTTTAGGTGATTAGTTTATATTTCTGTATATTTTGCATGCCTACTGGTAAAATATGGCTGAACTCACTACCTATATTACCATGCACTGTAACCATATTTGCAAAATAAAATAACATTCATCACTATTTTTATCTCTAGAAGAGCCACACTGTAGCTATATTATGGTTGTAGCACGAATGGGTGGGTCTAACCGGGGTCTGGACCACGCTCTCACAAAATACCAGCAGTAGTAATGAGTGTAGAGAGCCAGATACCCTTTTTACTGGAAACGAGGCATTCTATCGTTGTCCTGAAGGTTGACATCGCATCTGCATTTTGATTCTTAATATAGGAACATTGTAGATTAATTAACCTTGAAATGTCTTAAAAATACGAAACCTTTGATATATTTTTTTTAAAGAAAAGTCGATTTTTTTCTCTCTCTTCTTTTATTGTCTTGAACACTATGACCAAAAAAGAATGATTTCTATTGGTTTTTTGTTGTTTTATTATTATACACGAACTGTGCTGATAGATAAAAAGTAAATAGTATAAATAGTTTTTGCAGTTTTTATTTTAAAAAAATCGCAAATCAATTTATGTTTGAAAAACATGCAAAAAATATTATTAAGCGAAGTTCAAACCTCTTGGGTATGAAAAAAATGTATGAATTTATGGGTGACCAATAATTTTACAATAATGTCGGTTTCGTGTAAATTTTATAGTGGTATAATTCATAAATGTATCTTCCATAAATAGTGACTTATTGCCATTAATGTAGAAAAGGAGAAAATTTGACTAAGTAACAAAATTTGTAATATGGGAACATTTTTTAAATTGAATTGTCTCTGATCATTGGGAATTAATAAAAACACATCAGGAGTTGATCATACATGAAAACATCTATTTTTAAACAAATTGAAACCAAATTAAGTATTAGAAATTAACTTATTTAAATGTAATAAAATAACCAATTTAAATGTTAAAATGGTTACTTTACTAGCGTGAAATGGGTCGTGTGACCTTCATATTTACTACCTGCTGTCTTTTGTGTTATATTAGACAAAGAGGGGTCTGAATTGGGTAAGTGGGAGAGAGAAGAGCTAAATGTAAAAGAGAACTTAGTGCGTCACTCGACTTGCTCGACTTCGCATGTATTTATTTTGTCTCCGTTTGCAATTATTTAAATCAGTGTTAAAACGACCACTTGGCTATTTTACCGGACTATTCGTTTTGCTTACTGATTTAGACTTGTTTTGCATTTGTTGACATTTGCGAAGATTTGGCTTGTTTCTGGACTAAACTGGACTTTTGTGTACCTATCAAAATGCCACGTCATCAGTATACAGATCAAGAATATACAAACATGCATTTTATTTATGGAGAATGCAGAGGCAACGCAAATGCAGCCGCAGCTCTTTATAGGGAGAGGTACCCTAATGCGCGCCACCCAGACTACCGCGTATTTATAAGAGTCCACGATTGTTACTCCGAAGGAACAATGCCGGGTAGTGGTGTCGGTGGTGCTAGCGCTGGAAGAATCGCTCGTCCTGATGTAGAAGACGTGGTGCTTGAGGAGATTGAAAACGATCCTTCAACCTCTACGCGAGCAATAGCTCGACGCACGGGTATTGGAAAATCGACCGTACACGATATTTTAAAGAAAAACGAATTCCACGCTTACCACGTCACACGCGTGCAATCTCTCCAACCAAGGGATTATCTCTCAAGAGTGCGTTTTTGCCGGCAAATGCTGGCAAAGATGGAAGAAGATCCGCAATTTTTTAATAAAATTTTGTGGAGCGATGAGTCAACGCTTGAAAGAGACGGTTACTTAAATTTACACAATTTACAATTTAAAATAAATTATTGGACCGGAATATTAAATGGTATGATAATTGGCCCATTTGAATTACCGGGGAATTTAACGGGGCAAAGTTATTTGGAGTTTCTTCAAAATGATCTCCCTAATTTATTACAAGAGGTTCCCGAGGATCTGAGGGAATTGTATTGGCTGCAAAATGACGGTTGTCCTGCGCATTATGCTGTTCCGGTTCGTGCATATTTAAATTGCAGATACCCAAATAGATGGATCGGACGTCTAGGGTCAATTTTGTGGCCTCTACGTTCACCGGATCTAAATCCATTGGATTTTTTTTACTGGGGCTGTCTGAAAGAGGAAGTATACTGTAAGCCTGTGCGGTCCTTGGACGAACTACGCAGTCGTGTCAGAGCAGCCGCATCAAAAATATGCGAGCGACGGTACACAAGACTGCTCAGAAGATCATTTATCCGAAGATGTAGGGCATGCATAAGAGTGGGAGGCAAACAATTTGAATTTTTTTTGTAAATTAATGAAAAATAAAATATTTTAATTTTAAATGTTGTTTTTTATTCACATTTATACACAATTCAATTTAAAAAATGTTCCCATTGTAGCGGCGCTGTCATCGCGCGACTAGCACACTGAAATACACCGAAGCCTAAATCGCGCTATTAACATTCCGAATCATAGACAGTATATATAGAACTTCTCCGCACTATCACACGGAGTGTCGGCCGCTCCCCGGGCAGAACACCTTGCCCGGCGGGGGATATCCCCTTTTCCTTCACGACCACAGTAGTGACCACCCGACGTGATCTGAACACGCAACCGACAACCTTCGGAAACTTCAAGCTTCATTAACGTCATATAATACCCCACCCATTCGCTCCCGAGCAGATATCGTCTACAGTCTTCATATCCTGCAAGCCATCTAGCTTCACAAGGTTCGTCGCAGCACTAGAATAATAATGCTTCCTGTTCCTTCAAGCTACTCTCTGCGCCACACAGTGTTCGGCACGGCTCTGAGCCTTACTGCTCGCCTCTGCTTCACGGCACTCTTGCAGATTACTTGCCTTCTTCTCGACTCACCGCAGACTACAAGGCAATCTCCTGGCACTTGCACATTCGTCGACGAGACTTCACTATCGACCTCCGGTCTGAGCAGGGGGGTGATGTAGCGGCGCTGTAGTCGCGCCACTAGCACACCGAAACACACCGAAGCCTAAATCGCGCTATTAACGTTCTGAATCATAGACAGTATATATAGAACTTCTCCGAACTATCACTCGGAGTGTTGGCCGCTCCCCGGGCAGAACAGCTTGCCCGGCGGGAGATCTCCCCTTTTCCTCACCGGCCACACCATATTACAAATTTTGTTACTTAGTAAAATTTTCTCCTTTTCTACATTAATGGCAATAAGTCACTATTTATGGAAGATACATTTATGAATTATACCATTATAAAATCTACATGAAATTTCATACCCAAGAGGTTTGAACTTCGCTTAAATAATATTTTTTGCATGTTTTTCAGAAATAAATTAATTTGCAATTTTTTTAAATAAAAACAGCAAAAGCTATTCATACTGTTTACTTTTATCTATCAGCACAGTTAGTGTATAATAATAAAACAACAAAAAGCCAATAGAAATCATTCATTTTTGGTCATAGTGTTCAAGACAGTAAAATAAAATAGAAAAAAAAATCGACTTTTCTTTAAAAAAATATATCAAGGGTACTACTTGTGATATATTATGTTTCGTATTTTTTTCAGAACGGCCATAAGTTGTACTATAAGACATTTCAAGGTTATACATTCATTACCGGACACCCGATATATATATATATACGCTTTCCTTTATTGCCGTGTAGTGGCGGTTAAGAATATCCACTACCCCATATCTTCCCGTGGGTGTCGTAAAAGGCGACAGAGGGAAACAGGCAGGAGATGGGCAGCAGCATCTTCCTGATAACAGCAACTGTACGACAAAAAAAACTGCGGTTGCCAACCCGCTCGCCAAGCGTGGCAACTATGGCAATATACCCCCCCATGAACAATAACACAAATAGACGGCCCCCAGTCCCCGGCGGCCCCGCTATTCCTGGCTACGGTGGCGACCATGGTAACGGCGGGGCAGGGGGTGCTAAGAATCTCCGGTGGAGGTTCGGTTGCCACCTACGACGACTCGACCTGGCAACATTTAACGCACACACCCTGAGAAACGGCAGGGCCCCAGGCGAGGATGGAAATACAGCGTAGCTTCTGAAAGCGGGTGGAACACCGGTACGTGAAGTCCTTCAGAAGCTCTTCAATTCCGTCCTCCATGGTGGCACTACTCCAGAGGCGTGGAGCAGAAGTGCGGTGGTTTCATTCTTTTGGAAAGGCGACAACGCTCTCTTGAAGAACTACAGACCGATTTCCCTTCTGAGCTGCGTCTACGTGCTGTTTTCGAGAGTCATTACGAATCGTCTCGCACGCAGACTCGACGACTTCCAGCTTCCCGAACGAGCTGGTTTCCGAAAAGGCTTCAGTACCATAGACCACATACATACCCTGCGTCAGATTGTACAGAAGACTGAAGAGTACAATCTGCCACTTTGCCTGGCGTATGTGGACTATATGTGGAGAAAGCCTTTGATTCCGTCGAAATTTGGGTGGTGCTACAGTCCCTTCAGCGGTGCCAAGTTGACTGTCGGTATATCGAAGTGCTGAAGTGTTTATACAGTAGGGCTACGATGGCTGTCCGAGTACAGAACCAGAGCTCGAAACCTATCCAACTGCAGAGAGGTGTAAGACAGGGTGACGTTATATCCCCGAAACTCTTCACCGCTGCATTGGAAGACGTTTTCAAGCTACTGGACTGGAAAGGATACGGTATTAACATCAATGGCGAGTACATCACTCACCTTCGATTTGCCGACGATATAGTCCTTATGGCAGAATCGCTGGAGGACTTAAGCACTATGCTCAATGACCTCAATAGTGCCTCCCAACGGGTAGGTCTTAAGATGAACATGGACAAAACTAAGATTATGTTTAATGTCCATGTCACACCTATGCTGGAAGTTGTTGGGAGCACTAAGCTCGAAGTTGTTGACGAGTACGTTTACCTGGGACAAATAGTCCGACTAGGTAAGTCCAACTTCGACCGAGAGGTCAATTGACGGATTCAACTCGGCTGGGCAGCGTTCGGGAAATTACGACACATCTTCTCGTCAGGTATACCTCAATCTCTAAAAAGTAGATTGTACAACCAGTGCGTTTTGCATGCGAAGAAAGGTTCTCGAGTGGTAGCCTCGTACCGATGGGCGTAGTGTAGGGCGACCCCCCACTAGATGCAGTGACGACCTGGTAAGATGTGCAGGAGGTCGATGGATGCAGGTGGCTCGGGACCGTGCTTTGTGGCATTACTTGGGGGAGGCCTATGTTCAGCAGTGGACTTGTGAAGGGCTGTAATGATGAATGATGATATATACGCTTTCATTTAGTAGTATAATGTGGTCGACAAAATGATGAACATATATTATTCGTAATAGTTATTTTTATTTCTATTATTTATGCGGATATTACACATTGCATGAAACTAAACGTCGGGAATTAAAAGCAAGCAAAATTTAAAGTGATAAAATCCGTAAAAATAGCTTTATTCAATTATTCCTAATCTTAGAGAATTTATATAGCTTGCTTACAAATCCATAAGTTCGTAATTTATTACCATCACTTAATTTTAAAGGCGTAACTTATTCCATAAATTTTCATTTTTCAAAACGAAACGAAAAAGAATCAAGTGTAAATAGTGTGCAATATGTGTCGTAAAAAGAGCACAACAAGAAACAATGATAAAAAATATGTTTATAAAGACTGTCTGTTACGTAACTTTTTTACTTTTATATTCCCAATTCGTCGACGCTGTAAGACTTGCAAAAAAGTAAATACGAAAATATTTACGCAAAAAATGTTCTAGAAAGCTATGGAAAGTGTTATATAAGTAATCGTGGAGGTTTATTCTCGGATTTTCTTTCTCAAGTACGTCAATCGGAGGTGCGTTTGCTTCAATCGATAGCAGTAGATCAACATACATATACCTAGTGTTTGCACAGTCAATGCCAACAATCAGGGAGTGCTTCTCGAATGTTTGTAAAACAACATTGCGCAACACAACGAGAACAATGGCGACTGCGGAGGAATATTGCCATAACATCCAACGAAGAAACTGGCATGTGATGTGATATGCGGCCATTCTTCAACCGTAAATGTATTAACAGAGAATATTAAAACAATAATTATGACAATACGCATGTTCATTTCGCAATCAACGTTACACATGTATTTTAGCCGACTTTAAAAAATAGGAGGGTTTTAATGTTATTTTTTTTATTAAAGACGATATAGCTGATCTGTTTTAGTGATAGAATAGTAATAATCTTTGCACAGTCGTTCTTTAAATATGTTAAAAAAATATATTAAAAATTAAAATCTGGATTATTTAAAATAATTCAATTAATACTGTTTATCACATATTCAGATCTTTCCTTATAAGCCCATAAACAGTGTATGAATGGATTTTTCTTTTAGAAGCCGTCTTAAATCCATAAGTCATAACAGTCCGTTTATCTATATATTCGGAATAGTGTCGGATAAGACTTGCTCTTGGATCGTTACTCACACTTGCGTGTGGCTCCAACGATGATGTGTACAGCTGCCCATAGAACCTCTCAATCTCACTCAGAATCTCAGGTGTCCCGGAAACGATGTTGCCACACTCAGTCTTCAGCTTTGACAGTTGGCTCTTTCTGGCAGACAGACCTCTGGCAAAGACTTTGGAGCCCTGGTTCCGCTCGATCGCTTCTTTAATACGTGCAGTGTTAAAGTTGCGTAAGTCTCGCCGCATGCATTTGGAGATCTGTCTGTTCAGTTGCCTGTATGCTGTCAAATCTGTTGACGATTGCAGCCTCATCTCCCGTCTAACAGCCATGAGATTAAGAGTGTGATCGGAGAGTTTTTGTGTTCTTCTGCGGCGGGTCTTGCAGAACTTAGCTCCGACCGCATGGACAGTTTCCACGAGCTTGTCATTCATATCGTCCACTACATTGCAATCCTCTAGGCACTGAAAGCGGTTTTGTAACTCGAGCTGAAAGGTTTCGGGATTCTGGATTAGAGCACGAGGGGGACGGAGCGTTGACTTCATTAGACGAGACCTCTCCAACTTAACGTTTTGGGTTCAGTGTTCCTGTAACCATTCGGTGATCGCTGCCAGTTTTCACCCCTGCGATCACTGAGACATCACTGAAGAGTTGGCGTCTAGTCGTCATAATGAAGTCAATCTCATTTTTTGTCGAACCGTCGGGGCTCGACCAGGTCCACTTCCTGTGTGCGTGCGTGCGTGCGTGCGGCGTTTGTGCGTGCGTGCGTGCGTGCGTGCGTGCGTGCGTGCGTGCGTGCGTGCGTGCGTGCGTGCGTGCGTGCGTGCGTGCGTGCGTGCGTGCGTGCGTGCGTGCGTGCGTGCGTGCGTGCGTGCGTGCGTGCGTGCGTGCGAACGTGCGTGCGTGCGTGCGTGCGTGCGTGCGTGCGAACGTGCGTGCGTGCGTGTGTGCGCGTGCGCGTGCTTAATCTATGCTTACCGGTATATAAAGAAAAAAAGAGACGCGGAATATTAAAAAAAACTGGATCATAAAAAGTTTGAGACTTAGTTGCTTAATGAAAAGGAAACTCAAAATTAATTATTATAAAAATTACTGCGGAGAGTAAACAAAAATATGAAAGGTAAGTACACTAAGTTACTAAAAAGGTTTATTGACGTATATAAAAGAATAAATTATGTTAAACGAATTACTGGCAGTAAAAAAATTTCATAGAATGTAATAAAATCGAAAGCAGAGTTAAAATCAATCAATCATTATGTGAACATGATAATTAAGAATGATGAATGTCTAAGATCTACACAAAAAATTGCTAATGTTTTAATGACTATTATGAAAGTCAGATACTTAGCGTAAACAGCACGTCTCTATAACATTAAAAGCCCGTGCAAAAGCATGTTTTTACGTGCGATTACTTTGGAGAAGACAAAGACATTAATAGCGTGCTTAAGTTCCCTTCTAAAAGCGAAGGATATGATGGTGTAAATACGAAAGTCATCAAATCTGATGGACTAGTTTTAGACCGAAAACTGAGTTTTATCATAGAGCTGTTGTGCGATGAGTATAAAGATATTTAATAAACTTCCGGTAAATGTTAAAGTAGAGATGGAAGTTGGTAAGTTTAAAAAAAAACTCAAAAGCTGGCTGTTATCAAAGAAAAATTTATGATGTAAAGAACATCTTAAATAAATAGAATCTCGTTAACTAATCTTGACATAGCCATGCTTTAAATATTTATATTTATTTAATGTTCTGTAAATTAAGTAGGTACTCCTTTGGCATTTTTTCCATATATACTTAATTTGATTTGATGGACATGACAATTATAATTTTAATTTAATGTAATTTTATTATTTACGTATATTTATGGACTTACTTAAGAAAATTATGATTTAATATAATATTTTAAATAATTTTCGCATGCCAGATGTGGTAAACATGTGGACTATATATACAACTATTTGTCATCTTTAATGTACATCTTAAATTATATTATTACGATAGTAATTATTATTATTATTTATATTATCATATAAAAATTATTATACATTAATTATAAAAACACATGGAAACGTTTGACAAATGATGACGTAATCATATGTGTTGTTTTGAATATTATGTCGTTTCATCTTGCTTTGGTGAGCCAAATGGGATCATATTATGTTGTTTTAGCATGAGTGAGTAATATAGATTTTTGAATAAATATTTTTCGGCCCGACAGAACTTTAGCATCAGAGTCTATTTGGAAGAAACATATAGTTGAGTCACTTTCCAATGTATGTCCTCAAGCCAATCTTACTCTAACAAGTACGTATTCAGTATTCACAGGAAAAATCTCTTAAAGTTATCCATTTTAATAATTAATATCAATGAAGGCTGCATACGACGTATGAGTCAAAAATTTATGTCGATGACTGCTCCACGATCTCGGCCACATGCATGCATACGGCCCAGCTGCATCGAGTTGTGTAATTTCTGCTCGGTTAACGCGTCAGAGTTTGAGATGTTTTTATTATCCTAGTATTTTTATACAAACTGGTTATTTTTCCTCAAAGAGTATTCGACCTCTACTTAATCTTCCGGGATGTGTAATTATGTCTTAAATTGCAATATACATACATATAGACAATTGAATTTATGCAAAAATAATTATTTTGTATACGCCGCCCTTTTTAATAATACTATTAGCAAGTGGAAAATAATATAAAAAAGCATTGATGAATATTTATTTTTAAGAAAAGTTTCAATCAATATTATTAAGTAGGTACTAAAAAAAACAAAAACCAAAATGAGAAATTGTGTTACTTATTTATTATTTAATTTCAAATAATTAATCATCTAAATTTCAAATCAAGAAAAGGAAGATTTTCCGTCCGCAGTGCATGTTTAGACGTCAGTGGCATGACCCCTTCGATTTCCGCAATACGAATTAATTCTGCGTGCGTCTCGACCCGTCAAGTACATTTAGTTAGACATTATATAGGTATTAGTTAGTGAAACAGTTCTACATAGTATGGACTATGAAGGTCGTCTGAGAGGTAACAAGCGAAGCGTGGGCGGCGGGGTACTCGGGTCGCGAGCCGCCGCCGAATTTTTTCACATACACAAGGTTGAGGTCGAATCTTTTAACTTCCTAGATGCTATCGGATACGAGCGTCCTCGCTTCCATTTACCACCCGCCCTCACATAGGTTGGGATTTGCTTATATAATCAACAAAAAAAAACTAAAAAACATAAAACATAATCTTATAATGCTATCTTTCTTCCTCCATTCATGCACGTGTTATTTTCATATCTGTAGCAACATGTACGTATTTGCGAAATATCTGAACAAAAATATTCAGGGCCAGCTTCAAGGTCTCACCGCTCTTCTGATTAAAACTATGGCGATAAGAAACAACAGGCAATATTAGAACTTTTCGTAATATATATAGAATACAAATTTCTTTAATTACAAATATTTGTGCAAGTTATTAAAAACAATAACTAGGTATAACTCCGCTGATTTGTAACCTATGGAAGGTTAATAATGAAAATATAAATATTTTTATTTATTACTAACCTTCCTTTGGCTAATATGTTTAATGTATTGAAGGCGTTTACTTTTTGTAGGTGTGTTAGTTGAACCCAATTTCAAAAGATATTGTAGATAAATCCGGAGTAAAACAGGACCAGAATCGTTACGTAGGAAAAATTAACAAGGGAACGTTTTATATTTGACGTAACTTCAAGGACCGCGTGGCAAATGAATGTCCACTTAGAGTTAAATACAATAGACAGTCCAACACGCGTGGCCGATGCGGCGAGCTGACTCAAGGGGTGACCTTGCTAGATGACATTGGTGAGCACGGACGCTTCCTGTTATCTCATTTGCGATACTCCCCGACACTCGCGACCGGCATTAATCATTACTGGAACAAAGAATGTCCACTCACGGCAATTGTAATTAGCACGCGTCGACCTTGAAACACGCATTATCTCGCCTGCCTCGGTCACCATAGCGAAGCACGTCACAAAGGACTTTTATTAACTAGCTACGTACGCAAACAAGAACATTTTCCTCGATCATTGTTTCTCAGTTTTATGTGCGGTTATACAACTAGGAAGTCCTTATGTTAATAAATATAGTTGTAGTTATTAGGGGTCGTCCATTAATCACGTGAGGCTCGAAATGGGAGGGGGAGGGGGTTTGACAAAAAATACGAAATATCACAAGTGGAGAGGGGGGTTGTAGTAAGATTATCACGTGTATTTATTTTTCCGTCAACCGCGCGATTTCTAAACCGAAAAGCGGCCTGTAATGTGACCTTGACTTGCCTGTACATGTAAATTAATGTCACAAGCATGAACCTATAATAGTCTAGAGATGCACAATTTTCGTCCTTCATGCATCCTCACGCGACGATCGATCGGTAGATCGAGAGAGATTATCTGCATAGTGCGCGAAAATGATCACGCCGAGTGGCTTGATGAAACCGACGCTGATCTTCAACAAAGCGCAGTGCCAACAACTGACTTGCAAGATGCTTATCCAGTTGTTAGTGTTGAAGAAAGTCTTGCTAATCCGTTGTACGAGGACAATGTAAATTAATTATGTTCATGTAGGTACTAGTACAATATTAAATAACTATTTTCGTGTACTAGTACAATATATGTTTTTCGCATGATTACACCATTCCTTTAATATTTTTATGCCAGTCAAAAACAACCTGCAACCTTTCTGTGTAGACATTTTTATCATGGTGCTTAATTTCAGAATATAACCAGATTATACTTTATAGGTACTAAAAACTACACGTGATTTTGGGTGGGGGGAGGGTTAGTCTTAAACCTCACCACGTATCACCAAAAGGGAGAGGGGGTGTTAAAAATGCTAAAAAAACATCTCGTGAAAAGGACGGACCCTTATTTGTAAAATATCTATTAACCTTAAGTATAAAACTAGATAGAAATATAAATAAAATTTCTTTTCCGTTTAATGTTAAGATATTTCTTTCTTAAATGCAGTAATAGATTTAAATCTGTTGAATTATTGTTTAATATACATTTTTGCATAAACGTCTTCATATTTTCAATATGTTTTTTTAGCATTTTACCAATGCCTTCATTGCGGAATATTGAAAGCATATTATTTCTAAACTGAGATGGCAGACTTATACTTATAGTGGATGATTATAGAAATAAACATACTCGTAAATAGAAGAAACACGTGTAAATGTACTATGGAATAAACCGACAAGTAGAGCAGTTGTGTGCTCAGGGCGAACGGTACGACGTCAACGTCATACTAATATCGAGTGCGCAGTGGCGACTGGCGACCGCGCAAACATGTTTACCACACTCACAAAGTTCAAGGCCCGGACTAACGACAACTGTGGAACAATGTACTTTCCGTGCGAAGGTTTCCTCGAGGACACGCCGCTGAACAGCGGACGTGCAACTGCTTATTTGACCCCTCCTGTGACTTCAAAAAGCGAGGACGACACAATTGCATTGAGGAATTCAAGTGAATACGAATTATATTTAACACGTGCTACAACAGAGAATTAACAACACACGTACGTAGGTATATATTTTTATGTATAGCATCTGAAAAATATTCAGGATTTTAAAATTTTGAGCGATGTTTTATGATGCACGCAAATTTCGAAAATAAGACCATAGCATATGCACCAACACATTAGAAGCAATAACACACAAATTATAACATTTCTTCTTCTGAATTCTAAACGATAAAGATGTTCAAAATTACTCAATATTTTCAAGCTGCACAAATTTATAAACTTTTAATAATATACTTTATATGTTGCACATTAATTTATAAATGTTATGAAAAAGAAAAACTAAAAAAAATTCTATGATTAATTTGTACAACAAATACTTTACATTATATTTTTTACTTCTTATAAGACGGCTTAACTACAATCCTACCTGGTGGTAAGTGGTGATGAATCGCTAGATGGTAAAAAATGCTTAATAGAAAATAATTGCTAAAATATGTACAAATTCTAACTAGAAACAAACTCTGATACACGGACATGTGTAATAAGTGCAATATGAACTAGTGCTGCCCTGTGATCTACAACAGTCCACTCGTCAACAGTGACAACAACAACAACCCTAAACGGTACAACTATGGAGAGACCGATGTTCAGAAACGGACTATTACGGCTCATATTTGATAATGAAATAATTAATTTTATTGGTATCATTACAGCGCGTAAGTGAGACAAATAGAAGTTTGACGCCATAGAGATATATGCCAACGCTATAGCTAACGAGCAATGGAGACGGCGCAAACCGCTAAAAAGAACCCCTTTGTCGTATCTCCTAAGTTTCAAGGCCCTTGTTGCCTCAGCCAGTATCGGAATCCTCGGCGTCGACATATCGAGTGACGTGCAGTTTCGTGGTCGCTTGGAAGAGAAGACCAAATTGGCCTCTAAAAAAGCTTGGCGTGCTCAGCAGAGCGGGACAGTATTTCATGCCGGCACCGCCTGCAACTTTACAAGGCGCAGGTTCGGCCGCACATTAAATACTGTTCCCATCTCTCGGCTGGGGCTCCCTAGTGCCAGCTCCTTCCACTTGACCGCATCCAGCGCAGAGCGGCTCGAATCGTCGACGACCGAGTGCTTTCCGATCGACTCGATTCACAGGCGCTGCGAAGAGATGTTGCATCTCTTTGCATTTTCTTTCGC
The DNA here is from genome assembly GCA_907164705.1 of Parnassius apollo. Lineage (NCBI taxonomy): Eukaryota > Metazoa > Arthropoda > Insecta > Lepidoptera > Papilionidae > Parnassius > Parnassius apollo. The sequence goes on from CAJQZP010000851.1 coordinate 11,133,353, forward strand.
ATATACCATGGGGAGTGCTCTGAGGAATTGTTCGGATTAATCCCAGCCACCAAATTTCGTGAACGCACTACGCGGCAAACGTCCCGATACCATCCACACCATCTGGATGCTTGGCGGTCCACCACTGTACATTTCACAAGGAGTTTTCTTCTGCGTACGACCTCTCTGTGGAATAGTTTACCACCGGCGATTTTTCCGGACCGATACGACCTGGGGACCTTCAAGAAAAGAGCTTACTCCTTTCTAAAGGGCCGGCAACGCACCTGCAATTCCCCTGGTGTTGCAGTTGATCATGGGCGGCGTCACTTAACATCAGATGAGCCGCATGCTCGTTTGCCCCCTCTTCTATAAAAAAAAGACGGTAGAAGCTGATTGCATCCGTCTAATGAGTTGGGGACCATTATCGACGCTAGTAATTTTATCATTAAGCCGCAAACAGAACTCCTGTTGAATAGAATTCGTTGTACAAAATTGTACAAAAATAACTTGTAAAAAATTAACTCTAGTATCAATATTTATATTTATATTGTGTGTATAAAGGTGACTTACGAAACGCGTGGTTCTTTTATTATTTAAGTTTCGGACTAGAATTCAATAACTTACTAGTTCCTGTACTATACTTAGTTAGAATGGAGGTCGCCAAAATGTCGACCACAGCACTTCGCCCCCTGTCTTTAACAGTGACTTGCGTCTGTAAAAGCGTTTAGCACTAAAAAAATCTGACGACAAAATACAAATAATCTGGAACAAAATACTTTAATTATTTCCGTCTGCGCTACAGTAATGATTTTGAATGAACTATTAGAACAAGGTCTTCAAAATTATAAGCCTACATACGACCAAGAATCAACATAATGTTAAGTAATAAGGTAACTTAGACGGTTAAATGTTAACCGAGAAATATGAAATCCTACTTGCTGGCCTTTACACATTTTTCAACTATTCATACGAATAGCATAGCTATAGTATTAAAAAGGAACTAATCAATGATTTATAAAAGTATTAGTAGTATGTAGTAGTACCAGGCTCTCGTTCAGCTTCCGAGACACAGATTGTGAGATCAAAACCACACCACTTACATGTTTGTTAGACAAAGAATAAAAAACACGGAGAAATACTGCATTGTAAAATACGATAATGTCCCCGTCATTGGATTCGGCTTAGGAGCACATGAATATATAAATTTTATTTATAATTTACCACAACGCCGTGCTTTATCTATAGATTACGTATTTCGTGAAGTGGCACTATAAAACTGTACCCCTCAAAACAAGTTTTATAGAGAATCACTTACATGCTTCCGGTACACAAACCTTGAAATTAATGCCGTCTAAATTACTAGACGTAGATTTTTTGCATTACAAAATATTTTGATATTGAACAAAGCTGATGTAGTCAACTTCCTACTAGAATTAGAAGTTGTTTCAATGTGATCTTTCATTGTTTTATACACATTTTTAGGTTTAACTTTTATGCCCATAACAATAAGAATAAATAACGAGGACTGCGGTTGGAGGAACATTTGGTGATGAAAGTATTAATGAGAATGGTGAAAGCCTCCTCACCGTATGTGTGGAAAGGAATCTTTTTGTGACGAACACTTTCCTTCGTCTTAAGAAGATTCACATGTATACTTGGGAAAGAGGTGATGATAGAACCATGATAGATTTCATAACTGTGGATGAAAGAATGAGGAGCGCAGTGGTGGATACAAGGGTTTACCGGGGGTCCAACGTAGGGACAGACCACTACCTGGTCTTATGCCGAATTAGGGGTTTATTCAGACGTTGGCGGCATCGGACATCTGTGTCTACCACTGCGTTACAGCGTATAAGAATTGAGAGGTTACAAGATGAAGATGTGAAAGACAAGTACAAATGTAGACTGAGAGAAAATATAAGTGATTTGGATGAGTTGTGTGTGAATGAGTTAGACTTGGAGAATGTGTGGCATAATGTTAAGAAAGGTTTAGTGGATGCAGCTACCGAAGTATCTGGTGTTAGTAAGAGAACGAATGAAAGGAAAGACAATACGTTATGGTAGGATGATGAGGTACGTATGGAAGTTGAAGCAAAGAAGAGAGCATGGCTAGTTTTACTAGAGACCAAAGCTGGTAATTCTAGCGGTGAGAATGATGAGATTGAAAGAAAAAAGGCAGAGTTTAAACCGTCTAAATAAGAGAGTAAAAGAATTAGTTGAAAGGAAAAAGCAAGAAAGAACGGATAAGAATGATATCGGATAACTTCCAGGCAAATATTAAAATGTTCTGGAAACTCGTAAGAAATACCAGGGGACATTCAAAACAGCCTAGATTGAATGCGATACGAGACGAGAATGGCTGTATTCTGAATGATGAAGTGTTGAGTCTAAAGAGATGGAAGGAATATTTTGAAATTTATGAGTGAGGAGACGTGTGAACTAAATGAAATAGAAATTCCGAAAGAAGATGAAAGAGATAGGGAGATAAGTATAGATGAAATAATGAAAGCAATGAAAAGCGTGAAAGTAGGTAAGGCAGCCGGATATGATAGAGTTTCACTCGAAATGCTAAGGGCTGGAGAGGACGTGGTGGCAGGCCTGCTGTACACCTTGTTTAATTTATGTTGGGAACTAAAGCGGGTACCGGGAGACTGGTGCAAAGCCGTGATAGTCCCAATATATAAGGGAAAAGGGTCACAGCAGTATTGTAAAAACTACCAGCCTTCTTAGCATTGTGGGAAAACTGTATGCTAAGGTACTAATTGAAAGAGTTATGAAAGAAACTGATGAAAAAATTTGGGATGTGCAAGCGGGATTTAGAAAGGGAATGGGGTGTACAGATCAAGTCTTTTCCATGCGCATGATCGCGGAGAAATTTTTGGCGAAAAACCAAAAAGTTTTTTGTGCGTTCATGGACTTGGAAAAGGCTTATGACAGAGTGGATAGGGATGTGTTATGGCAAACGCTGAACGCATTTAGGTTGAGCGCTGGTTTAATACAGGCATTAAAGTCTCTGTATAGGGACTTTAATGCCTGTATTAAACCAGCATTGGCATTAAAGTCTCTGTCGAGTGCTTGTGTTAGAATCAACGGGGTCTACTCGGACTGGTTTGGCATCCATAAAGGTGTCAGACAGGGCTGTGTAGCTTCCCCGTGGCTGTTCAACCTATTTATGGACAGTTGTTTGGAAAATTTGAAAGTTGAAGAATGCGGGTTAAGAATGGGTGAGTTAACCATCAAATGCCTTTTGTAAGCCGATGATCGTCACACTTGCGTCGTCGGCGGCCGAGTTGCAAATGATGGTTACATTAATGAACAGGTCATTAAAAGAAAGGGGAATGAAAGTGAACACAAATAAGACGAAAGTGATGGTTTCTGAAAGAGAAGAAAACGAAACGGTATGTGAAATAAGAATAGAAGGAGAGTTAATTGAGCAAGTGGATGAGTTCGTATATTTGGGATGTGTATTCAGCAGGGATGGGAGATATGATAAGGATATTGAACGACGAGTGAATGTAAAGTAAATGAGGCTCTACACTCTATTGCGAAAAGTCAGAATGTGTCAAAAAAGGCACGTATGTCAATTCACAATGCTGTATTAGTCCCTACTTTAACATATGGTAGCGAAAGTTAGGTGTGGCAGAAGAAGCATGAGAGTAGAATAAATGCAGAAGAAATGCGGTCGCTAAGGAGTATGTTAGGGCTGAATCTGAGTGACAGGGGGAGAAACTGTGTGATAAAAGAAGAGTGTGGTTTGCAAGATGATGCAGTGACCAGGATTAAGAAACGAATGCTTCGGTGGTTTGGTCATGTAGAAAGAATGAATGCGGAAAGACTGACAAAGCAAATATATGTTGCAGAAGTGAATGGAAGAGTCGGAAAGGGACGTCCTAGGCGGAAGTTTGTCGACCAAATTGGCGATATACTATAAGTGGGCCAAATTAAGAGTACCCTTAACCGACGAGCATGTATGCGTAGGTATATGGATGTGGAAGAGGCGAGAGAGGTATGTCAGGATCGTGCTAAATGGAAGTCTGTAGTCTCTGCCTACCCCTCTGGGTGACAGGCGTGAGTGTTTATATGTTTTATGTTTTTTTATATGGATGATATCAAATTAACTTATCATAAAAATCAACTAATATTTGATGATCGACTTATCTGACCATTAATATAATTTTGATCTTTCTTCGGTCGTGTCGGTTTACCGTCCCATCGGGTTATGAGAGTAAGGCAAAAGAGAGTGCACTTGTGCTTGCATACACTGGCGCTAATCCTGTGCTACGCAGATTGAGACTGGCAGCCGTGAACAAAATTCGGTCTGGAGGGCATTATTTATATAATTTGTTTCACATTTCAACTTAAACCTAAGACATAGCAATGCAATCATATCTTGTATTTATATCGAAAAAATACGTGAAATAGTTTCAGAGCTTTCTTGTTCATTTAAATTTGAACTTTTAAAAATGCTCATAGTATATCAAAGTTCACGAGGTTACTAAATGTATAAAATTTACAATAAAAAAATAAAAAATCTGAGCCCAATCAATGCCATTGTGAAGCCCCTCCCCCCCATATATATATATAACCAACAAGCAGACTAAACTCTGGAACTTACTCTGCGAAAAAGATTAGTTTCACTAGACAGCAACTTTTCAGTTCTTCACATAACATAATGCCTTTTCTGATTTTGCCATAGAGAAATGCGGCCGATTTAGAAACTATTTCGTTTTGCCGAAGAGAACCTAAAGACTTCTTTATAAAACATGATTGATGAGAACCCTTCTGAATGAGGTGATCAATACAGCTTGCATTTATAATAATTAATTGTTTAACCTATTTTTATTTTAAATGTTAGTTTGGAAAAAACATCCTGCTGAGTGTCTTAATGATTCCACCTAAGATAGGTTCTAGCTATTTTTTTTAGAATCGGTTGTAAAAATTTCTTTACTCATGTGATAAAAGAAAAAAAATTCAATAAAATTTTTATAACGTACATTGAATAAAATATTCCGTTCTATTCTATTGTATTCTTGTCTATTTAATTCACTGGCCACTAGAGTATAGGAACAAGTCAGTATGTCACTGTAAAATTTCTCGAGCAGGTCTTATAGCTTTCGATTAATCGGAGACTGTCACCGTGGTCGTAAATTAGCAAAGGTAACAACATCATTACCATCATTACATTTTTGTCCTAATAACGATAATGAGTAAAAAAAATTTGCTTTGGATTGTGCATACAAAATATCATTTAGACTTCCAGGGTTGGACGTATAGTAAAGACCGTTTGGCGAAGCGTACAGCGCGACGTTATAACAATGACAAAGATCCTCCGTCCTAAGGGACGGCCGCTCGAGTTGTATTAAACGCGCGTAAAAAACCGACACCACACGGATCTCGCGCCAACTTGTGGGCCATCACTCCAATATATACCAATGTAGACCAAACACCCGCTCTACACGGCGACCAATGCTATTGGCCACTACATTCACCACTGTGTTGGCCAACGTGTAGAGCCGCCGTAACGGGTATCCACCGAAATTGTTGGCAACTTTTGTGTTTCCAACTGTTTGCAAATCACCAAAGTGCAACTTTTGTTTCCATTGTGTACATACCGAGTTAAAATCGCCAAATTGTTGATAAACATTTCAGTTGACAACTAGCTGTCTCCACCAAAGTTTTGTAGGCAAAAAGGCTTCAAACGACGATATTATGCATGCAGATATTTTTCCATGCATCCTTTTTCATGTTTATATTTTTGTAATTTTCATTACTCTCATCGCATAATAAACTTTGTTTATAATATGTATAACTACTCCACGTCATGTTTCCAACGAATGTTTCCTACAAGCGTCTCCATGGAACGCATAAATGTTTGCAACAAGCGTATTTATTCATCTGATGTTTACCGCCAAAAATGGAAACACGTTTCCCGACATTTGTTTTCAATTTTTGTTGCCAACACAAGGTAAGTACAGAAACTTTTGTCCACAACACGTGTTGACAGTACGAAAGTTGGCAATTTTTCTTTGGTGGAGACCCGGCTCTAGCCTTACACATTCTTCTGTTACGGGCTCTGTATAAATGTCTTGAAACAGATGTTCTTTTTTTTTTAAACTGAAGGAACAAACGAACTAACAGCTTACCTGTAGCTAAGTGGTTAGTGGTGTGTCCGTGGACACCTGCAGATGTGTTGTCACATCTGAGGATTAAGATCGAATACCTCACAGCCTGTAATTATACCGGCTCTCTGTACTCTACAGAATGGAACACAGCTGTGCAAGCACTGGCTATTTGGCGCCATAAATAGGTACGAGGATGGTACTCCGCCCAGACGGACTTAGGAGTCCGAAAAGGAATCCTATAACCTACTAAAATAATGTTACATTCAATCCTCTTTTTCAGATTCAGTTATTACATAAATTAATAAATATCTTTGTATACCTAGCACAACTTACAGAAACAAATCACACGAGTTGAAAAAATATGGTGTCATAAACTCATAAAATAATATATTGACATGTCATTAAACTACCATCCCAACGGTTTAGTAAGCTCAAGTAGAAATGTTCCGGCCATATACATATTATATACTAGGTATATACTATAAACGGTTAAACTGTTCTCATATGGCAGCACGAGGGACCGGTAGGCGAAAAGTAGGGTGACTTCTACTAGATGGAGTAGCAACCTAGTAGTACATGCAGCAAGTTGATGGATGCAGGTGGCTCAGGACCGTGCTTTGTGGCATTTCTTGGGGCAGGCCTATATGTTCAGCAGTGGTCTTGTGAAGGTCTGTAATGATAATGGTGTTGATGAAACTACTAAAATTCTGTAGTAAATATGTTATTCGAATATGTCTTCATAGAATAAATAACAGAGTATTAATATCGTATAAGAAATAATCAGAATATTTTTTTCTGAATTTAACAACAATTAGGTACTTCATAAAATGTTTAATCCTATGCGCACAACACTAAGCCATATATATAAAATATATGTAATTATTTATATCATAGTGGGCAATTTGCGCCAGTCACCAGATGCTTTACGACCACCTGCAGAAGCCCTTAAACCATGTTTTTACGAATGCGCCGTCTGACAAAATGCTTCCAGGTGCTTTGGAATCTGAGCCGCTCAATTCATTGTAATTGCACGTTACGAGCGCCAATGTTGCTGACCTTATTATTCTTATTTGCAATGGGTATGAATACGACGAAGTTTACATAAGTAATCTATAAAATTGTTCATTGAGAGTGTATTCAAGTTGAGTGGTAGGGTAGGAGGTATTCGTTTTGTTTACTTCCTAATATTGTTAATAAAAAGTTTAAGTGTTTGAATGTTCATTGTTCAATCATGTGGATTTAATTGAAACGTAGGAGAGAGGTTAATTTTTTATGGGATAGACACAGGGGTCTTTGCAAACATTTTGTCCAAATACTTCCAAAGCGCCCATTTGTTTTCGATATTTTTTACCCTATCATGAAGGTTTGCTATGATGCTATGATAAATCATTTATTTCATCATCATCATCATCATTACAGCCCTTCACAAGTCCACTGCTGAACATAGGCCTCCCCCAAGTAATGCCACAAAGCACGGTCTTGAGCCACCTGCATCCATCGACTTCCTGCATGTCTTACCAGGTCGTCACTCCATCTAGTGGGGGATCGCCCTACATACGCCTACCGGTACGAGGCTACCACTCGAGAACCTTTCTTCCCCATCGGTTATCGGTTCTTCAAGCTATATGGCCGGCCCACTGCCACTTCAGCTTACTAATCCGTTGGGCTATGTCGGTCACTCTGGTTTTACTGCGGATATCCTCATTTCTGAGTCTATCACGCAGTGAACCTCCGAGCATAGCCCTCTCCATAGCTCGCTGAACGACCTTGAGCATCCTCATACGGCCAGGTGAAGGACCACGTCTCAGATCCGTAAGTCATCACTGGCAACACGCACTGGTTACACACTTTAATTTTCAGAGATTGAGGTATACCTGACGAGAAGATGTGTCGTAATTTCCCGAACGCTGCCCAGCCGAGTTGAATCCGTCGATTGACCTCTCGGTTGAAGTTGGACTTACCTAGTCGGACTATTTGTCCCAGGTAAACGTACTCGTCAACAACTTCGAGCATAGTGCTTCCAACAACTACCGGCATAGGTGTGACATGGACATTAAACATGATCTTTGTTTTGTCCATGTTCATCTTAAGACCTATCCGTTGGGAGACACCATTGAGGTCATTGAGCATAGTGCTAAGGTCCTCCAGCGATTCTGCCATAAGGACTATATCGTCGGCAAATCGAAGGTGAGTGATGTACTCGCCATTGATGTTAATACCGTATCCTTTCCAGTCCAGTAGCTTGAAAACGTCTTCCAACGCAGCGGTGAAGAGTTTCGGGGATATAACATCACCCTGTCTTACACCTCTCTGCAGTTGGATAGGTTTCGTACTCTGGTTCTGTACTCGGATAGCCATCGTAGCCCTACTGTACAAACACTTCAGCACTTCAATATACCGACAGTCAACTAGGCACCGCTGAAGTGACTGTAGCACCGCCCAAATTTCGACGGAATAGAAGGCTTTCTCATAGTCCACATACGCCAGGCAAAGTGGCAGATTGTACTCTTCGGACTTCTGTACAATTTGCCGAAGGGTATGTATGTGGTCTACGGTACTGAAGCCTTTTCGGAAACCGGCTTGTTCGGGAGGCTGGAAGTCGTCCAGTCTGCGTGCGAGACGATTCGTAATGACTCTCGAAAACAGCACGTAGACGCGGCTCAGAAGGGAAATCGGTCTGTAGTTCTTCAAAAGAGCGTTGTCGCCTTTCTTAAAGAACAAGACCACCGCGCTTCTGCTCCACGCCTCCGGAGTAGTGCCACCATGGAGGACGGAATTGAAGAGCTTCTGAAGGACTTCAAGTACCGGTGTTCCACCCGCTTTCAGAAGCTCAGCTGTAATTCCATCCTCGCCCGGGGCCTTGCCATTTTTAAGGTGGTGGAGAGCCATTCTAATCTCGCTCAGACTGACGTCCGGGATATCATCGGAATAGTGTCGTATAAGACTTGCTCTTGGATTGTTACTCACACTTGCGTGTGGCTCCAACGATGATGTGTACAGCTGCCCATAGAACCTCTCAATCTCACTCAGAATCTCAGGTGTCCCGGAAACGATGTTGCCACACTCAGTCTTCAGCCTTGACAGTTGGCTCTTTCTAGCAGACAGATGTCTGGCAAAGACTTTGGAGCCCTGGTTCCGCTCGATCGCTTCTTTAATACGAGCAGTATTAAAGTTGCGTAAGTCTCGCCGCATGCATTTGGAGATCTGTCTGTTCAGTTGCCTGTATGCTGTCAAATCTGTTGATGATTGCAGCCTCATCTCCCGTCTAACAGCCATGAGATTAAGAGTGTGATCGGAGAGTTTTTGTGTTCTTCTGCGGCGGGTCTTGCAGAACTTAGCTCCGACCGCATGGACAGTTTCCACGAGCTTGTCATTCATATCGTCCACTGCATTGCAATCCTCTAGGCACTGAAAGCGGTTTAGTAACTCGAGCTGAAAGGTTTCGGGATTCTGGATTAGAGCACGAGGGGTCGGAGCGTTGACTTCATTAGACGAGACCTCTCCAACTTAACGTTTAGGTTCAGTGTGCCTCTACCCATTCGGTGATCGCTGCCAGTTTTCACCCTTGCGATCACTGAGACATCACTGAACAGTTGGCGTCTGGTCGTCATAATGAAGTCAATCTCATTTTTTGTCGAACCGTCGGGGCTCGACCAGGTCCACTTCCTGTGGGTCCGCTTCTGGAAGAAAGAGTTCATCATAAAGAGTGCCTCTTTCTTCATAAAGTCGGCCAGCTGCTGGCCCCTTCGGTTCTGTTGCCCTACTCCAAATTTCCCCACCTTCAGCTCACCGCTTTCTCTTGTGCCTAGTTTTGCGTTGAAGTCTCCACTCAACACCGTGTAGTGGGTTTTGGAGGAATGCATGGCTCTAGAAATATCCTCATACATTTCCTCCACCTCCTCATCGGGATATGCCGAGGTTGGTGCGTAAACCTGTATGACCTTCAGCGAATACCGTTTGGTGATTATGAGTATCAGGTACGCGACCCTCCTCGACACACTCCCAATCTTTACAACGTTGTTGACGAGAGACTTGTGGACGATAAATCCGACACCTCCTTGGGACAGATGGTCGCCCTCCCGGTGGTAGAACAAGTTGCCGGACTCGAGGATTGCCGTATCCTCCTCCTCTCTTCAGACCTCGGATAATCCAATAATATTCCAGCGCAACTTGTCTACCTCTTTTTCAAGCTCCATCATTAATTTACATAACATTAAAATACAAAAACTTAAATACTATATAAAAACTAAAAACTTAAATTATCATACAACTTAAACATCACACACATCACAATTATCATACTTGGCACTATACCGCAGGGAGTAGGAACTCCCCAAGAGTAGGAACTGGGGGAGTAGGGGAGTAGGAGTGGCTGCGTTTCTTCGCTGAATGGCTATAACCACAGCCCTCTTATAACCATCAAATGCTTTCAAATAGTGAACTGAACGAATTGCGAATATCAGTTCGAATCCTTAATACCTAAATTACCAATTTACGTCGTACAACTTATAAATGTTAGCTCTTGAACATATTATCATTTCTGATAAATTTTACTACAACTGCCACGCGTGGTAGACGGGTTTGCTTAAATCTCGTACCGGAGGACCTGTTAAGAGAATTTCAAGTTCATCTCCTAGATAAGCTGCTACTAAACAGATGTCATAAACTTTAGAAATTTCTTTTTTATAATGATCATAGTGATACCGATTTATTACGACGCGGAAGGTGCGATAGAAGAAAATAAAACTGGAGAAGAGCAGCAGCAGCATCTTCCTGATAAAAATATAAACATACATATACAACCGGCCAAGTGCGAGTCGAACTCGCACATGAAGAGTTGGGTACCATCGTAAAACACGTTCTAATAGGGTAGCCAGCTTCAATTTTTTTATTATTTGTTGTTATAGCGGCAACAGAAATAAGCAATCTGTGAAAAATTTTACTGTCTTTTTTTATAGAATATAAATATAGATTGACAAACGAGCACACAGTCCACCTGATGGTAAGTGGATGCTGTGAGCTGTGACCCATAGACATATACATTTAATCTCGATTAAGAATCAAATTCAAATGCGTTGTCACCCATGAGGACTATGATGGAATGCCTCGATTACAGTAAAATGAGGCTCCGGTTCTCTGCACTCACCATACGAAACACAGTAGCATTAAGCTGCTATTTTACCCTGATATTCTGTGAGAGCGTGGTCCTTCCCCGGTCGAGCCAGCCCATTCGTGCTAACGACTGTACATGTATTTCATCATCCGTAACGACTGTTACGGATGATGAAATACATGTTAGCCTATTAGGGATCATGAGATACAGCCCGCTGACAGACAGACGGAGAGACAGCGGAGGCTTAGTAATAGGGTTGGTTGTCCTTCGGGTACGGAACCCTAAAACCTGCGATTGCTAATCCGCCTGACAAGCGTAACAACGATGGCACTCAAGACCCTGTGAGGCAATCCATATTGTATGAAGGTCTACCAGCTGCAGTCTTTTGTCAGGATGTGAATGAATGAAGAGAATAACATATTATTGCATCTAACTGCTCTTCACTGCTTAGTAATATAATTTGGGACTTTTGTAGAGAGACAAGTAGCAAATAACGGCCTCCATACGCTCTACTACTTAGTACTACCACTATCGCGTTACTGAGAGGATTTTGGAGCAGAGAATAGGAGATGAAATGAGGAAGTGAACGTTCTCAGACGCATTCAATGAAAATGTTTTTATTTCACAATAGAAATCAATCTCGGTAGCTTTGTGTTCTTACGGCCTTAACCCGTTTGTGTGAAGGTAACCTTTAGTGATGTAAATAGGCAGAAAACCCGCCCAATGCCAGGAACCCGAGTTGCATGTTTACATTCAACGTTTTGTTTATAATATTGCTAGCTAATATAATGGCAGCAATTTTCACTTAACAAAAGTTGCACATTCATCAGTATATTGTTAAAAAAAGGTGTTTTCTTTGTAAATATATTTTATTTTATTTGACTTAACACTAATACAAAACAATTTTTAAATTACTCAAATATAAGAGGAAATGCATTCTAAGCTGAGAGACAAGACGGTGTATTTGTAATGTGTTCATCACCTTGTTTATAAAAACTTCAAAAAAACATGCAAAAGGAGCGACTATACAACAATGAGTGACTAGACATTACATATGCATTCTGCAGGAGCACAACCAGCCTTTGATATTAAAACTTCATGTAATTCACTTACGGAATCTATAAAAAGAAATATTTTACACGCATCGCAATTTTGCATTACAAAAGCATTTTAACTTAAATATTCTTAAAGATGTATAGAAATAACCTCTGAGATCACCTCTAGTGTGAAGAAATCAAGGTGACTTCAACAGTGGCGTGACCTTTAATTCTTTCCTGAAACTATTTTTAAAATAAAAACGTGCAAATTCAGGACAAACGGATACTGTTTACACTAGTAAATAGCATCTGCTCATATTGAATTTTAATAGAATTCAGTTTCAACGAAAATTATAAAAGGTTTCGAGGTAAATTTTTAAATCCATTTTATATCATATAATTCAAAGCAACCCCTCTGGGTGACAGGCGTGAGTGTTTATGTTATGTTATGATCAATCATTCGACTTTGTTATTCATAATAAGTTGCTTCAATTATAAGCGTTAAGGCTTTGTTGTTACTAGGGTCTTTTTCTTTTTATAATCCACTTTTTTTGGAAGTAGGGGTGAAAAATAAGTACTCATGCCGCCTGATGGTAAGTGGAAAGAGTGGCCGATAGACATCTATATCTCGATTTAAAATCAGCATGCAGATGCTTTGTCTCCCGGCAGTGCGGTGCGAGCGGTGCCACGGAACCGGGCGTCATCATCTGGGGGGCGCCAAAATCAACCGAAACGCTTCCACCGGGGACCGGTCACCAATTCACTCACTCTTTTCACTAACATTCCGTTTTATTGACGCTTATCAGGTAGTCAAAGCACGAGTATTTTGTTGCTTACAAGCCAGTAAGTGACTCTTCGGAAAAAGGAATTACTGGCCTCTTTCTTGATGCGATTGTACAAGTGTTTGACTTAGACATCAATGATTGTCGAGGTCAGAGGTAGAATAATGGTGCGAACGTGGCAGGAAAATTTAAGATGTTCAAACCAGGATTTGACTCAATATTCTCCTCCATTTTACAATCCATGCGGAATAAATTAAACGCGATGAAATCAGTATGATTAATTTTATTCAATAGAACAACTGGCATGAAACTTTACAGGAATTGAGACTTAATTCGCCAAATAAGCAACATGACAAGCAGAAAACCGACGATACTTTATACTGATGATTCATATCATATATGGACACTTCGGTCCGGCATTTTTATCATCATCATATTCTACCATTTGTCGATTGTCACCATTTACTAATAGGGTGCACCATGTCGGTGGTATTTGGAGAGGAAGTTGGTATATACCCTTTAATAATACATAGTAATTAAAAAGTAGTACGAGTAACTCAGGCGACACGAGTAAGAGTAAGTAGCCGATACTCAATTTGATCCCCGCCGGATCTAATATTGCAATTTTTAGTGCTGCCTTATCACAAAAAGTTTGGTTATGTTTTATATTTATTTCACATATTTTTTTAAGTTTTGTAGATTACGAACCAAATTTTTTTGTACTTTGAATTTCATAAAAGGAAAACAAACTACGATTCACCTTTTTTTAACAATATACTGATGAATGAGCAACTTTTGTTTAGTAGAAATTGCTGCCATTATATTAGCTAGCAATGTTATAAACAAAACGTTGAATGTAAACATGCAACTCGGGTTCCTGGCATTGGGCGGGTTTTGTGCCTATTTACATCACTATGGGTTACCTTCACACAAACGGGTTAAGGCCGTAAGAACACAAAGCTACTGAGATTGATTTCTATTGTGAAATAAAAACATTTTCATTGAATGCGTCGGAGAACGTTCACTTCCTCATTATCATTGCAATTATTATCTACTTTATATATATATATATATATATATATATATATATATATATATATATATATATATATATATATAATATGTAACGTAATTAACGCACACTCACACCCTCAGACACTCCAATTGGTATATTATGTTATAATCATAATACATACATTGAATTTTTAGTTAAACATTTTTATGCACTGATTATTTATCAAATAAGTTATACTAATTCCGGAAGATGTTGTGGTCACAGTACAAATCCACGAACGCAAAGACTTTAACGTTCTTGAAATAAAGCTCATTTTTCTTTATTTTTATTGAATGACAGAATTAGTAATAATACAAATAAAACTGCACTCTTAAAAGTCTTATTACCTTAAGTTACGGTACATTTCAGTTTGTTTTGACTGTACAGATTTAGTGTGACTGTAATTTACGTAGTTTTAATTATTTTTGGGATAAAAAATTACCTATATTAAAAATGATAGGAATAGATTCAGTAAACGATTCTATATACCTAGTTAGTTGGGATCTCTAAACTGGGAGTTTGGGATCTATAAACCTGGTTAGTTGGGATCTCAAGGGACCAAGGATTTTGTACCATTTAAAGAGGTTTTCATTTATCCAGATTTCCAATTAGACAGGTTTAAAATTTAGTTGTCTCATTTATAGAGGCCCCGTGTTAAAAATCTATATACTAACTAAAATAATCGTGTCGAAACCTGTCCCAACCTGATAAATTCTCACTTATAAAGGGAATTAAGCTCTAGAGTTCCAATTATAGAGGTAAACATCGAAAAAATCCTACAAAACAAATCTCATTTAACCAGGTTCGAAAAGTCCCATTAACAGAGGTAATTCGATGAAAAAGTACCGGGACCTCATTGTAGTTCTCAATAATAAGAGGTTACTCATATATATATATAAAATATATGTATATATATAAAAAAAAACAAAAAAAAAAACCGAAAAAAAAAAAATTAATTCAAAAAACGACGCCCCGCTGGAACACCCGCCCCGGGAAAAATTAAGATATATATATATATATATATATATATATATATATATATATATATATATTATATTTTATAAAGTTGAACGAATTTTTTAATTATACAACATTATTTAATAAAATAATTTTTACAGATTATATCCGGGTTAACATTATGGAAGAATGAACTGTGGTGTTCTTTCTTCTCCACTCAACTTCGAGTATATATTTTTATTTGTATGTATATTATGTTACGTGACATCTTTATCAATAGTAATCCGATTTTATTTTTAATGATTCTTTTTTGAAAATAGTTTATACTTTAGATGCGGTCCCTATATATTTTTAAAGAGTACTTTGAGACCTAAGTGTGGGAAAAAAGTGGAAGATGCATATAATATATTAATATTTAGACGGCATTCTTATTGTAGCCTTGAGCTTGTGGTATTTCTTAGATCTATCGAAAAGGGTGGGCCAATGTGTATGTTTTCGAGGCAAGAGTGAATAGGTTTTTGTTAAGTCAGTGCGCTTCACCATCTTAGGCTACATCACCACTTATCGTCGTGTAGGATTGCAGTTAAGTGCTGGCTTAGAATAGTAAGAAAGGTCAAAACATTAACCTTTTAATAAAAAGTAAATGCAGACAACAACTACAACAAAAAACAGAAGGTAGTGTTAAAATATAGCGTGTAAAAGCATTAAAGCTTCGATTTCAGAAGCTGTTGAATGAAAATTATTTTATTCTTCCTTTTAATTTTTTTTTATTTAATTTATTCTTATTTTTTTAATTATTGTAGTATGTATAATTATTAGTTATTACTCTAGCCAACTCTAGTACATTACACAGCTCTCATTTACACTTTCATATTTTAGTCTGTGAGCATACTTTATAAGGCCATTATTATTTTACTGTAATTATTGTTTAAGTTTTATAAGAAATATTCGAAAAAGGAACATTATATTTCCATGTATCGCGGCATTCATTATGCCAGGGCTGTTGATGACAAAGTCCATATAACGAAGAAAGAAAAAATTAATTTACTAAGGGGAGTTGTTAGAGGACAAGAAGGGGTGGCAACGCGAGGCTTTGCAGAAACCCGACTCCAGCGCGTGAGTGAGAAGCGCGCGGGTGCGGGTGACGGGCACCGCTGGCCCTGACTCTTGAAATAGTCTTCCGCATTAACGTCGAGAACGAAAATATCGCATGATGCTGCTGCACAAGGCCACCTGAACAACGCTCGTCCCTTGCTCTACACACCTTATAAGGATTAAAATTTATACATACGACATTTGAAACAAAACTGACATTTTTGTTTTAGACAAAAAACTTTATAATAATAATAACAATATCATTCCTTTCGGACCATGATCTAAATGAAATAAAAAAAATGAAACTAAAATATGTTAGTCACAACATTAACTAATTATAACTAAATTAATTCATATACCTTTGCCAATTATATTATGTTTTATAATTATTTTTTATTTTTTATTATTTAATATAATTATTTAACTTTTTTTTAATTGTTATCATTTAACATAAAAAGTTATATAAAATCAACAAACTATATTTTGGCCCCACCAGGCTTGTAAGCTGTAGTTTATTTTATTATTAATACCAAGTAATCTCAGATTTAGAAATATTTTACTTTTCCTAGTGAACTGCCAGCAAGGTCCAGACGTTGTTTTAAACGTAAATAATATGAGTGAACGGATCTTAACTGTACTCTACAACGGCTAACGTATATTTAGTTCGCCGTCATAAGCTACCTAATGCTCTCGATATAATTACAGCTAGTTGCATTTTCTTCGTTCAACCTTGTAGTGAAAAAAAGATAAACTATATTTTATCGTAGATAATATACGGTAGAGCCAGTCAAATACCTTGTTTTAATATTTAGATACTTATAGAGAATTTGGTTACCCACAAAAATCTCATCTCAAATAGATTATATTCCCTGCAAAGGCCGCTTTCAGTAATTAATAAATAAACATGCCAAAAATACAATTTCAATAGAGAAGGAGGCTGGGTACTACCACCTGCTTGAGATCCTATAATTAATAAAATTAAAACTAAACCCAAGCATACCACTGCAAGACTTCAAAATACAGTTAGTTCATTCTGCGTAGATCGGACCAAAGACAATAATTAAGAAGCTGAAGGTACTCCGGGTTAACTTTGACATCGGGACGTCAGTCACCTCAGTCCCCCGTGACCATGGGTGCTGGAAAGCACCCGAAACGTCGGGTATTAAAATTAATATAAATAAAACGCGATAAAATCCGTAAAAGTAGTTTTAATCAATGTATAGTGTTCGCGTAAATATAAGAAATCATTAAATAAACATGCCATTAAAAAAAATGTAATTCTTAATAGGTTATCTATCACGTTAGCAACATTAGAGCTGATTCTCTGAGTAAATTTAAAAGCTACTCTAATCGTCAGGTGCTGAAATGAAGATAATCAATTTCTTGGTATTGTTAGGGATGCCGCATACCACGATTTACATTATCAACATCAGTCGTATACAATTTCAGTTTACGCCTTTGTGTTTTAGTCTCTGTCCTCCTCCTAGTTTTGGTTTTATAAGGCGGCAAAGCGTAATATACCCTTACCCTCGCGTACCTCAGTAAAAAAAAAACAATTTTTAAATATTATAAGCCAGTGCTTGTCTACTGTCCCACCTGATGATGAATGTAATTATTACTACTGGATTCTACTGAAATACGTCACGACCTTGCACTGAACTAACGTCTGTACCATTCGACGTTTGTTTGAAGTCGTAAATCAAACGGCTCTCTGTAAACAAACTGCCCACTCTTTGCAAAAAGCTCAACGTTAAAAATGTATGCCTGGCCAATATTAACAACCTTGTTGAAAATTAGAATTAAGACGGTCAATGTTTCTGTGCCAACATTTTCAACGAAATTAATCTTGCGGTTTGTTAACGACTTTAAATTTTATTTGCATTTCAAATGCAGTGTGTAGATATTTACTTTTTGATTGGCAGATTGCTGTTTTTAAAACCCTAATTTAATTTACTCTCGAATATTTCTTTACATCATGTGCCAATATGTTCTATATTTAACGGAGGATTTCTGATGAGCTGCCTGTAGTAGCCCATGTTGTTAACATCGCAGATGTGCGATATAATAAAATAAAAACGTAAACAGTTTTTTGTCATTTTGATTGAAAATGAAAAAGTAAACAGTTTTTTTGTCATTTTGATCTTCACAAAAACCAATCATCGATTATGTAACTACTAATTGGTGATGTATGGACGTAAGTTTGGGTTGCCCGTTAATCTTTAACTCATTTAAATATGTTAAAATTTTAATACATAATAGAAAGGAATTTTAAAGCAAATCTCGCGCACACTCGACGTTATGTAACAAATTGGAAGAAAAAGGCTTTATCGGCGTACGCTAACCAAACGATTGGATATAATGCGTGCAAATAATCTACTATTGTAAAAATTTGGTTACTATGTCAGTTAATCCTTATTAAATTCTTATAAAAACAAGACCGAGAGAACAAGAGAAGTCGCCTTTCTCTGTCGATTTTACAAAAAAAAAAAGTCATTTGTAGTGTTTGTTTTATTCAATTGGCTGCTGTTGATATTTTGACAGTCATGTCATGCTATTACCATCAACAAAGCTCAGGGCTAGATGCTGAGAGTGGCAGGATTGGTTGTCAATATTAGCTGTTTTTCGCACGGCCAGCTCTACGTGGCTTTGTCACGTGTGAGCAATTAAAAAAATCTTTTTGTAGTAGGTATTAATCTCCGATGGCTATACATCCAATATGATATAAAAAACTTTGTTATAAGGAAATACAATAAAAAATAAGTTAAAAAGAGACAACTATATTTTTGGCGAATGAAATTTTTTCTTCCACAAACACCATTTTTGTAAATTTCTTCATTTTAAATATTACATATAAGGTGATTTTATCATATTAGGTCTCAACCTATAAAATTGCCTATTTTTATGAAATAAGTTAACGTATTTTTTCCTTATTTTTTATTTCTATTAATAACAGTAATCACCAATATAATAGATACGTCTTTGCCAACTGAGTGGCAGTTTAATGATCGAACTGTTTATTGAGTTTGTTACTTGAAGAAATCAGCTGGACGGGAGGCAACAAATTCTTCAAAGGCTTTTTGTACTGCCTAAAATTCAATACCCAAGAGTATTGAATTTTATTTTCCCGCCAAAAAGTTATCCGAATTCTGGAAAAAGTAGATCTGCAGGTGCAAGGTCTGATGAGTACGACTGATGACGGAAAGCTTCCAACCCTAGCTATTGTAACTTGGAGATCGTCTGTTGTGCAGTATGAGGTCGCGCGTTGTCGTGCAGAAGCAGCGGGAACGAGCGATTGACCAAAGCTGGTTGGAGACGTGCAAGCTTCTCCATCATTGTGTCCAGTTCTTCACTGTACACATCTGCCGTAATGCTCATCTTGCTCAAGCTGTGATGAATCTCACCGGCGCTAGACCATCAAACAGTGACCATCACTTTTCTAGTTACTACATTTTCTCGCTGAACGCTGGAGATTGTTTAACAGAATCCATTTTTCGTCGCAGGTAAATGCGGTTCAAAATTCCTTCGTTTGTGTGCCTGTTGAGCAGTGCAAGGCCCGTCTCGACGCGTACCTATTTCGCACTGGCAATCATTCACCTATTGGGACATCCATTTGTCAAGCTTCTTTACCTTGACAATTTGAAGCAAATTTTGGACCAATATTGTTTTGATGCTAACGTCGAAAACTGCTGTTAATTCAGCCGTAAATTGAGTATCATCAGATTCCACAATCGCCTTTAATTCGTCATTGTCGAGCAAAGTTTTTGGACGACCAAGGTTCATTCTTTAGGTCGAAATTTCACATAACAGAAACGGGCAAACCAATAAACGTAAATGTCGTTGACTTTGCTTGCCGCTTGTGCCGCGTTGCTGTCACGATGGTACTCATATTCCATAATTACTCGAACTTTTAAGTTATCCATGATGATGGAAAATATTCAAATGCTATGAAAACATAACGCTCCTCAATAAATATATGAATAATTTAAAAAAGAATTCCATATTTTTAAAATAAAATTAATTTAAAATTACAATTCTTAGGCAAACAAAAATTATTTTGATTTGAAATGGGCATTACTGCCTAACGGCAATTTCGTAGGTGAAGACCTGTTATACAAATGAATAGCTACTACCTATATACGCCCCACTGGGGCTGTTCTGAAAGGCTTAGCGCTCAGCTAGCGGCCCAAACGAAGTCGCGTCCAGCGCCAGCACCAGACGCGCCCCAGCGACCCCCAGGCAGCGGCCCATTACACATTCTTTGGTTACCCATCATCCATT
Source organism: Parnassius apollo (assembly GCA_907164705.1). Lineage (NCBI taxonomy): Eukaryota > Metazoa > Arthropoda > Insecta > Lepidoptera > Papilionidae > Parnassius > Parnassius apollo. Next base: position 11,153,770 of record CAJQZP010000851.1, read on the forward strand.
TATTATTATTATTATATGAGGTATCTCTATAGTTTTCTCATCTGGTTGGGTTCTATAAATTTATAATTGTAAGTGAAAATCATAACTATAAATAAATATCAATAAAATAAAATAAATACATAAAAATACATAAATAAATAAAAACCCTAACAGATGAAAGCCCTCGGCAGGGGAGACCAATCGGCCCCGGGTTAGAAAGAATGGGAAAGAAACCGGCGGACAATGCGAGCGGTATCGAGGAGCACCGCATTCTGCATTTGAGCCCGGAGCAGTCCGTCACGGAGTACCAGTCGCCTCAGTTGACCCGAGAGGCTGACTGGGATTAACCCGTTTGCAGAAACGACTACAGGTATAATTTTGGTCGACAGCCCACCCTACATAGCGGTCACCTCGTGCGCCGAGTGCAGATATTTTGTTCGCTTATCAGTTTCGGCTTTCACAAGGTTCTCGTCATACGGAATGGTAATGTCCACCAAAAATATCCTTGACTGTGCTCGGTCCATCAGCACAATATTAGGCTTATTTGCAAGAATAGTCCCGTCAGTGATGATGGCCCGGTCCCAGTAGAGCCTTGTGCGGTCATTTTCGAGCACAGCTTCCTGCAAGTACTTGTAATACGGCAATTTCCGATCCACGAGACCGTATTTCAGAGCGAGCTCCTGGTGTAAAATGCTGGTTACTAGGTTGTGCCTGTGCACTCAGAATTAGAAAGCACCGAACCACCGGAGATGACATGCCTAAGTGACTCACCGGAATGGCGACAAGCTCGACAGATGTCAACGGTGCCACGATCCACGATCTTAATAACCTGATCCTGTATCCCACAGACAAAACCCTCGACTTCCCCAAAGAGGTCACCAAAACGTAGCCAGTGGAGGGAGGCAACTATGTCCACGAAAGGCTCATGTAGAGCCTTGTAAAATCTCCCGTGGAGCTCTTTCTCCTTCCATACGGTCTCCCGGTCGGAAATGCTCTGTACTGCCGGGTATTGCCATTGCTCGTTGACATCATAAGAAATGACAACCCTGCCAGCCTCCATAATTACTTTCTGACGAGATCATCCGATCTCGTCAGAAAGTAATTACGGAGGCTGCACACTTCGCGATTATGCATGATAAGCGCGCTTAAAAAGCCACACCCACCATGTTTCCACGGCAAGTATAGCCTCATAATCGAAGATCTCGGATGATGCATCCTATGGTAGTAGTGCGAACTTTTCTATCCAGGGCGTTAAGTTCAGTTTGAGTCCACCTAAATATGCCAAAGGTATGCTTGTGTTTTATTCACACCGGACAAAAGGCTGTTAAGCACTTTTGTTAAACATGCATAAAACATTTCGCAAACTGACTGTTTCATACCAGCCTCATCAATACCGACGCTTTGTGATATACCCAGGTATCGATATGTTTCAGCCTAGAGTTAGCAACCCTTCCCCTTTCGACGCGGAGGACCGTACACTTATCCGTCCCCAGCTCCATTCCAAAAGAATTGCTAAATTCACAGGTGATTAGCAATTCCATAAGATGGGAGCGACTGGAGGCGAATAACTTGAGGTCATCCATATAGAAAAGGTGGGTCACATTTGAACCTCCTTTCCGGAGCTAAAATCTCCTCCCGAAGCCCTCCGGTAAAGTACTTAAAGGGTTCAAAGAGTAGCAGAATCAGATTGGACTCAGACAGTCGCCCTGGAAGATGGAAGAACCCCTTCTTATCTTTATTCGGTTTTCCGCAGCCGTCATCCGCTCGCACAAATCGCTCGAGGAATTCTCTAACTGTGCAATCAATCTTGTACAGCTCAAAGACCCTCTTTAGCCATGTATGCCGCGCCAGGCAGCGGCCCTTTGCGCGTCCTTCTGTATTCTATTATCCATTTTTGTGGGCATCATTTAACGGGAGATGCCCGGACCCGGCACAAGCGGGCCTTTGCACCTTCAATTTTTGCCGCGACACGGCACAAACACCTCTTGGCAAGGTGCTGACTGACTGCGCTGACGTAGCGGTTTTGTCACATAACCATTACGTCAGCGGGCGATGGGGTCGTCACTTCCCTACTATTATTAGACTTTTCTGTTTAACAAGTAGATAAATAAAGTATATATCCCGGTATTATTTCACGAAAATCCTCGTAGACTGACTTGTGTGGCGCAAAAATAAAGAATTATTTTAAGAAAGAAACACTAAGAAAAAAATTGCTTGCATTTAACTCGAATATATACGGCAAGTATCTTTAAAGTTATTGTGACTAATTGAAGGTGACAGAATGAATGTCAAAATTCTTAAATCCGAATTATTACGAAGGAAAAGTTTTAAAGATTGTGTAGACAGCTTATAAATCTGCCGTTGATTTGTTGCCACGATTTTTAATGATTCCTTGTAAAGTTTATTTTGAGCTATCTAATTTAAAAACATTGAGTGAAACGGTCATTGCGCCCGCAGTTTTCTGTGTCCCATTTGCCATCAGTTTCAGAAAAGATAAAAACAATAAGACAACACCCAAGCAGGCGCCAAGAAATCGGAAAAAATAGGGGTGACACAACGTAAGCAGGTCACTGACCATCGAATTAATAAACCTCATCGAGAATTGCATTGCGCTGAAACACGAGAAATTTTGTACTTAGTTACACGAGAATGTAAACAAAACCATGGAAGTGTGTCGCAAGCGAACAGTGCTCGCTGAAATTGTTTCGCTTTCTCTTTACACAAATTCTATCGGTCTTTAAACGATAAAATATGTAACATAGATCCTCTTTCATAAACTGAAATAGAATATTTAATAATTCTTCGTAATAATACATAAATTATATGGTTAATGCTTGTACATATGACAAAGTTACAGTTTAATGGCGTAGAGGCATTGGCGCATGGCGCGGCCCACTGCCCTGACCTACATACTGATGATTGTATGTAGGTTTTGTAAGTCATAATTCAAGCAAGCCATGCGATGACAGCATCCATCCGTTTTCTCCGCCCATCACAGAGGTCCCGCGTCGGTGAACGACGCGCCTTTGTCGCGCCTGCGACGAGCGCCATAGTGAAATTGAGGTGATATCTCTTATACGACCGCATGTGATTTCTGTCCTAGTGGCCAACTAAGATGATTCGTTCGCAATGCACTTAAATCTTAAACATTTGAAATTAAAATTATTTATAACAGTGTAATAGTGCCATATATCATATTCCTTTTTATTGTACCATACACCGCAGTAGTTTGGTCAAATTTTGCGTTCTAATTTGGCGCATGACGAATATAGAAAGTTGGATTTCATTTACTTGAATAAAAGTGAAATTTGATGAATAGTAAATACAAAAATACATATGTATGAGTTAAGCTCTAAATTGAAACACTGACGGGGTCAATATCGAGGTCAAGTAAAATAGATTTCATAAATATAAATATAGTTACGGCCAGTCAGCTGTTACCTGTTAAATCCACTCTTTTGACACATAACCTTATTTATAGAAGGGTTTTTAAATAGTTACAACACAAATTATACATAATGATTTGTATAAGTTATTTTTATTGTTATTTTTATGATATTTAAAAGAAATTAAAACATAAATATGTTTCTTTTGCTAATACATTTTAAAACTCAACGTTTAATAAATTTTTAATTTTTCATTTACCTATAATATAACATTTCCCTAATTAACAAACATATTAAATTCAAAAATCCATTAAATATTTATGTCAAAGTCTGTATAAAAACTATGGTGTTTCTATTACTATATTGTTTTGTGTTTAACTGGTTTGCTACTATCGCCATCAGCCTTATTCGCCGATTAGAATGGTGCACCAACTGTTTGGTTGGCATTTGGAGTGGAAATTATATGATAATGTGAACAATTGCGAGTAGGACTCGCGTCCTGAGGGTTCCGTACAATCTTAATTATGTACATTGCTCTAACGAAAAGGTAGCTCAGATTGATGGACAAACGTAACTTTGCAGTGGAAAATGCTATCCCATACATCAATCTACATCAAGGTCGATACTGTAAGTGCAAATATGAGTGAGTAATCGTAAAAGGTTTCTTTTATTTGATATACGAGTAGCTACAAATCAACAATTTTTGGTATTTTCTTTTACTTGAGTTGAGTGTCAACGGAAAGTACCCTAAAGGTTTTGATGAGTGAGTTTGCGAGTACCTGAAAATATGTGACAGGCTAAGGGACCTTAGTATTTGATGTTAATTTCAACTTGATACGGGCGTATCAAGTTCCAAAGGAAAGCCGGAAAACAAAATGATCGTACAATACAGATTCTGTACTTTTCTTTTGAGACACGGAACCCTAATAACAAAGATACTAATTTTTAATAATGCGACATTGATTTATTTAGTTACAGCCTATATACGTCCCACTGCTGGACACAGGCCTCCCCTCATTTCTGAGAGGGTTTAGATCAAGGAAGTGTCCGCCGCGCTGCCACAATGCGTGTTGGCGAACTTCACATGTCTTCGGAATATTTTTTTTATTCTTCAGACACGCAGGTTTCCTTACGATATTTTTCTTCACCGCCGAGTACGTGGTAAATCAGCGCTTAAAATTGCAATTAACAATTTCATTGATGCCGGCGGGGATCGAACCCGGGTTACTCGCGTTCTGTTATATTTACAGCGAGCGTTAACCATCTGAGCTACCACGGTTCTTGAGCTACCACGGCTCTATTGATTTATTTATTTAAACTGTCATAAAGTATAAATTTTATTCTTCGAGAATAGTTGTACTTCGTGAGTAATTTTTTATCATTACTATATATACATTACACAGTACTGAGAAAAACGTAAGGAAATCCTTATTTTTATAGTAGTTAAGTTAATTTATTTTATTTTAATGTATATATGCATATAATTCTTCAAATTCAATTAGATTTTCATCGTTTTAATAGTCATTATTATTATTGAAGTAATTTAAACGACACAAAACAATGGTACTATCAATATGGATAAGTAAAGTCCTTTCTCTCGTGGCGTTGTTCCGCGTTACTGGTTACTGCCTCAGATTTCTCTCGCTTTTGTCCATACTGGGATTTGGGTCGTACGCAATGCCCAAGCACATCATAACTTCCAAAAAGAGGATGATAGCTTAGTTTCTAATTAAAAGATTAGGCTATATAAATAATATAAATTATCGCTAACCAAAAATATTTCCGTTAAAGAGACTACATATACACATAAACAAAAACTTTTTGGTTATCTTGACGCCAAATTTAATAATAAAAACCATTTCTCTTTTCAGATGCAATTGATTGTAACTTATTTTATATTCCCGACGTTTCGAGCACAGCACCCATGGTCACGGGGGGGGGGGGGGGGGCTGAGGTGTTCCACGTCCCAATGTCACAGTTAAACCTACAGATTAAAATTTATAATTTTAATCTGGAGCAACAAAAAATAATAATTTCAATTTGCAGGTTTAACTTTGACATCTCAGTCCCCCACTACCGTGATCATGGGTGTTGTAAAGTGCTCGAAACGTCGGGTACATAAAATAAGTTATTTAATAAATAAATAAAAATGTTATTTAATAAATAAATAGTATAAGCCTTTATTGCTGTTGGTTTAAACTTATTTCACAAAATAATTATTTAAAAGTTGAAAATAGAGGTTAGAATAAAAATTACTTGGATATTAACAGAAATCATTGCATAAAGGGTCGTAGCTCGTAGTAATATCACAGATGCAGAAATGTCGTCAAAGCATTGTCTATAAATAGAGGATATTGGAGCAATATAGAAATTGTTATAGTAATTAATTTAATCACGCTTATGACTTTTATAAGCCGTTATATGACAAAATGATATAAAAACAAAATCGCGTAATAATAAATAATTCCAAACTAAACACAATATGGTTACTATACGACTGGAAATCGATTAGAGAAGCAATATTTAGTAATTTATGAGAAAGTATTTTAACCGAAGTCCTCACAATATTGTTCATCGCCATCATCATAATCATCTTGGGCTGTCTCCTTCACAAGGGCACTGCTGAACATATGCCTCCTCAGGAATACCACAAGACACGATCTTATCAGTGGCGAAGCTAGAGCTTCAAGCTAGGGCAAGCCCAAGATATAAATTGATAAAAATATAGATTGTTGTTTTTAGCAGTTTTATAAAAATACACCAATCTTGATCTGTCTCCACGCTTCAGTTTCATATTCAGTGCTGTCAAGGACGTGTTTAACAAAGCACACAGAAGGCATACCACTGTTAGATAGATTGTATTACATATCAGCAATTGCATAGTTTCGGTGGCTTTGAAGAAAGCCGTTTCGGTTTGTTTAAGCGAAAGAAAAAAAATATTTACATCCAATACAATACATGAACAAAAGTAAAACACGAACAAAGTACAAACAAACTATGTACAAAATTAAAAATAAAAACAACTTATTTACATTCTAATGGATAAGAGATAAGATAAGATAAGTGGAATCGTCTCGCTTTCTTATGGAAAGATTTAATTGCGTCCACGTAAAATGTTGGTGAACGTTTTAATTGTACCAATAACTGTTTTAATTGCGATAATTGATAAGTCTGAAATACACTCTTAACCTTGTATATTATCTCAACAAAGTTTAAAGATTTCCTCTCCGATTATCACTTTAACACACTTCAATTCATCACAAGGAACACTATTATCCTCCATTTTCATTAAAAATCTTTAAAAAAGCATAAATTTTGAACTCGTAATATTAAATCGCTTAAGATAAGCACACAGAGTAAATAAACATTGAAACGTGAAATGAACTTGCAAACGTATTGCCCGCACGCCTCCGCTTTTAACAAATTTATTCCCAAAAGCCTGGCTTTAAATCTCTATACTAATTGCTATATATACAATCGTAGTTATATTTCATTATAGAATATTTTGCCATAGGTTAGAAAGAGCGATCGTCTTCTCGAAATCCCCGTAAAAAGCCCACGCGAGCGAGGGAGACAACTATTACCTCTATTAAAACTCATTTTTTATGACAGCAGCAGTATCGCTAAGGCAATACGAGGTCATCGGTCGACATGTGTCGAACAGTGGAGTGCGCGGGAAATTTGAAATAGCTTGAAACATTTTACGAGTTATTTTATTACTTGATATTATTGATTGATATTCTTGATTGATTCAGGTTTAATAAGGCAAGCCCGGCTTTTCGGCTTTAATGGAAGCTTCGCCACTGGATCCTATGTCTCCTGTATACTTCGATTTCCTGCATGTCTTAACAGGACATATCACTCCACCTAAAAGTGGACCGCTCCACACGAGGCCGCCACTGGAAAGCCTTTTTCTCCATTGGTTGATGGTTCCTCGCCTTATTTCGGCCTATTTCCACTTCAGTTAACTGATCCGTTGGCCTATGATTTACTCTACTCAAATTCTATTGCGGATATCGGCGTTATGGATTATTTCAGACAGAGAAACCCTGAGTATAGTATCCTCCAAGCCTCGTTGATCGACTTTAACTTTAAGCATTGTCATACAGCCAGCAGTGAAATAATGTCTCAGTTACATGTTTCATCACTGGCAACACGTACTTAAGGTTTTAGAAAATACGTGACGTGAAAGACAAGAAGATGTGACGCAATCTACAAACAACGCCACTTTCGTCAATCTTGTTACTATTAAAGTAATTATTATAATTCAAAAAATTAGAGATATAATAAAAACACGTCCAATAATCGAATTTAATAGTAAACAATAATGTCCTCCAGATCAAATTACGGTCACGGCGATCAGTCTTAATGAAAACTACCCTTTGCAGGACAGGATTATAGTGCCCAAGTGCATGCGCAAGCATAGATGCACACTCAATACCCTCATCCTCATAGTCCGATGAGACGGTTATACGACACGACCGAGGAGAGATGTGGCGCAGGACTTATGGTTTTACGTGCTATCCGAGGCACACGGGGTGGAAATATCACCGGCTTCCTGACTCCGGGCTGCAATTGCGAATTTTTGGCAGAAAAACCTAACCACTAATTTTGACCTAACCCAGGATTCAAACCGAATTATTAACCTCGTCTAGGAGCACTAAACCAACGAGGCAGTAATCGAAATTGTATATTGCTTAATGATGCGTAGGTACGGAAGAATAAAATAAATACGTGCCTCAACAAGGGCAGCCCAACCGGGCAAACATGCAGCGTAAGTAAAAACAGACTTGTACGCTGACAGCTCGACAGCTTCAACAGCCGTTACCGAGTGCACCAGGGTTACTGCATAAAGATAAAAAAAACCTTGACTATAATGAAAAAAATCGTGACTATAATGAAAATAATGAAGAAATTGTATCATATAACATTAGTTATGAAATTATGTGTTACAATTAATGTTAATGTTATAAAATAGAATAGAATAGAATAATTTTTCATTCAATATAGATAACAAGAATACTTCTCGATTGTCAGTTATACTTTTTTACATTGATTCGTAAAATAAAAACTGTTCAGGGATTAACCATATCATACCTATGTTGTACATTTAGAAACAGCATGGTAATAATCACCTCATTCAAAGGGTTATTATAAATGACTAGCTGTTACCCGCGGCTTCGCCTGCATGGTCACTGGGAAATGAACTATCCATTGATTTTTGAATTGAAAGAAAACTGAGTTTTATAGATTTGTCAGAGATGCAGCCATTAAAAGAAAACTGAGCAAAATTGATTCGTCAGGTTATTTAAATGTTTTGAAACGCAGCGTATAGGAAAGCATGAAAATAGCCTATTTATTCCAAATGGAAATGGGATATTTTTTTAATTAAAGGAGCATAATTATCCGTCAGGGATTCAGACTTTTGAAAAGAAACTGAGCTAAATTGATTCGTCAGAGATGCAGTTTTCTGAATTGAAAGGAAACTGAGCCAAATAAAAGATCCGTCAGAGATGCAGCCTTTTGAGTTGAAAGGAAACTGAGTTTAATAGGTCCGTCAGAGGTGCAGCATTTGGAATTGAAAAGAAACTGAGCTAAATAGGAAATTTTGAATTGAAAGGGAAGATCTGTGGGAATTCTGATTAATTGATTGTGGGAATTTTGGAAAAAAAAACTAACTGAACACTATTTTAAGACGCTACTGTACACAATGTTATATGTTTTTCCATTCGGGGAAAGAATGTGGAGATTCTGGGCATTTGACACACGCGAACATGCTACATACAGCTGACCATGAGAGAAGCACGGTTTTTCTAAGTTGACCCCCGCTACCTGTAACGTTTGCCCTTGCGCTTTATTAATTGGCATTGCAAAACTGAGCTTAATAGGGAACTGCAACCTTTTGAATTGAAAAGGAAGATCTGTGGGAATTATAGGGATCCGTGGTATAATAACATTTTCACCTTTTCCTACGCCTGTCAAAATTGTAGCATCGATTATGTTCCGTCCAAGATGTATCACATGCAGCTTTGTTCCGTTACATAACCGAGGAGCATCTAAATTTCGCATTAGCATGACTGGGACGCCTAATTTTAATTGAAGCTTATGTGAGGGCACACCTGACAACTCTAGAGAATTTAGAAACTCTACGGGATATGAAGTGCTCTGTTCTGTGTCCATAACTGTGTCTACTGACAAATACTCTGTTATTTCTCCTGCTACTTTGCTTAATATATCTGGATTTATTTTGTTAACGCTCTCATTTTTTGGTACATGAATCGCCCTTTCACATAACTATTTGTCTTCATGCATGTTGTTCGTTAAATCTGAATAAACGCTCGCAATTAATTCGGAATGACTCTGTACTAAATTACAAAAATCTCTCGTCAATTAAACCCAGCCCTCAGCATCCGTTTCCAACCGCCCATCGCCAATTTTTAATAGAGTGTCAGCATAGTTTCCAGCATTGATATCATTATACAAATGCACTCTCATATTCGTAGTTAAACTGAATTTTGTCACCTTGTTCCATAAAATAGACGACTTGAGGCATGCTTTAATTTCATTTGCAGGTGTGCCCTTTTGAATGACAGGTAAAATTTGGCGAAAGTCACCAGCCAGTAAAATCACCATTCCTCCCATTACATCGGTATTGCTGCGCAAATCCTGGAGCGTTCGATTTAGTGCTTCTACAGCTTTTTATGCGACATTGTACTTTCGTCCCACACTAAAAGTTTACATTGTCGTAGCATTATACCTCGTGCACTATTTTTTGTTAAAGTAGCAGATTGGCGATTCTTCCTGGGCTAGATTTAGAGGGAGTTTTAAACCAGAATGAGCAGTGCGGCCCCCGCTTAGCAGCGTGGCGGCTATACCGGAAGAAGCTACGGCCACAGCAATGTTTTTATCTTTCCGTACTTACGCTAATAATAAATTTAACAAAAATGTCTTCCCAGTTCCGGGGCATCTAAAATAAAGCGCACCATTTCCAGATTCAATTTGTCCTAATACTTTGTCAAAAACTCGTTTTTGTTCGGGAAGCAATCGGGGTACAAATTCGGCTACTTGCTGCTGCAAAACTGGTATATCGTAGTTTGTTACACGTATAATTTCATCACTTAGTTCATTTTCGATTGTTCGCTGAGGGCTTATCATTCCAAAGTCGCTTAATTTTTCCTACCATTGCCATTACTTTATCTTCAATTTTTCCAAGTGCTTCATTATAAATGTGTTCATTGCATGTCATGTTCGCGTGTGTCTGCTGTAACCTTCGCAAAATATCTTCCGTCATGTACTCTTTATATTTGTCCCACAATTCATGTGCAATAGATAGCCCGCAAGATGATATGAGAGTTGCATAAAGATCCCTAATTTTGGCTGGAGACTGCCACTGCACAGCTTACTCCATGGTTTAATCCCAGTGATTATCGTTTTCTAAAATATGCAGAGCTTCACATGCTTCTCTATAAGTTGCGTATTCCTGACCGTTGACAGTTTTAAGGTTGTTATATCCTGTAGGACTCCGAACATGGTGCAGCAGCAATCGTAAACAGAAACATTCAAAATTAGTTACATGGACGGTACACACACGACCAAGGGCATCTGATGAATTTACACCGGGCCAATTTCCAACAGGCGCGCCTTGAATACGGCATTTCCACTCCTTCCTAGATGTGTTCCAAGTATAATAGCGAGGGACTTCAGAATATAACAAAGTTTTTGCAAAGTGGTCGGTTTGACAAAATTGAAAGAAGGCTGTTAGTGTAGTTTTTGGCGGTGATGCAATTCTTTCTTGGAAATTTCTTTCGGTGAAATATACACACTCTCCATTTTCTAAGTGCACAGCAAGGTGTGTAACTGTTGGGTGCCTTTCGTGTAAAGGGAAGCCAAGGAGACGCCACGCTGCCTCGTTACTGTCAGCAGTAACGAGGCAGCGTGGCGTCTCCTTGGCATCAGCATAACGCCCTGCTTGAAAGGTCTGTACTTTATTAACGGGATTTGCCTCACCTTCACTCCTGAGATTAAATATTGCTTGGTCACTTCCTTTATTTATGTACTTACAGATATACTTGATTGCGCGGACAGAGCTACATGCTTCTACATTAATGTGGGTATTAAAAATTTTCATATAATGAGCTAATACGGGACAATCCAGCTGTTATCTAAGGTTTCGAACGCTCCAGAGCGAGATTTGATTGTAACTTTCCTGCCACTATCTTCGGGAGCTCTGCGTCTGCATAAAGGGTAGCCTTTGTTATTGTGCACTGTTTCTTTTAATAGCTGTTTAGGTAATTTCTACATTTCATTACATTTTCCTTCTTTCATACATGGCGATATTGAATTTCGTGCTCCACATGGACCGTACATCATATTTCGGACGATGGTATCATACAATTCTTTATCTTGCTCAGGATCCGGGATCTCGGCACTTATTATGTCGTCTATTTGGCTGGGTCGCAACTTCTCTTTAAGCCATATAATATAGTATATAATATAGTATACAGTAATGTGGGCATGCACTGCACCTCTCCGAAAATTTTCCCTTTGTAATTATTAGTAATTACATACATTAATTTTTGTACTTTTAATCTAAAAACTCTAGCAACTGAATCGTGTCTGTCAGTACTTTTTTGCCCGGCATTAGCTCCTCGGTTATTTATTTCCATGTGGGATTGCAAGTAAAAGTAACAAAAAGATCAGGTCTTCCGTAAGTTCGTACATAGGCGAATGCGTCTTGTGTGTACTCATGTAGGTAGCGAGGACTGTTAACGAAAGATGAGGGCAGAATTGCAATTTTACCTAAATCTCTGGGGTTTACATTGGCGTCGCTAGAAACTGCATCTTGTAAATAATATAATTGTCAACGCGCAGCTTTTTTTGATTTAAAGATATATAACGGAGACGTTCACTTTCTACCTTCACATACATGTTTACCAAAAATTGATGAAATAATTGTCTACACCGGGCTAAGAGGTTAAAATCATTTTCTCGCAACATCATATGATACGCATAAAAATCCATACATGATACTTTTTAGTTCGGAGCAGGCTCCTTTGTGACCTGATTGGTTAATGAGTGGAATTTGAAAATGATAACCCTCTTGTCCTTTGCAATAAATCAATGGGTATTGCAGAGCGTCATAAAACTTGTGTGTATCGGCTAACCGTCGAACGTATCATCACGTGCTCGCAAGACAATGTCTCGTGAAAAAAATTGATCACCACTAATTACGGCTGCTATTTCGTTTATCAAAGGTGCATTGTAGCGCTTTCATGCTCTCCTCGAGGGGTCCGATCTGCGTGAATGACGACTTTATAATCCTCTTTAGGAAGATTTTCTAAAGCAGTTTTAAATGTTTTGACTAAAATGTTACGTTCATGCAAGAATCTTTGAATTTTGAACACTGTGTCTCTCTCAACTCTCAACCTCCATAAATTAGCAGCCACGGTCTACCTCAATTTCTTCGTCACCCATAAGATATACTTGTCAAAATTTATGCTTCTCGTTTTCAGCTGGAAAAAGTGAACCTATTTTATGATAAATTTGCCCTTGCACCGTAAATGTAGACGAAAATCCCTGTATTATTATTTCCCGGTCAACTCCGAAGGACGTCATTTGAAAGCATGAGTTATATTTCCGGATCCTGTTTAAAAAGCGCCGTGACCCATTAGCATCATATAAAAAGAGAGTTTTCAAAGGTTCTTCTGGTTCTACAAGTAACGGAAGAGACACTTTGCCATTGGAACAGTACATGCGTGCGGTCTCATCTTTCCATTTTAAAGCGCTGCAAAATAGACACGCCTTGTCCATCAGTCCAATAACAACTAACCTGTGATTTTTATAATCAATCAACGGATCATAATTGAATGCTGCGTCATTAAAAACCGACCAATTGTTTCTCTGAAAATTTTGTCGACGTTCAGCTTGGAGCTGTGCATTTGTATCTCTTTGCGCCTGTGTCTGTTCTGGTGTTTCAGATGCCCTTATAGTAGATTGACGTTCAGCTTGCTCAATGAGTCTGTGTTGAGTTTCATCAGGTGTTTCCGCGGCTCTTAAGGCGGCCTGACGTTCCGCTTGTTCGAATAGCCTTTGCTGACTTTGAGCAGGTGTTTCAGTAGCTCTTAAAGTAGATTGACGCTCTGCCTGTTCAACACGCCTTTGCTGACTTTGATCAGGTGTTTCAGGTGCTCTTAAAGTAGCTTGACGCTATGCCTGTTCAAGACGCCTTTGCTGACTTTGAGCAGGTGTTTCAGTAGCTCTTAAAGTAGCTTGACGCTCTGCCTGTTCAAGACGGTTTCGCTGACTTTGAGAAGGTGTTTCAGAAGCTCTTAAAGTAGCTTGACGCTCTGCCTGTTCAAGACGCCCTTTCCTGACTTTGATAAGGTGTTTCGGAAGCTCTTAAAGCAGTCTGACGCTCTGCCTGTTCAAGACGCCTTTGCTGACGTTGAGAAGGTGTCTTAAATGTTCTAAAAGCAGCCTGACGCTCTGCTTGTTCTTGCCTTCTCAGTTCAGCATCTTCTAAAGATTCTAGCGATCGAGCTAATCTTTTCGCTTGTCTTTGAGAAGATACTCTTGAAAGGCTGGACTTACGTTTGCGAGGCATTATGAAGTAACAAAAAACCTATTTATAAAAAAACGTTAAAATACCTAAAAGCAATTAAATTTCCTTTTAAATATTTTTTTTAAAAGCAAATCCAAAATATCTAAAAGGAATAAATATTCCTTTTAAATATTTTTTAAAATCAAAACAACAAAACCAATTCAAGAGACAACACGAATCCGAAAAGGATAACCAAAAAAAATCGAAACAACTTAAACCAAATCGCAGAAAACTGAAATCGAAAGCAGTAGTCAATACGAGGGCGGCATTGAAAATTTCGGGAATCAAGGAAGTGACACAACATTACTATTTAAAAATGTATTTATTGCTTTTCGAAGTATTCTCCGCGAAATTTGACACATTTTTCCATACGATGGAACCAATCATTGAAGCAACCATTCCATTCGGAAGTTGGGGTCTCCAAAATGGCCGTTTTGTAGCCGTCCACAGCTTCTTCAGGTGATGAAAATCTCTGTCCACGCAATTTATTCTTTATTTTAGAGAAAGTATAGAAATCATAAGGGCTTAGGTCGGGGCTGTACGGTGATGGTCTAATAATTCTATGTTTTCTTACTCTAAAAACTCTTTTGTTCTGTGTGCGGTGTGAGAACTCGCATTGTCGTGATGGAGGATGATGCGGCGGTTGCAGTTCTCTTTACGGAGTTCAGAAACGACCTGTGGCAAACAAATGCTAGCATACCATTCTGAATTAACCGTTCTTTGTCCCTCAAGAGGAATAGTCGTAACATGGCCGGTTATGGAGACAAACGTGCCCACCATTTTTTTTTTGCAACACTCCGTGAATGAACAATTTTTGTTGGCTTTAACTCATTTTCGAACACCCAAACTCATGACTGGTTTTTTGTTTCGGGTTCGTACGCGTATATCCAGGATTCGTCACCTGATACAATATTGTATACAGCATTTGAGGATCCTGCGTGGAATCTTTTGAGAGTTCTGACGCACCAAGTAACGCGAGCCGCTTTTTGCTCTTCACATAGCGAATGCGGTATCCATCGGGAAAACAACTTTTTTACGCCTAATTGTTCATGCAAGATTATTTGTATTTAACTCATTCCAATTTCTAAGGTTGCCTGAATTACGCGGTATGTCACATGTCGATCTTCCTCAATCAGCTTACGCACAGCATCAACGTTTTCTTGGGTGACTGCGGTTTTTGAACGACCTTGACGGGGATCATCACTGAGCTTGACACGTCCACGTTGAAATTCAGCAAACCAGCGATAAATTGTGTTTTTGGATGGGGCTTTATCACCAAATGCAGAAATCATCCAGTCAGCACAGTGTTTTTGTGTTAAACCACTTCGAAAGTCATAATAAATCATCGCTTTTGAATTTTCTCGAGTCAATTCCATTTTCTCAACGACTAAACAAGTTTGACAAAACGTTGTGACAAGACCGAGAATATTTTTTTTAAATAAATAAATGGTATTCGATTTTTAAAACCAAGGAGTATTCAATTAAAAAGATTTTAATATGACAGTAACAGTGGAAATATTCCATTCCCGATACTTTTAGTGCAGCCTTGTATAAATATAACCAATGAAAAAGAAGTAAGTGTATAGGTACCGTATACACTATCTATACTATTAATATTCCTTTGAAATATTGTTAAATAACCTAAAACAACGAAAACCAATTCACAATTCTAAATAAACAAAATCCAAAATCAAAGCCAGAGTCTAAATATGTATAAAGGAATACCAACCAAATCAACAAAACCGATCCAAGAAAATACACAAATCTGAAAATGAAAGCCAATATAAATCCATTCAACCTTAACCAAATCACAAAGCAAATAACAAACAACCGAAATCGAAAGCAGGTAGTCGAATAAGCTACGAAATAGAAACAATTTAAGCGTAAGTATAGGTACCCTATGCACTATAAGTTGACGCGCGGGTCAACGGCGGGAGTTAAGTACATGTCAGGAAACATTTTGTTACCGCGTTTTAAAAACCTAGTAACGACATCTAGCGGAATCAATTTAAACTATGTATACTTTAGCTCTCAAAAAATATTTTTCTTATAATTTTGCACAATTTTACCGATTCATTCATAACTACATATAAGAACTGTATTCATATCAGTTCAATAAATATTACTAAGGCTTATTAATAAGGCTTACTGAGAACTGTTTCTACCACAGTTAAGTAATAGTTAAGGGTGAAAGCGAGACAGGTGGTGATATTATTTCTGATCCATACTTATAATCATGCCTGTAACCCTTGCGGGGAAGGCAGAGCATCAACGGATTACTTAATATCGTCTGCGAGGTTATCGCCTATTCTGTGAATTACAATGCACCAAAACGTTTGAAGAACATCAGCTGGTGAATTTTATGTTTTTATCGCTCTCTTCCCGGTTCTGCGTGGAAAAATACAGATCCATACATTTTTTATCTTAATTTTGGTAAAAAGACATAATAATCCAGATATTCTGACCTTCTGTGTTTGTCCATCGTACCGTCGTCCGTCTTGTAGAATCACGGTGGCGCCACTTAGCTGAATTTAATTTTGCAACGTATTTATTTCCACGGGAATGATATGTTTTTCATTAGTTAGCCTATGTCACTCTACAGCCACCGAACTATCCCCATACAAAAAATCATGCCATGCCGACGCTCTGTTGCGACGTGAAAGAAGGACAAACTTGTGCAACATATTCGATTTTCCCACGGGAATGAGATGTTTTTCCGCGGAAAAAAGTAGCCTATGTCACTCTACAGCCACCAAACTATCCCATACCAAAATTCATGCTATGCCGACGCTCTGTTGCGACGTGAAAGAAGGACAAACAAACAAACAAACAAACAAACACACTTTCGCATTTATAATATTAGTGTGGATGTATTCTTTACTATATTTAAAATTAAAATTAATTATAAAAATTCCTAATAACAATTTTTGTTTAATAAACATTTTAAACTTTTTGACAGAACACTCCTGCATATTTTCTTGTATTTTGTTGTAAAAACATATACATTGTGCCATGAAAAAATTACCGACTCTTCAGGTCTAAATAACATTACTAGCTAGCTCTTCAGGTCTAAATAACATTACTAGCTTACTAGCTAATGTTTGTTTCTGGTATTTACAGAACATACATCGCTATTTTGAATAAAACAAAATTTGTTTTTTTTTGTATAGTACATATATATTTTTCGTGTCGACTGTGATTCCGAGAAAAACGGCGGATTAACAAGAATTAGCTAATGCTCATTTGAAAGCAGACTGTTATTAATGCGTTTCACATTGTATGTTGTGAATTTAATACATTTCGTTTTATTACCGTTCAAAAGCAGATTGGTGACGTTAAACTTGTGTACTTATTTTCATATAGCATTACTTACTTTGTCATATTTTAACAATTGCCTTTTAATCCTAATCCTAAAATAACGATGTATCATCGTCAAATTAATCTATGGTATGGTATCATGGTTAATTCCTAGCAGGTATGGTAAGTCATTAATATAAACTAAGAACAGAAAGAGCCCGAGAATTGAGCCCTGAGGAACATTCATACGTACTACCAAACCCGGAAGAACAACCTCCTAGTGATAACAACTGTTTGATGTCGATTATTTTAATATGAGATAAAAAGTTGAAGGCCTTTGTTCTTTACATTATAATGCTTTAGCTTCCTGGTTAATGTCTCATAGTAAACACAGTCAAAAGTTTTGGAATAGTTACAAAATGTTCCCAAAGCTTCTATTTAGTTCTCTCTTGCACAGAAAAATTGCTTAATAATCTCAACACCAGCGTCAATTATCGAATTAATTGCTCCACAAAAATTATCTCGTATATAAAAGCTGATTTCTGTGGAGCAATTTTCTTACATTAACAAAACTTAATATTTCATCTAAAATAATTTAAAAGTGTGCTGTCAGTCACATAAAAAGATCTTAAATTAGTGGCATCCAATGTTCAACCAGTTTTAAATAAACGCAGGAATTTACTATGTTTCATTAAATCAGGTAACATCAGATACGATAATAATATTAAAAATAATAGCAAGTTGGGGCATCTACATATCATAAACAAATTAAATTTAACGGAATCCCCCTAATGATTAATAGATTTCCTGTGAATCTCAAGATGAGCCAAAATATTTTTGAAGTTTATGACTATAGATATAAAAGGATAAGATTATAAAAATGATTATCAAATCCTGGTAACGTGGCTGCAGATGCTTTATTTCAAATTGTATAGACTTTTGACACAATGCTAACTCACGATAGTTCTCGGACTTTAATCGTCACTAGAAGCTTTTTTATTTTTGAGGAGAAATGCCTATAACGTTTCAGGGTGGTACACATGGCACCATGCCAACATATTTTATCCTTTGGGAAAAAAACAATGTAATCTAAAATATTTAAAAACTAAAAGAATTAATTAGAATCATGTTACATGTGTTGATTATAAATTTGTCCATGGATCAATTTACTTACATAGATGGTTTACTTACATTTATTTTTATGCTGTTATGAAAAATACCTTCCACCAAAACTTCTAACCAAATAAAATTGTTCAAGGTAATTCTTTGGGTTAAGTTAATATTATATTTCTTCTTAGATAAATATACCTAGAAACTTCAGTGACGTATTTCAAGGGCTTGACTCGAAAACAGCACTAACACGTGTAAATCTAATACGGTATACTCTTATCACGCTAATAAAAATGAGTCGTGCAGAAATTTTATTACAATTTTATGTGCTTTTTGTCCTTAGAATTGTGAGAAAAGATAAGGAAATATTGTTGTAGGTGTAAAATGAAGGCAAAATATCAACCGCCTTTGTGCTAATACTTTGATTCCTATGATGAAATGACTACTACATTTACATATTATAACTACGTATACAGAGTTATGTATGTGTAATTAGGATATGATATAAATATGATATGATATATCTATATATGATATGATATATATAATATGATATATATAATATGATATATACTCTGGTTCTGTACTCGGATAACCATCGTAACCCTACTGTACAAACACTTCGGCACTTCGATATACCGACAGTCAACTTGGCACCGCTGAAGGGACTGTAGCACCGTCCAAATTTCGACGGAATCAAAGGCTTTCTCATAGTCCACATATACCAGGCAAAGTGGCAGATTGTACTCTTCGGTCTTCTGTACAATCTGCCGCAGGGTATGTATGTGGTCTATGGTACTGAAGCTTTTTCGGAAACCGGCTTGTTCGGGAGGCTGGAAGTCGTCGAGTCTGCGTGCGAGACGATTCGTAATGACTCTCGAAAACAGCACGTAGACGCGGCTCAGTAGGGAAATCGGTCTGTAGTTCTTCAAGAGAGCGTTGTCGCCTTTCTTAAAAAACAAGACCACCGCGCTTCTGGTCCACGCCTCCGGAGTAGTGCCACCATGGAGGACGGAATTTAAGAGCTTCTGAAGGACTTCAAGTACCAGTGTTCCACCCGCTTTCAGAAGCTCCGTAATATCCATCTTCGTGTAATTCCATCCCCGCCCGGGGCCTTGCCGTTTTTAAGGTGCTGGAGAGCCATTCTAATCTCGCTCAGACTGACGTCCGGGATATCATCGGAATAGTGTCGGATAAGACTTGCTCTTGGATCGTTACTCACACTTGCGTGTGGCTCCAACAATGATGTGTACAGCTGCCCATAGAACCTCTCAATCTCACTCAGAATCTCAGGTGTCCCGGAAATGATGTTGCCACACTCAGTCTTTAGCTTTGACAGTTGGCTCACTCTGGCAGACAGACCTCTGGCAAAGACTTTGGAGCCCTGGTTCCGCTCGATCGCTTCTTTAATAGTTGCCTGTATGCTGTCAAATCTGTTGACGACTGCAGCCTCATCTCCCGTCTAACAGCCATAAGATTAAGAGTGTGATCGGAGAGTTTTTGTGTTCTTCTGCGGCGGGTCTTGCAGAACTTAGCTCCGACCGCATGGACAGTTTCCACGAGCTTGTCATTCATATCGTCCACTGCATTGCAATCTTCTAGGCACTGAAAGCGGTTACGTAACTCGAGCTGAAAGGTTTCGGGATTCTGGATTAGAGCACGAGGGGGACGGAGCGTTGACTTCATTAGACGAGACCTCTCCAACTAAACGTTTAGGTTCAGTGTGCCTCTAACCATTCGGTGATCGCTGCCAGTTTTCACCCTTGCGATCACTGAAACGTCACTGAACAGTTGGCGTCTGGTCGTCATAATGAAGTCAATCTCATTTTTGTCGAACCGTCGGGGCTCGACCAGGTCCACTTCCTGTGGGGCCACTTCTGGAAGAAAGAGTTTATCATAAAGAGTCCCTCTTTCTCCATAAAGTCGTCCAGCTGCTGGCCCCTTCGGTTCCGTTGCCCTACTCCAAATTTCCCTACCTTCAGCTCACCGCTTTCTCTTGTGCCTAGTTTTGCGTTGAAGTCTCCCATCAACACCGTGTAATGGGTTTTGGAGGAATGCATGGCTCTGGAAATATCCTCATACATTTCCTCCACCTCCTCGTCGGGATGTGCCGAGGTTGGTGCGTAAACCTATGTGACCTTCAGCGAATACCGTTTGGTGATTCTGAGTATCAGGTACGCGACTCTCGTCGACATACTCCCAATCTTTACAACATTGTTGACGAGAGACTTGTGAACGATAAATCCGACACCTCCTTGGTACAGATGGTCGCCCTCCCGGTGATAGAACAAGTTGCCGGACTCGAGGATTACCGTGTCCTCCCCCTCTCTTCGGACCTCGGATAATCCAATAATATGCCAGCGCAACTTGTCTACCTCTTCTTCCAGCTCTAGTACCTTCTCGTCAGTCCTCAGAGTGCGTGCGTTATATGTTGCCAGGTCGAGTCGTCGTAGGTGGCAACCGAACCTCCACCGGAGATTCTTAGCACCGCCTGCCCCGCCGTTACCATGGTCGCCACCGTAGCCAGGAATATCGGGGCCGCCGGGGACTGGGAGCCGTTTGTTTGCGTCGTTTCTCATGGGGGGATATTTGCCATAGTTGCCACGCTTGCTGCGTTGGAAGACGTTTTCAAGCTACTGGACTGGAAAGGATACGGTATTAGCACCAATGGCGAGTACATCACTCACCTTCGATTTGCCGACGATATAGTCCTTATGGCAGAATCGCTGGAGGACCTTTCCACTATGCTTAATGACCTCAATGGTGTCTCCCAACGGATAGGTCTTAAGATGAACATGGACAAAACAAAGATCATGTTTAATAAATTTACTATTTCCGTCCGACTAGGTAAGTCCAACTTCGACCAAGAGGTCAATCGACGGATTCAACTCGGCTGAGCAGCGTTCGGGAAATTACGACACATCTTCTCGTCAGGTACACCTCAATCTCTGAAAACTAAAGTGTACAACCAGTGCGTGTTGCCAGTGATGACTTACGGATCTGAGACGTGGTCCTTCACTGCTGGCCGTATGAGGACGCTCAAGGTCGCTCAGCGAGCTATGGAGAGGGCTATGCTCGGAGTTTCTCTGCGTGATAGACTGAGAAATGAGGATATCCGCAGAGATAAACCAGAGTGACCGACATAGACCAACGGACTAGTAAGCTGAAGTGGCAATGGATCGGCCATATAGCTCGAAGAACCGATAACCGATGGGAAAGAAAGGTTCTCGAGTGGCAGCCTCGTACCGGTAGGCATAGTGTAGGGCGACCCCCCACTAGATGGAGTTACGACCTGGTAAGACATACAGGAAGTCGATGGATGCAGGAGGCTCAGGACCGTGCTTTGTGGCATTACTTGGGGGAGGCCTATGTTCAGCAGTGGACTTGTGAAGGGCTGTAATGATGATGATGATGATGATAAATATGATTAAAATTCTTATGTCAATTTTATGGCAATGACCACATTAGCACGTCACAAGACCCACAAGGAACATCAAACAAATAATGCTGCAAGTAGTTTTCTGCTGCTGGTGCATACTGATGGTAGAAAGACGTAAATAAAGTTCTAAAAAAAATCTTTAAAACGCATTTTTTTAGAACTTTATACATACAATATATATATATATATATATATATATATTTATATATATATATATATATATATATATATATATATATATATATAACAATTCAGCCATACATTATTTTTTTTATCGAAGCAGCGCATGCCGTGGAAGCTCTCAAGAGTAGACATGGAACGGATGATGGAGTAGTGATTCGAAGAGTACTCGGCCTAGATTGGGCCGAGTACTCGGTCGAATATTCGGCTTTGAAAGAAACGCGGTAGCAGGCGGCGCGCGGTTATTTCCCTTACACAGAGTTAGGGATAAAACGATACGAGTAAATACAAGTACTTACTCGATACTTTTCTTTTCTTTCGATACAATGTTCAAATTATGAAGCAAAAAGTAGGAAACTAGACCCAAATAGGGCCGAAAAACTTATGTTTTTGTATCACATTACATTTTAAATATTAGCAATAATAATTTCTATTATAGATTCTTATGTACGTTCTCAATATTTCTGCTGTTTCTCATGTTCCTGATGTTTTAATGTCTAATATAATAATAATGATAAAAATTGGCTTTATGTCTCTATTTTTATCTGGAATATAATTAAAGCCGAGTACTCGATACTCGGTGCTCGCCCGAACCCTAAAAAAAGGCCGAATCCGCCGAGTACTGAATCCAAACCGAGTACTAGTGTGGCGGCGCTGTGGTCGCGCCGCAAGCGAAACACATCGAAGCCTAAAGCACGCTATCAAAATTCCGAATCATAAAAAGTATATAGAACATCTCCGAACTGTCACACGGAGTGTCGGCCGCTCCCCGGGCAGAACACCTTGCCCGGCGGGAGAACTCCCCTTTTCCTCACCACGAAAAAAAAAATCAACACTGTAGTGTTCGGCACGGCTCTGAGCCTTACTGCTCGCCTCTGCTTCACGGCACTCTCGCCGATTACTTGCCTTCTTCTCAACTCACCGCAAACAATCCACTGGCACTTGTATATTCGTCGGCAACGAGGCTGCAATATCGCCCTCTGGTCTGAGCAGGGGGGTGATGTGGCGGCCCTGTCGTCGCGCCGCAAGCGAAACACATCGAAGCCTAAATCACGCTATCAAAATTCCGAATCATAAAAAGTATATATAGAACATCTCTGAACACGGAGTGTTGGCCGCTCCCCGAGCAGAACATCTTACCCGGCGGGAGATCTCCCCTTTTCCTTCTACGGCCACACTAGTCCCACTCAAGAGACACGACGTTTGCCAATTTAACTGCCTTTTAAATGGTATAAGCCCCGCACTTTGATATTGCGACTGGCGACCATCTTAGTGACGTAGTCGAATTGTCAGTACCGTTCGCAAGGTCAGCCAGCGCTTACGTGTATAGAGTAACTCTAACCACGTGTTTTTATAGCTTTTTATTTTCGTTATCCTGTTTTATTTTTGTTATCGTTATCATACTTATTCTGTTGACAATGAGTAAGAAAGTAATTAACAGCCGTGCTCGTGAAATGATTATTAAAGTGGACAATTATTTTGTAAAGGAGAAAGAAAATATTTATAATTAAATACCTATAAATATATGTATATAATATAATATAAATACCTATAACCCAAGGTTATTAACATTTTTCACCAGAGGTGGCAACACCTCACACGAAAAGAAGATTAAAGTTTTTGTTGTCTGTACTTTTTTTGCGGTGGATGACGTCACGCAGCTGTTATTGTGACAGGGTTCCATCGCAATATCAACTTATAAAAGAATTTTAAATTTGAATTTAATGATGCAGTGTTTCCGAAGATTACA
This sequence comes from Parnassius apollo, assembly GCA_907164705.1. Lineage (NCBI taxonomy): Eukaryota > Metazoa > Arthropoda > Insecta > Lepidoptera > Papilionidae > Parnassius > Parnassius apollo. Next base: position 11,177,511 of record CAJQZP010000851.1, read on the forward strand.
CTCCTTATACACTTATACACTCACACAATTCGCAACTCTTTCTATAATATTATTAAGTACATCATCATCATCATCATCATTACAGCCCTTCACAAGTCCACTGCTGAACATAGGCCTCCCCCAAGCAATGCCACAAAGCACGGTCCCGAGCCACCTGCATCCATCGACTTCCTGCATGTCTTACCAGGTCGTCACTCCATCTAGTGGGGGTCGCCCTACACTACGCCTACCGGTACGAGGCTGCCACTCGAGAACCTTTCTTTCCCATCGGTTATCAGTTCTTCGAGCTATATGGCCGGCCCATTGCCACTTCAGCTTACTAATCCGTTGGGCTATGTCGGTCACTCTGGTTTTACTGCGGATATCCTCATTTCTGAGTCTATCACGCAGAGAAACTCCGAGCATAGCCCTCTCCATAGCTCACTGAGTGACCTTAAGCGTCCTCATACGGCCAGCAGTGAAGGACCACGTCTCTAATCCGTAAGTCATCACTGGCAACACGCACTGGTTGTACACTTTAGTTTTCAGAGATTGAGGTATTACACCTGACGAGAAGACGTGTCGTAATTTCCCGAACGCTGCCCAGCCGAGTGGAATCCGTCGATTGACCTCTTGGTCGAAGTTGGACTTACCTAATCAGACTATTTGTCCCAGGTAAACGTACTCGTCAACAACTTCGAGCATAGTGCTCTCAACAACTACCGGCACAGGTGTGACATGGACATTAAACATGATCTTTGTTTTGTCCATGTTCATCTTAAGACCTATCCGTTGGGAGACACCATTGAGGTCATTGAGCATAATGCTAAGGTCCTCCAGGGATTCTGCCATAAGGACTATATCATCGGCAAATCGAAGGTGAGTGATGTACTCGCCATTGATGTTAATACTGTATCCTTTCCAGTCCAGTAGCTTGAAAAAGTCTTCCAACGCAGCGGTGAAGAGTTTCGGGGATATAACGTCACCCTGTCTTACACCTCTCTTCAGTTGGATAGGATTCGAACTCTGGTTCTGTACTCGGATAGCCATCGTAGACCTACTGTACAAACACTTCAGCACTTCGATATACCGACAGTCAACTTGACACCGCTGAAGGGACTGTAGCACCGCCCAAATTTCGACGGAATCAAAGGCTTTCTCATAGTCCACATACGCCAGGCAAAGTGGCAGATTGTACTCTTCGGTCTTCAGTAAGTACATAGGTACGGCTAAAGTAGTAACGAAGAATTGAGCGTAACTTAGAGCCTATACTATAAAATTTATTTTATATATTACTATTCTATTGCCCGTCTAATAGTATACATTTTTTTATAAAAGAGGGGGAAAGAACAGACTTCGATCGTCTGCAGTCTGTGAACACGTACAGAATCGCCCCCATCACTACATCAGATTTGATAGACCACAAATCTTCGCTAAAGAACACCGATTCCTTCCAAGGATAATTCGCGAGGCTATTGAAATCAAAAAACATCCTAATTTCAATAGAGAAGATGGCTGGGTGCTACCATCTGCTTGGGATCCTTTAATAAATAAAATTAAATCCCAACCCAAGCATACAACTGCAAGACTTCATCTTGAAGTAGAAGAAGAACCATAAGTTCATACTGCATAGATCGGAACAAAAGTTAAAATTTTAATCTATGATAACCGCGGTTAACTATGACATATGGACGTTGAACATCTCAGTCCCGCCCGTGACCATGAGTGCTGTAAAGCGTTCGAAACGTCGGGTATTTAAAAAGTTAAATATACGCGATAAATTCCGTAAAAACTGGTATTATTTCAATGTGTAGTGTTCGCGTAAATATAAGAAACCTTTACTATGTATTTTAAAAATTACAAGCATTTATAAAAAATCGAGTAAATCTACACCCTTTTTTAATTCGCTTTTTATTATGTACTTCTGTATTATGCTTCTGAAAACTGTTACTTAAAATTTACAGCCAACTGCTCCAGACCAGAAGGAAATGTAATTTTTTTCCCAACCAAGTATACAAAATTAATACTGGCCTACGTGAAGAGCCGTCGTTAGGAGTACAGTGGCGAATGTTGTGGCAAATATATTAGCCAAGAGTTTGTGATGGCGTCCACACGTTGGAAGGCCGTTTAGTTTGCACCGGTTCAGGCCAAAATGCAGACGAATTTATTAAAATGGATATTGAGGCGCTAACAGCTGCTGCGGTTTATTTATTTACACCATATAGCTACTACGTGAATGTGTATACAAAAATTATTTTAATTTATTTTTAATTAGAAATTTTAGTTTATTGATTTTTATATCTAGCATTCTATAAAAAAATTTCGGCTTGGTAGAGCTCTATAAAGCGAAAAGTTTCTTCATTGGTCATTGTTATTGCCATTTTGTAGACACTAGTCACAAAGCGTGCATATAATATTTAAATTAGGTGCATCACTCTGAGAGCTCATAGCAAACTAAAGGCGCGCACAACGTGTGGACGCGGCGGCCAAACTTTGCCTTCCTTTGATCTTTTGTAAAAAACCGACAACACTCGGATCTCGCTCCAACTTGTGGGCCATCATTCCAATACATACCAACATAAGCACAAACATCCGCTCTACATGATGGCCATTGGTATTGGCCACATCATTCGCCACTATGTTGGCCAACGTGAAGAGATGCCGTTACACCGTCCCTACACGTCAATTTTATACATAATACTAAATTATTAATAAACCCGAAATAACCTTTAAAAATATTGACAATACCTCAATGTCACATTTTACGCCAATCGTTAACATTGGGTGCGTTTGGCAGAAAAAAGCGCTAGCAAGCGCTTGTAAGCAAAATGGCGATCGTAAGCGGTAAGCGCTGTCAAATCGTTAGTAGCTATTTTCCTCCAGGACACGATGTTAGTTTTAACCGGGGAATCTAACCTAATTTAAATATATGTTTGTAAAGTATTCATATTAAAAACTTACCAATCATGAGTTTTTAATAACATGTATATGTCTATTCATGTCATTATATTACTTAAAACTAATATTGCACAAAACAACTTATAAACTATACTTCAAAACAAACAAATAAATAAGCAAAATGGCGGATTGTGTCAGCGCTACTGAAGTAGTAATCGTGTCCTGGCCGAAAACTATTTTAGCGCTTGTAAGCGCTTGCTAGCGCTTTTTCTGCCAAACGCACCCATTGAATAGAACATTAACCAGTAATTACAGGTGACAAATAACATATTATGAAAAAATTTGCGCGACCTCGAGGATCGAGGTGCGGTCAGTGTTAGCTACAGCTTCCTGGTTAGCCACTCAAAGATAGGGAAATCGTTTAAAATGTCAAGTCGATATTTTTGCACGGCCATGAATACACAAGGTCACACTGTATATTTTTGCAAGCGTCGATAAGCATGGAAGAAAGTGATTTAAATCGACTGACGATATGTTTCTGGCTATATTCCAAGCGCACTTGAGATAGTTTATCTCGTCTGAATTTTTTTGTTGCAAATTGGTAAACCGGTAAAAATAAAAATTTCTGTGATAAAACGTTCGCTTAGTTCTTATTAAAATCTGTCCAATATATAATTATTAATTAAGTATAAATTAAATTATAAAAAAGGTCATTTAATAATCTCGACTTATCTTTTCCTTATATTTTCTGGCACTTTATTCTAACTAATTAAAACACATAAGAAATTTACGATTTATTTGATTTGTCAAAGGCTTGTCACAATAATTGGGCGAACTTGTGGGATTGGCAGAACTGAGACGCGGAAGCGAACGAGGTGCGGCGCAATACACAACACCGCTCGCTTCTCGTTATCGGTCGCCATCTGTATCTGGCCGCGTTATCGCGCGGGCACCTCAGCGAAGGTCCATCGGAGGTCACGCGCTAACGTCATGCTGATAACGATTTGCGCGGTGACCTTGTCGCGCGCCAAATCTCAAGGTTGCCGCTATTTGTATAGTCAGATAGGCGACCACGACCGCCCGCGCCGACTCCCGCGTTTATCGCCGCTTCACCCGAACTTGCCACATTACAGAATATTATTTGCGGAGGCCACTCGGTTCACTACCTGCTTATCATGTCAAATTACAAACAACAAATACGGACCATTCTTGTTTCGCAATTTGCACATTAAATAACCAGCCTAAGATAAATTAGCTATAGCCATAGCTTTATATTACTTTAGATAAAGATTCATAGCTATTAAACAACTTTATAACAAAACGTACGTAATACAATACGTAATTAGCTGATTAGGACATTACTCTACTGTGTGTCAAGCGGAATATGTTCAAGGTTTAAAATTGAAATCGATAAAAAATATGTCATCTCCATTTTTGTTTTGCTGAACTTAGAGAATATATTCTTCACAATACTTAAATTTTGTTATGATGTGGTAGGTGCATTACATATCTAGCTAAATGAAAGAGTTCATCCTTATCATCCTAAGCAGGTGGATTAATACCCACGCACTAGTAGTGATGCTGTACATCTGTGGGGATCGGGAACAGCCTTTCAACCATTAGTCGGTCGGTCAGAGCCTCCTCTGTCAGTTCACTGCGTGAACGTATATCTGGATAAAAAATCACCAATTCTTTCTAATACTTACCCTTTGATTATATACCTGTTAATCAAAGTACTTACCCTACAATACAACGATATTAAATCTATGTTAATTACTACCTTTTTATACTTCGTTACCCACTGTGACCGTCACGCGTTAGTATAGACTATAGACCATGTAATGGCAATGTAAGAATATCCACTACGCGACTACCGTTCCGTGGTTGTCGTAAGACATGACAGAAGGAAATGAAACAAGAGATTGGCAGCAACATCTTCCTGATAACAACTCAAGGTAACAAAAGACTGCGGCTGTCGACCCGCCCGCCGTGCAAGGCAAATACAACTTTGAGCCAAGCTATGAGGGAAGCCTGTGTTCAGTTGTGGACTTTTAAAGCGGTGTAATGGTAATTAATATACATACTTCGTTAACTCCCTCTTCGACAGTGATTACAGCAGTAAGCGTTTACGAAAGTTTAATTAAGATTCCGTACAGATCATTTTCATTAAATTCATCAGATTAGGTTTCGAGCAATTTGAGGCCAATTGTAGTTCGCAGAATCAATTGAGATACACAACAACACTATACGGCGGCACACGGGGCGACTCTTGGTAAATATTTTTTCTTAGAACTGATGTTACCACACGAAAAACTATATAGGACATTTGATTTTCTACAGTTAATTTATGGTAAATGCCCGTAAATAGTACATATCAAACCAAAGCTTTATAAGAATATGGAACAGGGACTATCGGATATAATCGTCTTTGATGAGTATCGTTTCTGTCGCACGAAGTTTTATTTTTAGAATAGCAAGTTTTTGATGTGTATTGTGTAACATCTTTCCTCTCGCTATCCGTGAGAGTGATTTCGTGAAATGGGACGGAAGTATGTAATAGGAAACCGGGGAAGCGCGCAATTTAATTTGGCCAATGAGCGCGGGAGGTGGTAGTACATGTATTTACTTATTAGAGATAAAATATGCAAGTGAGTAATAATGAATAATGGTCCAAATAAATATTTCAGCATTTAACTTTTGTAAATGTTCTGGTTAACTTCTGTCGCTGCTCAATTAATATTTTTAATTTCGATTACTATATATGCATGCACAAGTTATCCTATACCGTGATATTAGCCTTATATATATATATATATAATATTTGCCATAACTTCAAAATATGTTTTAACGGAACAAAACATTTTGTGTGTTTAAGATTTCCGGTTTATCCCACTAATTTTACACACCAAATATAAAAAGACATAATATTAATATTTAAATTATCATAATACAATATATTTATATTTTATTATAATGGGGGGTAAGTCGCTCGCGTCCGTAGGCTTCGACCACCTAATCATAGACCCACCGTACACGTGTCCCCCGTGTGGTACTAAATGAGCGACAAACCGATAGTATGAATGATATGTAGCATGATGTATGATAGAGGAATAGATGTGTTATGTGTTAATGAGACGAAACGGAATGGAAAGGATATCACTACACATGGTACGTATACCGCATACTGGTCTGGTGTAGACGAGACCGAATGGGCATGCCAGGGAGTAGGTATCATCCTTTCAGAAAGAATGGGTTAATGTGTGGAAGAGTATGAATATGTAAGCCCGAAACTGCTATGGATACGAATAAAAGTTGTTTGTGCTAGGGGTCTACGGTCTACGAACCAGACATGTCTAAATCCACTTACATCCGAGAGCAGTTTAAGGAGATGGTAAGAATGGTGTTAATGAAGTGTAAGGGAAAGAAAAATATTGTTATGCTAGATTTTAATTGAAGGGTTGGGGTGAAGAGGATTCACATGTATACTTGGAAAAGAGGTGATGATAGAAGCATGATAGATTTTATAATTGTGGATGAAAGAATGAGGAGCGCAGTGGCAGATACAAGGGTCTATCGTGGGTCCACGTAGATTATTTCATTTTATGCCGAATTAATGGCGTATTCAAACGTTGGCGGCATCGGACATCTGTATCTACCATTACTTTACACCATGTTAGAACAGAGAGGTTACATGATGAAGATGAGGAAAACAAGTACAAATGTAGACTGAAAGAAAACATAAGTGTTTTGGATGAAGTATGTATGAATGAGTAAGACTTGGAGAATGTGTGGCAAAATGTTAAGAAAGGCTTAGTAGATGTAGCTACCGAAATATGTGGTGTTAGTAAGAGAACGAATGGAAGGAAAAATAATACGTTATCGTGGGATGATGATGTACGTATGGAAGTTTAATCAAAGAAGAGAGCATGGCTAGATTTACTAGCAACAAAGGCTGTAATTCTGACGGTACGAATTATAATATTGAAAGAAAAAAGGCAGTCTTTAGACATCTAAATAAGAGAGTAAAAAAAGTAGTTGAAAGGAAAAAGAAAGAAAGAACGGATAAGAATGATAGAAGAATATCGGATAACTTCCAGGCAAATATTAAAATGTTCTAGAAACTCGTAAGAACTGCCAGGGGACATTAAAACAGCCTAAAATGAATGCTATAATAGAAGAGAATGACTGTATTTTGAACGATGAAGTTTTGAGTTTAAAGAGGTGGAAGGAATATTTTGAAAGCGTGTTTATGAGTGAGGAGACGACGTATGAACTAAATGAAATATAAATTCCTAAAGAAGAGGAAAGAGGTAGGGAGATAAGTATAGATGAAATAACGAAAAGCGTGAAAGCAGGTCAGGCAGCTGGATATGATAGAGTTTCTCGAAATAGTTTCTTGGATAGGAAGTGGTGGTAGGCCTGCTGTACACGTTGTTTAATTTATGTTGGGAACTGAAGCGGGTACCGAAAGACTGGTGCAAAGCCATGATAGTCCCAATATATAAGGCAAAAGGGTCGCAGCAGGACTGTAAAAACTACCGTGATGTAAGCCTTCTTAGCATTGTGGGAAAACTCTATGCTAAGGTACTAATTGAAAGGATCATGAAAGAAACCGATGGAAACATTTGGGATGTGCAAGTGCGATTTAGAAAAGGAATGAGACGTACAGATCAAGTCTTTTTCATGCGCATGATCGTGGAGAAGTTTTTGGCCAAAAATCAAAGAGTTTTTTGTGCGTTCATGGACTTGGAAAAGGCTTATGACAGAGTGCACAGGGATGTGTTATGGCAAACATTGAATTCACTTGGATTGAGCACTGGGTTGATACAGGCATTAAATTCTCTTTATAGGGACTCTAGTGTTTGTGTTAGGATCAAGGGGTCTACTCGGACTGGTTTGGCATCCATAGCTGGGCTGTGTGGCCTGTTGTGGCATGTGTTCTACCTATTTATGGAAATTTATTTGAAAAATTTGAAAGTTGAAGAATGCGGATTAATAATGGGTGAGCTAACCGTCAAATGCCTTTTGTACGCCGATGATCAAGTTATTTTTGCGTCGTCGGCGGCCGAGTTGCAAATGATAGTTACATTAACGAATAGTTAGTCATTAAAAGAAAGGGGTATGAAAGTGAACGCAAGTAAGACGAAAGTTATGATTTTTAAAGAGAAGAAAGTAAAACGATATGTGAAATAAGAATAGAAGGGGAGTTGGTCGAGCAAGTGGATGAGTTTGTATATTTGGGATGAGTATTTAGCAGAGATGGGTGATATGATAAGGATATAGAATGACGAGTGAACGCGGGAAATAGTAGGAAATTCTATTGTGAAAAGTCAGAATGATTCAAAAGGGCACGTATGGCAATTCACAATGCTATGTTAGTCACTACTTTAACGTATGGTAGTGAAAGTTGGGTGTGGCAGAAGCACGAGAGTAGAATAAATGCAGTAGAAATGCGGTCGCTAAGGAGTGTGTTAGGGCTGAATCTGAGTGATAGGGTGAGAAATTGTGTGAAAAAAGAAGAGGGTGGTTTGCAAGATGATGATATGGACCAGGATTAAGAAATTAATGCTTCGGTGGTTTGGTCATATAGAAAAGGCAAGAGTGACAAAGCAAATTTATGTTGCAGAATTGAATGGAAAAGTCAGAAAGGGATATCCTAGGCAAAAGTTTATCGACCAACTATACGATATATTGAAAATGGGACAAATTGGGAGTACCTTTCACCGACGAGCTTGTATGTGTAGGTATATGAATGTGGAGGAAGCGAGAGAGGTGTGTCAGAATCGTACCAAATGGAAGTCCGTAATCTCTGCCTACCCCTCTGGGTGACAGGCGTGAGTGTTTATGTACGTACTATAATCATATATGATTATTAAGACCAATACTATAAAAAATTAATTATTGTAACATATAGTTTAATTAATTATGGATATTAATTGTTGACTATTTATAATTTAGTACCCAGATGACCGAGCTTTGCTCGGTTTTTTTATTTTGAAATTACATTTAGATACAAATAACATACTGAGGAATAATATTTTTTGATCTTATTGACATAATAGAAAAAACTGAACTGGTTATTCGAATAAAAAATCATGAGTGCAATTAGTTTAAATAAAATTTCCGTATTTTTAAAAAATACTAAAATAAGGGCTCGAAATAATAGATTTTCTCACAAAAGAAAGTGACTTGAAAAAAAAAGTAAAAAAAATCGGTCCGAAGCCAGAACGCGAACCAAGATATTACGATTTCGCGACCGCTCGATATCCACTTGAGCTATTACGATCATTAACACAGTGTCAAAATTTACCTTCTTACGAGTATATTGTAGCAGTTTTTCATTGCCTGAAAAGACAGACAAAAAAATTTTCGAAAAGAGCTCGAGATACCATCCTTATAACCTGGATGATTGGCGGCCACTACTGTGCGTTCTGAATCAACTACCATCAGCGATAATTAGCAATATCAATTTCCGGACCGACACTACTTAGGAACCTTGAAGAAAAGAGCATTTTTTTAAAGGCCAGCAACGCATCTGCAATTCCCCTGGTGTTGCTATTGTTTGCGGGCGGCGCATGCTCGTTAGCCCCCTCTCAAATAAAAAAATCAATATCTCATAATATATTTGTCCTTTTTAAATATAATATTGTATGGTCACTGCAGTATAATCACACCAGGTGACCTTCTGACTTCTGACGTGTCGCGTTACGGAAGAACTGTGCGAATTAGTACGTAACTCAAGGACACCAACACTTGTCACAATGAAATATAATATATTCATTTCAACTTAACTTTGTAAATTAATGTTCAAAAAATAATGTTACTAGGTTACTAGCAGTGACTTTTTTCCACTTTAAGAAATGTTTAGATCCTCAAGAAATAGATTCTCATGAGAATCTATTTCTATTGTAATCTTATTTATGTTGGAAACGCACTGATATCAAAAATATGAAAAAAAAAGTTTATGTTGGTCGTGATTATAACCGATCTGTTAATTACAACTGGTCAGTGGTCACTATATTAAAGGATGTTAAAAGTACTCAACTCTACACTACACGTACCATATTATATTTGAAATAACAATACCACTAAAAAGAATTAAATCTCAAAAGGAAGGACTTCTTAGGAAACAAGCACGCTCAATTCAATTTCATGAAATTATTATTAGAATTTTTATGTACAGACTTACTACGCCATTAGGCGCTGAAAAACAATATAGTGGAAACAGAAACATAACAATAATAAAATATAACAACAGATTTCATGCACATTAGAAAGATTATATAATTTGTTTAAACCAGTTCAGTGCGACGAACTATTTTCTACTATATTCCGACCAGAATTTAGGAAAGTCATCAGTTGGACACGTACATAAAAAACAAGCAATTTTCATACATATGCACCCCACATACGGTCCTTACGGCACTTACCAACACAGTGTCGACATGTTCAAGACTATTTACTATTTTTGTAATTGTTGAAATAAAATATTGTGAGATAACTCACACGACTAACTGTAAATTATTACTTCATCTGAGATGAAGAGTCTAATAATCTAATTAAAGACATATAACCAGATAGACATCGCCACATATAGAAGTGTTTCTAATGTGTAACATGACGACCCTGCCAAGAGATTAAGGAAATATTTATATATACGTATAAATATAATGTAATATTAACGTATCATGTTATCATGTTAATAAGTTACAGGAAATGAAATGGAATTACAACCTATTAATATAGTTAAGAAATATTAACAAAGTTATAGGTATATAAACAATTTAGAAATATATAAAGAGAAACATTGTATTAACAGTATAATCTAGGAAATTATTCCTTGAGTATTCTCAAGGTGACTTACGTACTATAATACGTATAAAATAAACAGCAACAATATAGTCTTCACTGTACCTATCAATCATATTCACAGAAATCTAAATAATAGTTATTTAGATTTCTGATTTCTGTGGTCCTATTATATAGGTGTTTTATAGTGTCAGTGACAATCTACTGCGGCTGAAAATGAATGAGGAATTACAAATTTTACAAATTTGGTACATTTTCAAATTACTACTTACATAGGGTTATTATAATATTAAGGAATTTATGGATGATAATAACCCCTGGGAAGGGTGATCGCTACCAAGCTATTTCTAATTTGTCTTGTGTTGTTTATTGTAAACATAATTGTAAGCTATTATTGGAAAAAATAGTCTTCCCAGGACAGAGGTTTTTTTTGCGAACTAGTGGTAAATGAAAAAAGTGACTTTCAATAAGTATTGTTATAATCTATATTGAATAAAAAGTTTCTGTTTCTGTTACATGACATGCTTGAAGGGTTTTAATTATTTCTACTTTACATTACGAGGCGGCACTGAAAATTTCGGGAATCAAGGAAGTGACACAACATTACTATTTAAAAATGTATTTATTGCTTTTCGAAGTATTCTCCGCGAAATTTGACACATTTTTCCATACGATGGAACCAATCATTGAAGCAACCATTCCATTCGGAAGTTGGGGTCTCCAAAATGGCCGTTTTGTAGGCGTCCACAGCTTCTTCAGGTGATGAAAATCTCTGTCCACGCAATGTATTCTTTATTTTAGGGAAAGTATAGAAATCATTAGGGCTTAGGTCGGGGCTGTACGGCGGATGGTCTAATAATTCTATGTTTTCTTGCTCTAAAAACTCTTTTGTTCTGTGTGCGGTGTGAGAACTCGCATTGTCGTGATGGAGGATGATGCGGTGGTTGCAGTTCTCTTTACGGAGTTCAGAAACGACCTGTGGCAAACAAATGCTAGCATACCATTCTGTATTAACTGTTCTTTGTCCCTCAAGAGGAATAGACGTAACATGGCCAGTTTTGGAGACAAACGTGGCCACCATTTTTTTTTGCAACACTCCGTGAACGAACAATTTTTGATGGCTTTAACTCATTTTCGAACACCCAAACTCGTGACTGTTTTTTGTTTCGGGTTCGTACGCATATATCCAGGATTTGTCACCTGATACGATGTTGTATACAGCATTTGAGGAACCTGCGTGGAATCTTTCGAGAGTTCTGATGCACCAAGTAACGCGAGCCGCTTTTTGCTCTTCACAGAGCGAATGCGGTATTCATCGGGAAAACAACTTTTTTACACCTTATTGTTCATGCAAGATTATTTGTATTTGACTCATGCCAATCTCATTTCGCGGTATGTCACATGTCGATCTTCCTCAATTAGCTTATGCACAGCATCAACGTTTTCTTGGGTGACTGCAGTTTTTGGACGACCTTGACGGGGATCATCACTGAGCTTGACACGTCCACGTTGAAATTCAGCAAACCAGCGATAAATTGTGGTTTTGGATGGGGCTTCATCACCAAATGCAGAAATCATCCGGTCAACACACTATTTTTGTGTTAAACCGCTTCGAAAGTCATAATAAATCATCGCTCTTGAATTTTCTCAAGTCAATTCCATTTTCTCAACGACTAAACAATTTTGACAAAACCTTGTGACAAGATCGAGAATCTTTTTTTAAATAAATAAATGGTACTCGATTTTTAAAACCAAGGAGTTTTCAATTAAAAAGATTTTAATATGACACGAACAGTGGAAATATTCCATTCCAGATACTTTTAGTGCAGCCTAGGTAGAAAGCTTTAGGTTTTAATAGCTAAATTTAAAATTTTCTAAATACAATCGGTACATCTCTGACTCTAAGTTACTCTGTATTATATTATCACCAACCGTGTAAATATAATTATTACGGTAGATCATTTATATACAAAAAACCCTTTGTATAATATTAAAACGCATCCACCCGTTAGATATCGTATCTGCGAAGTCACGAGTCACTAATGTCAATGTCATTGTCAAAATTATAGTGTATGCTAAACGTAGTGATTATATTCTTTTTGGTATATATGTGTGAGTGTGAGTGTTATAGCTATTATTTATTCTGTGGTTCTAGACACAGCGGAGATTTATTTTACAGCACGTTTAGTGATTGGGCATTTTATTATATTTATATGTAGTCACTACTTGCAAATTTTACATTATATTTATATACATCTTTCAACATCATATTTTCTTCGTCCAACCATCTATTACAGCCTGTAAAGTTACACTGCTAAACATAGGGCCCCTCTATAAATGTCTTCGCAGTAGTGATTTTGCCATAATTACCATATTACTTGGCAGCGGGTTGTCAACCGAAGTTGTATCATGAGTTATTATCAGGAAGATGCTGCTGCCCATTTCCAGCTTCAGTTTCCCTCTACCGCCTCTTACGAAACCCACGGCACGATATGGGTTCAACCGCCACTATACGGCTACATCATATATTTTTGCGCCCCATAAATAAAATGTCAATAGTTTTTAATGTAGTAGGTATTGAACGTAATAAAATATTGCAAAATATGTTTTTCCTTAAGTGTAGTCTGGCAGATAGGACGGCGACCCGGCGCCGAACATCGCAGTGAGCGGTTACGCAACTCGTGCGCCACCGCATGAAGAGTGAAGTTCAATGTCACGGCGAGCACACAGACGCTACGCGCGATCACATACATATGTACGCTCACACGCTCGCATGCAGCTGCCGGTGTGCTCCCGAGATATCTGAGTAATCGCAGCCAACCCGTTATTCGCCTCTATCAGCACTTCCCGGAATAATCCACGAAAACATGATTATCCTTAATGCGCAGCGCAACAGTGATGTAGATAATAGCATTTTTACGCAAGGTCATGGTAAAGTCAAGTCAAATCGCTATTTTCAGATCGCTATTTCTTGCGTGATTCCTTCCTTTTTCAGGACCGCGTGTTATCTCTAGATTATGTTACTTGTCTATATGCCTTTGAAAAACTGAATAATAATTGCAAAGTTCTACTTAGATATTTCATAGCCATACAAAAAAATATATATTATTACTACGTAACCATATGATGAATCATTTTACGCACATAAGTATATTGCGTTGTTGTAGCTCGTATTCTATATTTTTTATGGTTACATGAAAAATCAACACTTGAGAACAACTACGCAGTGGCACAATGTCAAAAAGGTTATCAAAATATTCTGAATCTACCTACTTCATATCTGGATAATTTCACCTAGTCTTTGTCAATCCACATGTTGATTGACCAGATACTCGTATTTACGCATTATTGCATTAATCATTTAAAGGTTTGCGCGAACAGTACTCTTGAACTACATCGCTTATTTTCTGTTGTAAAAAGCATACATTAAAATAATTTGCTATAATCACAGTTAAATATGCAACGTTTAGAAATAGAAGACAAAGGGCGCGTCTTTATCGTAGGTCAAGGGCAAATGGTCTCAGTGACCTACATGCTTGCTAGTTGCCGCCCGACGAGGTCACGATGCTCTAGGCCTTTGCCACATGCACTACAAGAGCAGTCAACCGTTAAATCAACCACCCGTTTCATGGTTCACTAAACTATTGTTCGGCTAATTTCCTACTGTAGCTTACACAACATAACATCTCTACTTAATATAAAGTTAAAGTTAAAGTTACAGCCTATATACGTACTCAGAAATGAGGTCCCACTGCTGGTCACAGTCCCAGCAGTGTGACCTCATTCCTGAGAGGGTTTTAAGGCAAGGAAGAGTAAGTGTCCGCCACGCTGCCCCAATGCGTGTTGGCGAACTTCATATGTCTTCGAAATATTTTTTTCTAAATCCTCAGACACGCAGGTTTCCTCACGACGTTTTCCTTCTCCGCCGAGCACGTGGTAAATCAGCACTTAAAATTGCAATTAACAATTTCATTGTTGACGGCGGGGATCAAACTCGGGTTACTCGTCTTCTGTTATATTTACAGCGAGCGTTAACCATCTGGGCTAGCACGGCTCCTATTTACTTCCTTTGGACTACTTAATATCCAAACTTAAAATTTTATTTAATTTACAGTTCTTACAACACTCCTTTTAAAATATCGTAGGCGCTATGTACCAATTAGAGCTTCTGGTATTTATTGGTATCTAAGCTTAATAAGTTAATATTAATGGGATCAAGAGCTGGGCGCGTACCTATAATTTCATATTACACCTAAAATCTCAGTTAGATCCCTCGCGAAGCATCTAGAATTGTCAATCTTAAATTAAGTGCTTTATCACCTTTTCGAAGAAAGTAGTATACGAAAACAGATATGTGATTTTGTACGTGGTAGAGCCACGCTGCAGTTATATTAGTAGTATAGTTGTAGCACGAATGGGTCGGCTCGACCCGGGAACCAGCGTGAACGCAGAATACCAGCGTGAAATAGTGGCTTAATGCTGCTGTGTTTCGTATGGTGAGTGTAGAGAACCGGAGATCCTTTTTACTGGAAATGAAGCATTCCGTCTTATTCCTCACGGGTGACAACGCATCTGCATTTTTATTCGTGATCGAGGATAGATGTAGATGTCTATGGGCCACAGCAACCACTTACCACCAGGTAGACTATGTTCTCTTTTGTCACCCTGTCTAAAAAAAATGTCGGAACTTTAAAATAATTCGTTAAATCCTCTATCCGCCATTACCCCCTCAATAATAAGATAAGGCTCCATAATTTCTTACTTTACCGTTCCAGGATTCATTATACCGAATTGTATATGCAAATAAAAAAATAATAAATCAACAAGCATATAATCTATCACTATTCGCACTGAGTGAATTTTCTTCGCCATATTGCCATGAAATATTGTTCCCTACAGCATGCAGGTTCTCATACTTTCCTTAACTATAGAAAATTTGACGTGTTTGACACTTATAAAACATTCAGTTTTACCTTGAAGTATAGATTATAAGCAGTTTTTTTGTTAATACGTACTATAACAAAAAAACGGGCAACAATAACAAGCAACAAATAATAAGCAACATTAACATTATACCCTGAAAAAAAATATTCAGGTATTATTTGAAATGGTTTTTCGTAACCGAGAATAATTATTTTTAATGAAAATTGTATTTTATTTAATTAACACTAGGAGTCATGCAATTTTTGAAGAGAAACTTATTAGGGGAGGGCTTTGAAATTCTGAGTCGCAACCTTTTTGAGCGACATAAAGTGGTGGGGGTAAACACTACGTACTGGGCTACTGGGTCATGCAGGTCGATCATTCAAATAGCGAATGCAGGCTATTACATACCATACAGTTTATGTTTATTAAGTAACATAAAGTTTATTAAGTAATACAACTACAATTACAACATTACAATGTTCTTACGTACAAACAAACAAATTCGTTATTTTACCGTTCAATAAAAAAAATTATTGGTAGTTTTCGTATCTCATAAACATGGGTGTAACAATAAACAAGGTAATTAATTAGAAGCCCAATAAGGCAGAGCCACGTTTGTTTTAAATAACAATTTGTAAATTTTCCTTAAAATGAATTTTGGTTGACATAATATAAAATTATAAAACTTTGGTTTAATTAAAATAAAATTACATTAATAATAGATAATTATTTATGTAAATAAATAAATGATATAAACAATCTACGTTATTCAAAAGTCATTGATGAATAATTGAAATGTTTTCCTGTAATACAAAAGTTTCACTTCTATCGTGTGTCTTCACGACATACCGTTTTTCATTGAAGAATTATTTTTGTTCAATTTGGGGGAGAGCGGAGACATTGACTTATGATAAATACAATTGTAAGACTAAACCATATTATTTTATAACAAGTATTCCCTTAGGTATCCCTTTCGTATACAAAACAACAATATTTTCCATAACAACAATAACTAAAAAGTTTCTAGAATATAAACTTTTTTTACATTTCTCATATACAATTTAGCTCATATCTTCTAAACGGTTTTTTTATAGTAAACGAGCATGCGGCTCACCTGATGGTGAGTGATTACCGCCGCCCATGAACAAATGCAATACCAGGAGAATTGCAGGTGCGTTGTCGGCATTATAGAAAGAAGCTCTTTTCTTGAAAGTCCCTAAGTCGTATCGGTCCGAAAAAATCGCCGGTGGTAAACAATTCCACGTAGAGGCTGTACGAGTAAGAAAACTTATAAACGCACAGGGGTGGACCCTCAAGCATCCAGATGGTGTGGATTGACGCGATACGCATTCGTGAAATTTGACGGTTGGAATAAGTTAGAAAAATTCCTCAGAGTACTACCCGTGGTAGATGCGATATAAATGCAAATGAATGCACATTCAAGACGGAACCCCCTTGATAACATCCGGCAACCACCCCCACCCCCCCCCCCAACAAAAAAACCAAAAAAAAAAAAAAAAAAAAAACCCCAACAAACCCACCCCACCCAACCCCCCCCCCCCCCCCCCCCCCCCCAACCCCCCCCACCAAAAAAAACCCCCCCCAAACACCTTCGCAGTGCATTCAGTGAATCGGGCCAGTCAGAAAGAACTCGGTCGTCGACGATTCGAGCCGCTCTGCGCTGGATGCGGTCAAATGGAAGGAGCAAGCACTGGGACGTCCCGGTTCAAAGATGTGAACAGTATCCCGTGAGAGGCCGACCGAACTTGCGCCCTGTGAAGTTGCAAGCGGGGTGCCGGCATGCAATACTGTTACTGCCGCTCTGCTGAACACGTCAAGCTTTTTAGAGACCAATTTGGCCGTCCCTTCCAAGCGAACATGAAACTGCAAATTATTCGATATATCGACGCCGAGAATTCTCTTAAATTTGAGAAGATACAACAAGGGGTTCTTTCTAGCGGTAAACGCGCAAACTTGTGTCTTCTGCGAATTTAACCGGTTTAGTCGCCCCAATCCGATACTTGTGCAACAGTCTCGACTTCAGACACAAGTTTGTTTCGGTACTCTGCGACGATTTCCCGAGAACGGCACGGCCGGTGTATAAAGCATCACCAGTGCTGTCGTTCGCATAGTAATGAATGAAAAACAAGTTTGCAACATATCATAACATTACTTCCTGGGGTGGTGCCTCTAAAATAATATTTCTCCCACTAGAACGTGCTCAGAGAGCAGTTCTAATGGTAATCACTTTCCGTCCTTTCATGTTTTCTACACATCAACTCTACTTAGCATGTAGTGTACTAACTGTCCGTCAGTTGTTTATTCCGAACATCATATTAAAACAGCATACCGAACTTCTATTTAAATTAAAATCCACAGATAGGAGAAGAATGGACTTGGAGTTTGTGTAAACCCTCAAACCAAACACGCATAAGAACAAACCACATAACACTTAACAAATCACTAGATATAAAGTGTAAGTTATAAGAAATGTAATATAATTAATTGTAAGGGAATTTCTGAATAAGTTAAATTACGAAGACACAGAGAAGTTGCTAGAAATTTTAAAATAGTTTTGTATTAATTGTAGGTAACAAATAATTGTTATTTTGTTATTTTATTTATTATATAATATAGTTTAATTATTTAAATTGTCTTGTGTCCTATATTATAAAACCCATAGTGTAAGTGATGGTCTGAAACACAGGTACTAACCTAGTTCAGACAGGTAGGTAATATTATAAACTTGAGTTTTCAATGTTTCTTTTAGAGATTCTACATTATTAAGCTACACGTAGTTTTAATTTTTATTATTGCGTGATATTTTTATAAGGCTTATTGTTACCATATTTGTAATTATATTTATATATACATAATTGTAATCATATTTGTTCCTCTATGTAAACATGTGTTTAAAAATGAAATAAAAATTATTATTATATAATTATTATTATATCATTGATATGCAGAAGAAACAACGTGGGTGATAGGACGCAGCCTTGTGGAACACCAGCGTTAATAGGCTTGTTGTAATTAGACAATGCACCGTCTACTACGGACCGTGAGGTTCCGATCAGCAAGGAAACTGCTTATCCGTATTTTCATTATTCCAATGGGAACATTAGTTCTAAACCAAAACCTATTTTTTTACTAACATTATTGGACATCTTTACGAACATAAATTCTGATTTCCAACTCACATATCTGATTATACAAAAATTCTAACATTAGAAATGCTCTTCAAGCTTACTTTAGTCAGTCTAATTAGATTACAATAATAAATACAGTAGCAAATTTAAATAGTCTAAAGAGTAAAGTAATCATAACATCCATGAAATCTCTTTACATCGTATCACTCCCAAAGGAAGCGAGAGGAAAAACGTTACACATCAAAAATAAGTAAATAAACGCAGTCGCACCTACATTATTTTTTTATTTTTATTTCAATACGTATTACTTACGGAAGTAGTATATGATATATGAAATGTTGCTTAAAGCGCCAAATTGGCGCGGAGGTCCAGAATAAGCAGTAGCGATAAAAGCGGTAGGCGAACGGTGGCGCGACCCACACGACCTTGCCGCGACCCCTTCGCCCACTCGCCACCCCGCTCCCAATCGCTCCCTAACGCTCCCGAACACTCAACCTCCCAGGACACTATAAGTTATGCAACCGACAAGAGTCGACCCTCTCAGAGGACTAAATTCTATTCGTAATTGCTGCTCTTGCTAATCTACAATTACGATTGGTTGTGTTTATCAGTAGCTGCTTCAGCTAACGCTGGTCTAGATCCTAGAATATTGATCCGATCCGAGATCGGAGTCGCCAGCAGAGGTACGACAGACGGGTCTAAACGGGTGAAAAATATTTTCTAACATATTCGTAAACTTTCCGTGTATTTTAGTAATTTATAACAATGTTTTTATTAGTGACAATAAAATATTAATTTCATTTTCAAAGTTACTTAAGCTCGAGACGAACTCTATACACTATTAAACTTTACAAAACTAATTTGATCAACGATATATCATCGTCTATCTATTGTAATATCGTATATTATACTACGTGTTTATAAGCTATTAATTATTCTACGGGTCGGCCCGACCGTAGTAGGACCACGCTCTCATAGAATACCAGTGTAAAATAGCAGCTTAATGCTGCTATGAAATTAATAAACATATTATATTTACTAAAAAAAATGCTGTGTTTCGTGTAGAGAGTATAGAGATCCGGAGACCCTTTTTATTGGAAAGCAACTGCATTTTGATTCATAATCGAGGATAAAAGTAGATATCTATGGGCCGCTGCATCCACTTGCCATCGGGTTGACTGTGTGCTCGTTTGTCACCCATACTCTGTGAAAGAAAAACTAAATATATTCACTGTGACACTATGAAAATAGTTTCATAAAGTATTCCTATAGAGGAAAATTTTAAATATGTAGTTCCTTAGACATGCAGATTTCCTCACAAAGTTTTATTTTACCGCTGACTACCTAGTAAACCAGCACCTTAAATAATTTAATTGATGCACATGTAGATCGAACAGTTTGCATGCGTGCTGTAAAATTTTAATACGAACGCTTATCTCCTGAGCTATCACGGTTTCTTTTTAGTCTTTCTGCTTGTTCTTGACACCGAGTAAATCCCTTAGTTAAGTTAGCTATTTACATTACAGTACCCGGATGACCGGTACTCGGTTTTTTTTTTTGAAATTACATTTATAAATTACATACTGATGAAACTTAAATAATATTTTTTGATCTTATTGACAGAATAGAAAAAACTGAACTGATTATTTGAATAAAAAATCATGAGTGCAATTAGTTTTATTAAAATTTTCGTATTTTTAAAAATTACTAAAAAAAAAGAGAGTGAAATAAAAGAAGGGAATTTGAAAAAAAAAAGGAAAAAAGCTAGACCAGAGACAGGACGCGAACCACGTAAATCCGATATTACGCCCGGCCGACATCCCACCTGAGCTATAACGATCGTTAGTGATTTGTCGAAATGTACCTTCTTATAAGTAGCAGTTTTTTTTATTGCCTGAAAACACGGACAAAAGGACATTTTCTAAAAATAAATCCTAGCTAGATCGATTTATTGCCCCCGAAACTCCCTGGACACTAAATTTTATGAAAATAGTTGGAGCCGTTTCCGAGATTCCGATATATATATATATACAAGAATTGCTCGTTTAAAGGTGGATATACTGTGATTAGAGAGCAAAATCCAAAAATTGAATACTATTGGGTGCATGCCACACACGCTTTACGTGATACAAAGAACGTGAATTTGCATTTGATGTGATTATATTTTAGCAGCATATTAGTCAGCTCCCAATAACATTAAATTATGGGCACTAATTGAATGACTCGACAGCAGCGATAGCAGAGTTAAAGCTGTTTAAAAGAGATTTTGCCCCAAGATAATCATAGGACACCTAGCAAATTAACAGTTTTACTGATAACGAGGAAGTAGACATATTAAAGCAGTTATTAGGTATATTGTTTTTCAATGTTATATAGTAATTATTCTGCCCGTCTATGAAATAAAATATTTCTAGGGCATGTGAAGACAGCTAACGCGCACTGGTGTTTGCGGTGGCAGTACGTCCCACTACTCTGCCTAGGTGTCGGACGTATGCAGGATGTAACTTTAACTTATTTATGCTTCAAAACGGGATTAAGAGTGCCGAGCAACTCAGCCAAACGTTCTATTTAAATATCATATGCGCAAAAATCCATGAGTGAGTCTGATTCCTGGTGACGGCACCTCTTAAATTGTCAACTGCAAATTCATGTGATTATTTTAGACATGTTTGTTGGTGAATGAAAAGTCTGAAACTGTTAAATAAAGAAGTTAAAGACCATTATTTAATGGTATCATTTTTAAATTTTATTAAATAATATTAAGGTGAATTATTTTGCTCGCAGGAGCGAATTTAAATATTAGATTAGTCTAGGAAGACTAATCTAATTATTACTTTTATCACATGCTTTGTATTACGTATTGCAAGTTGTCCTTGTGTTTCTAGTAAATTATTTTAATTAAAAGGGGAAACCATAATTGAGGTTAAGGTCGAAAATAACGAATCTAGGCCAGGAGAAGGCACTGTTTTTGTTAAAATCATAAAACGAGGGTTTTTTATCTTTTTTATTTAAAAACATAATGATTAACTACATTATTTTATATAAGAAAACTTTTTTTTCTTGTGTGTTTCCTGATGCAACATAATAAAGTAATACTTTTATTTAGATCTGGTTGTACATTCGACCCCGCTTTTTTAAACCTATTCCGGTACTGCTAATACTTAATTAAATTGAAAATAAATACATTTTAATGTAAATATATTACTCTTTCATACCATATCATATACACAGTTCCTCGGCAGCTAATGCTTCGGACGGCTTGCTAAACATTGTCTAAAAGTCTTTTACACAAAAACAGAAATTTTGAATAGTGGTATTTCTCGTTTAAAAAGCTGCAATTTTAGTGCTTCATGCATTAAGTTATATATTAAATATTAATGCGTATTTAATCAATGGTTGCATGACATAATTATCAAAATGAAAAAATTATGAAATCACTTCGATGTCCATCTGTTTATTCGTCTAGGGTCATATGCGATTTTTTAATATTTTGGTAATTTTATATAGTACATACTTGTATATAAAAAACAATGCAATTTTAACAAAGTATTTACTAAAATCTATTTCTTTATGAGTACACTTTCTAGAATTACGGAGCAATAAGCTGTTTCTTATAGTAAGTAAATCTTATTACTTAGACATCCCTTTAAAGAGTAAAATATAAATTAAATATCAATAAAAATTTTTAAATAAATATATACGTAGGTTCTTCGTCAAATGTATCGCAATTACGCAATAAACAAGCGTAGAGCAAATACTTGTGGTTGTCTCTGAGGTCGAGGCCGAAGCATTCACAAACAATGATAATACCTATGTATGTACGTATACCTTACATAACGGAACGTTTTCATTTCCTCACCCTAAAATTTTTCCAATTATAACACACGAATGTTTTATCTATACAAATAAATAAAATTGAAATGTCTGTTTATAATGCTAAATTAACAGCTTTTTAGTGAAATGCACGTGAAAATATCATTACGGTACTCATAAAACAAAAACAATTTTAAAAATTTTGTCTGTTTTAAAACATTCAATGTTTGTTCTGACTAATCTCCCAAATTGCTGGACCGATTTTGACCTGATTTTCACTGGCAGATAGCTGATGTTATAAGTAACTGTATGATGTTAAAAGTAACTAAGGCTAGAAAAAGTTTTTTTTTCTTTCTCGGAGAAACCTTATGGTTTCTCCGAGAAAGAAAAAAACCCATGAAATACAATCGTAATATAGTATAGTATAATTAGCCGTTCTACTAAGAACGGCTAATTATACTAGTGTTTTAGTGCTAAAATATTTGACTGATGAAGCTTATAAGGTCTAAGAGACACCACTATTCATATGATTTGTTAGTAAATATGGATTTTATGACCTATGTTAGTACCTAAATCTAATTCTCAAATGCAAGTGCCATATCAAATAAACAGAGGCGGCAATATTGCTTAAGAAAAAACAAGTCATATCTTTCAGCAATTATTTTCATGTTAGAGTTTTTTTAATATAAAAACACACCAGTATTAAGCTGCTATTTTACGCTGGTATTCTGTCAGAGCGTGGTCCTTGCCCAGTCGAGCCGACCCATTGGTGCTACAATACTACAATACAATACTAATTGACTGCCTCGTTGGTCTAGTGGCTGTAGTAGTGAGACTGCTGATCATGAGGTCCTGGGTTCGAATCTCGGCTCGGGACAAAAAATTAATTATTGAGTTTTTCCGCCAAGAACTTCTCAGTAGTTGCCCGGAGTCAGGAAGTTTGCGGTGTCTCGTGTCTGTCTGTCTGACTGTCCGTGCCTCGGAAAGCACGTAAAGCCTTTGGTCCTGCGCCTGATCTCTCTCCGGTCGTGTCGGTTTACCGTCCTATCGGATTATGAGAGTGAGGAAATAGAGAGTGCACCTGTGCTTGCGCATACACTTGGGCACTATAACCCTGTCCTGCGCCGATGGCTAGCCTCCGTTGAGGCAGGCCGCCGTGGCCGAAATTAGGTCTGGAGGACATTATTATTATTACAATACTACTAATATAGCTGTAGCGTGGCTCTACGACGTATGTAGAGTTGGAGCTAGTCCGCACCCTGCCGAGCAACGAGGTTCTTTTTTATAACGGCGTAGTAGTCATCCATATGCTCCATTAAAAGACTCTCGAATGAGCACAGCACAAACAATAAAATCTTCATTAGTCCTTGGTAAAATAAAATACGTCGTTTTACAAAATAAAACGTGTCTTCTATTGCTATAGGTATCTATTATGTTACGTCGTATAAAGTAAACCGTAGTATAAATGGCGGCGCGTATATTGGATGCGCCGAAGGTCAGGAGCAAGTGACGTACGAGGCTTCAGCACAGAATAAATAATAGTACTACGTAGCTTCAGTAAGACTTATGCTATCAGTCCCGGAAAAGTTTTCTTATCGACCGCAAGCGATTTTGGCTCCGTGATAATATACACGTAGTACGTGTCTTGCTTACCTGTTACGTCTGTTTATTACTTATAGACAAATAGAAAAAGCTATGATGTAATAAGTTTTACTGTGTTTAACTTCTTTATAGAAGCAAGGTGGACAAGCAAGCACAGAGACCTACCTAATGGTAAATGGGTAGTGAGGTTTATAGGCACCAATATCTATTCTCAATTAAAAATGAAAACAGCAGAGATTTTGTCACCGTTGAGGAATAAGATGAAATACATTGTTACCAGTAAAAAGGTTCTCTGGTTTTAAACACTTCCCATAGCCAATAAACATTTTACTGTCATATCCCGCTTGTATTTTGTGCAAGCATGGTCCTTCTTCAATGAACAAGAGCATAAACAAACGTTTTAGCAATTTGTATGTCAAAATATAACAGGTAACAGGCAGTAAATAGGTAGTAAAATATATTTAACATCATCATTTTGTTTTATTATTGTATTATTATTTACCTATATTATCAATTTGTTTATTTATAGATTAGTATATAACTAAAAATCATCTCAGATTTTATATTTTTGATAGATGTCACTATTATCAATTTAAATTATTACACTATTAAAATTTAACGACCATAATAAAAAATGAACATTAAAATTTTCAAATCATTTTATAAATACAAAGTTTTAATATTATTTAATTTGTTAGTAACTGAAGGAAAAATATAATACTTTTGCAATTTATGATATATGGCGCTGTTTCTAAAATGTAAAAAGGAGAATAACGGTGTAGTTTCAAATTATTTCACAAAAGTTAAAATTAATTTTGAACTTCATTTATTATTATGATATGCCATATATTTGAAAACTAACATAAAGGAAGGGAAATACTTAACTGAAGCTATTTAAAGTTCCATAATCGGACAAAAAGTTGTCCCAAGTCACAAACTGCCTACATAGGTACTAAATTTCTTTAGTTTTTGCGTGAATCATGAATACACGGACTGAGAAACGGACAAAAATTCCAAAACAAAAAAAAGAAATACTAATTTGACTTCATTATTTTTCATTTAGACTCTCGAACTTGTTTTTCCAGGAAATATTAGAAAAAATTAATGCTTACAGACACGACTTTTCTATTCCATCTCAATTACCTCACTAGGTACCGTACCTCTATGAGGTCTGTGTAACCAACAAGGGGTTCTTAAAGCCTTGCGAAGTCTAGACGTGGACAAAGATAGTGGACCTGATGGCATACCGGCTACAGTTCTAAAGGTCCAGTGCACCTGAGTTACCTGAGTTGTCTCCTGTGTTGACGCGCCTCATCCAGGACTGGAATAGTAACCAAATCTTGGAAGCTGTCCAGTGTGCAGCCTGTGCCTAAAAAAGCCAACTATCAACCAATTTCAATTATCTCCATACTCTGCAAGATTATGGAGCGTATATAGAACGCCCGCTTAATGACATACCTAGAACAAAATGACCTCCTTAGTGACCAATACTGGTTTCGCCGAAATCGGTTAGCTGGGGACATTCTAGCGTGTACCCCACATATAGGGCGAGGCACTCGAGAACAGTGGGGAAGCACTTGCTCTTTCCCTTGATGTCTCTTTTAGGTAAGCTTCCAGCGTACGGCTTATCCCCAGGTCTGATTGAATGGGTAAAGGACTTTCTGAATGAACGGTCTCTTTCCGTCCGAATACAATCTGGGCGTTTTCAAGGCAAGAGTGAATAGGCATTTGTTACGCTGACAGTGCGAGTTACCATCTGAGGCTGCATCACCACGAATGGTTCGGTTCGACCGGGGAAGGACCACGCTCTCACAGAATACCAGCGTTAAATAGTAGCTTAATGCTGCTGTTTCGTATGGTGAGTGTTGAGAACCGGAGACTCTTTTTACTGGAAATGAGGGATTCCATCTTAGTCCTCACGGGTGACAACGCATCTGCATTTTGATTCGTAATCGAGGATAGATGTAGATGTCCATGGGCCACAGCAAGAACTTACCATCAGGTGGACTGTGTGCTCGTGTGTCACCCTATCCTATAAAAAAGGCAAATAGATAGACAAACACCAACACGGACACTGAAGTACAAGTGATCCAAATTTGCTTGTTTTAGCACGGAGTAGTATTAATACAATAAATTGATTGATGATTCCCTCCCGAGCGAAACCGCTAAATGCTATTTAGTAATAAATTTGTTCACACAATTTGAATAAACTAATTATCTTGTTCAGTGCGTTACGTAAGCATGAAAAAGGCATTAAGTATTTATGTATATACGATTATTTCTCCAGAGCGTAAAGGTCACGTCCCACGCAAATCTAGGGAGTGATCGGTGTGCGGAGCGGAGTGAGGGGAGTACAGGCACGCGCGGGCACGGCGACCTTGCCCGGCTGTGACTCTGCGACCTTGGAGCCGTCCGCCCCGCTCCACCCCACACCTCGCCAACACCCCGTGCCTACACATCACCCCATACCCACAGTTTGTCCGCCTACAATCGAGTACAAAATTTAATAGCTCCAGAAAATGAAGCAACACAATTTCAGAATACAAACGATGACCGATCTCTATCTCTATCCAATTAATCACTTGATATCATTTTGCAGCTGCAGTGTTTTCCAAAGCGTTAGGGCGACAGAATATTGCAAGCTTTTAAAGCCCCCTCTTCTCGTTACACATTTTGAATACTCGCATTTCATACCTGTCGTTATTATTACTTATTAGACAGGAAAGGGACATCCTAGTCGAAAGTTTATCGACCAAATTGGCGATATATTGAAAATAGGCCAAATAAGGAGTACCCTTAAGCGACGAGCATGTATGCGTAGGTATATGAATGTGGTGGAGGCGAGAGAGGTATGTCGGGATCGTGCCAAATGGGAGTCTGTAGTCTCTGCCTACCCCTCTGGGTGACAGGCGTGAATGTTTATATATTATGTTATGTATGTTATTTAAAAATATTGAGAACTACAACTATAGCACATAATGATGTTCTCGGTACACAGATTAACCATATTCATGCCTTGAATGTCAAATAAGTCAAAATGATATTAGTGTATTAATAAACGCTAATAACGATCCTGTTTCCGCGTGAACCGCCGCCCGGGCGCGACCTCGCTGCCACAAGGTCGCGGGCAGCCTTATTCGGGGTTTTCCGTATGTCGCCTGAAGGTCTCCGATATTAACAGTAGTCATATAATATCAACCAGGTAGTGGCGTTAAGAGCCGTGGTAGCTCAGATGGTTAACGCTCGCTGTAAATATCGATCCCCGCCGGCACCAAATAAATTGTTAATTGCAATTTTAAGTACTGATTTACCACGTGCTCGGCGGTGAAGGAAAACATCGTGAGGAAACCTGCATGTCTGAGGAATAAGAAAAAAATATTTCGAAGACATGTGAAGTTCGCCAACACGCATTGGGGCAGCGCGGCGGACACTTACTTGTCCTAAAACCCTCTCAGAAATGAGGGGAGGTCTATGCCCAGCAGTGGGACGTATTATAGGCTGTAACTATACTTTTTAGTAGCGTTATAAGAATATCTACTACCGCATATGTCGTGTCGTGTAGTACATAAGTGGCTACAGAGCGAAACAAACCTGGAGATCGACTGCAGTGTGCCCCTAGTAACAACTAAAAAATTACCCCCCCTTGGAGGCAATCCATGCGGGAGGCCTATATTTAGCAGGGGACACTTAGAAAGCTGTAAAGGAAAGCTAAAGTACACATAATAAGAAGCACTCCTGTCACATTACGTACCTACCAATAAAAGGCGACTATAAAATTCAACAACATATTATTATAATTAAGAGACAATCAATTACAAGGACATCCCGCAAGGATTATTAATAGGCTCGTAAAGTGGTAAACGACAATTTATCTGAACGGTTGCCTTGTTGTTTGTACTGTAAATAACAGAATATCACATAAAGGAGTGTTCGCTTCGTCAATTAGTTGCTACAAATACTTTTGATTTAGAGTCAAAGCTTAAAGCTTAAAAACGAGGAGTTTCTTGGTGTAACAAAATGTTGTTTATGTTATCTATAAAGTTTAGTATGATACTAACTTGAAGATAAATTTTGTTCTTGCGAGTTCGAAATGAGAGTAATGCATTAAAACCGTTTTTGGAAAAGATTGATAATATGTATAGTCATATTTACGTCGAGCGTTAACCATCTCAGAAGTGAGGGTGAGGAGGAAGTGAGAGTGAGTGAGTAATATGTTGAAACCCTCTCAGAAATGAGGGGAAGCCTGTGCCCAGAAGTGGGACGTATATATGCTGTAACGTTTATAGTCATATCTTACGTTACATGAATGATCCTTAAAAAAATAAGAATTATGTACTTCAACATTTTTGAATTATCTATCCTCTTTAATAGTATTAATTTCCCTAAATATTACAGCCTGATATTGAATATTAATCTAATCACACCGGGTTTCAAATGTCACATTTGAAGTTCCCTAGTTGAGAGCAGTGGCGTTAGGAAGGATCACGAGGATGGTGTGGAGGCAGCCTCCCCGGGGTCGCGGCGGGCGATGCACCGGCCCGAGTCAAGTGCAGGGCCGCAGTGCGCCGCTGCGGCGCGCCGGTCAATACACCCTGCTATCCTTTGCAACGCACATTGCACCGACATTCTCGATCGACGCGTTTCTTTTGTCGCCGCATCTTATTCAAAATATCGCCACAATCAA
This sequence comes from Parnassius apollo, assembly GCA_907164705.1. Taxonomy (NCBI): domain Eukaryota; kingdom Metazoa; phylum Arthropoda; class Insecta; order Lepidoptera; family Papilionidae; genus Parnassius; species Parnassius apollo. The sequence continues at coordinate 11,206,371 of CAJQZP010000851.1, forward strand.
ATAACACAAAGTATATTTTTATCCAAACATTACTTACTTACAACTCTATTAAATAGGATCTTAAAGTCGTAACTGGATATTCAAGTTGTTTGCAGAATCTGTTTCTAAGGCTTTTGCTTAAAACTGTAAAAATATTTTAACGCAATTCATCATGAAGCCTTCTAATAAATATAGCCAAGTCACGTAACACTTTAAAAAAATTATAATTATGATAATATATTATATAAATTTGGAAAAAATATACATTAGATCACATATACATCATGTAGAGCCAAATTTATCACTTCTTATAACGACTCTATCATTTGCTTTATTTTTATTTAATTTTATTCGTGATAGAGCCACGCTGCTATATTGTGGTTGTAACACAGGTGAGTCGGTCGGACAGGGTGGGTCCGCACTCTCACAGAATACCAGCGTGAATTGGCACCTTAATGCTGCTGTGTTTCGTGTGGTGTGTGTGTAGAATCGGAGACCATTTTAAATGGAAATTAGAAAATAAAGAAACAAATGTAGTTATCTATGGGCCTCGGCATCCACTTACCATCAGGTGGACTGTGCGCTCGTTTTCCATATAACCCATATTCTTAAATATATGTTTTAAAACCTCTTTAAGAATTTAACAATTAAGTTATTATTTAAAACAAAGAAATGAATGCAATTATCTATAAAATATGTGCCTCAAGCCAAACTATATTAGGTTTTGCTGGTGTCGTAATTGTACTGTTTCCAACAACATACGATATCGAAGCAATTACACCAATTCAGAAAGACCCTAAATTTTCCACCCAACACCTACAAATATTACGAAAAGCTGTAATTCTAAATAATATATACAAAATTGTTAGGAAGTTTCTGCAAACTAAAGGGGCCACAGCTATGCACAGGTAACTGAATAAGGTAGCTTATAGGATATGATAAAAAAATATGCTTAATCCAAGTGCATATTAGTGCACGTAGTAGTAGACTCGTGCTGCTGTAAAAGCCGAAAAAAACAAAATAAATAAAAATAATAGACAAAATAATAGACTTAAACCCGGAATATACCCCGCTTAATATTTATAGATATTAAGCGGGGTATATTCCAGGTCAATAGTTAGAGCCCAACTTGGTTTTGTTTAGCGCTGAATCCTTTAAGCATTGATGAGGGCTCAGTGGTTTCAGTTTCGGAAAGAAAACTCACCAACTCTTTCTTTTAGAATAAGGTGACAAACGATCACAAAGTCCACCTGATGGTAAGAGGATGCTGTGGCTCATAGATATTTCCATTTGTCCTCGATATCTTACATTGACTTCACAAGGATAATCTCAAGCTATTTACATCTAAATAATGATAATTATAATAATCATTACATATCATCATAATCAGTTTGGCTCAGCCGGATACAAAGCACGATTTTTACGTGGTAAAGCCATGCTGCAGCTATATATATTATAGTATTATAATTGTAGCACGAATAGGTCGGCTCAACCGGGGAAGGACCACGCTCTTACAGAATACCAGCGTCAAATAGCAGCTTAACTCTGCTATGTTTCGTATGGTGAGTGTAGAGAACCAGAGACCTTTTTTGCTTGAAACGAGGCATTCTATCTTGGTCCTCACGGGTGTCGACGCATCTGCATTTTGATTCGTAATCGAGGATAGATGTAGATGTCTATGGGCCACAGCTCAACCACTTACCATCAGGTGGACTGTGTGCTCGTTTTTCTCCCTATCCTTTAAAAAAAGCAATAACTGACGGAGTGCATAGACGACCTGAAGCAGATAATCGCTGCTTGGGGAAACGGAATTGACGATATAACGAAAGGTCGACACCAGTATCGTCTCTTCCCGAGTGTTCAGACGAGGCTCCATAAATCAGTGGAGCGACTATTGGTACGTGAAACGGGCCCTGCACCGAATCAGACCGACACTGTTGGATTCTGACACAAAGTGTGGTCAGGACCCGTAAACCACAATGAGAGCCCTAGAACGGAAGTTGTGGCAAGTCAGTGTACGAATGTTACGCCCATGGGCTCCATAAACATAACGCCGGACGACGCACCTGAGTTGGTCCGTTGGGCTCCAAACTGGAAAAGTCCAAGGCTCGACAGGCTGCATCACTACTGAGTACTGACTGAAGGGGTTCGTGGTGTGTCACGCTGTGCTCGCTTAACAGTTTCAAGAGTAGTGTAGATATGGTTGAATCAGTACATCGATTAAGATTTGGCGACTTTTTTGCAGAAACAGAAGGTTTTGTCTGTGCAATACGAGACGAAGTAATTAAAAAAAAACAAATACCAGAGGTACATTTTGAGGGACAGCGCGGTCGACGTGTGTCGCACATGTCATCGCCCCTGGGAATTCCTCAGACATGTTATTTCCGGTTGTCCAAAACTACCGAATGAGTAATTGAATAGACATAACCAAATAGCAAGAATAATAGTATAAGGTAGTACACCAGCAGTAGCTTGCCATTAAATTTAGTTTTACATAACAGGACGTTCCATGTTATAAATATGAATCAAAGCCAATCCTTGAAAACAGAATTGTCACGCTGTACTGGGATCGGTGAATCATCTCAGACAGCTTTGTAGTAGAAAATAAACTTGACATTTTGGTTGTAGAACGCAAGGCAATTTTAATATTGGATACACCAATTACCACATGGTGAAAATTAAAAAAATCGTAAAAAAACAGAGAAGGATATAAAAATATTTCGACTTGGACATGAGATTGTGGCGTTATGATTATCATCATCATCATCATCACAGCCCTTCACAAGTCCACTGCTGAACATAGGCCTCCCCCAAGTAATGCCACAAAGCACGGTCCTGAGCCACCTGCATCCATCGACTTCCTGCATATCTTACCAGGTCGTCACTCCATCTAGTGGGGGGTCGCCCTACACTACGCCTACCGGTACATCCACTCGAGAACCTTTCTTCCCCATCGGTTATCGGTTCTTCGAGCTATATGGCCGGCCCATTGCCACTTCAGCTTACTAATCCGTTGGGCTACGTCGGTCACTCTGGTTTTACTGCGGATATCCTCATTTCTGAGTCTATCACGCAGAGAAACTCCGAGCATAGCCCTCTCCATAGCTCGCTGAGCGACCTTGAGCGTCCTCATACGGCCAGCAGTGAAGGACCACGTCTCTGATCCGTAAGTCATCACTGACAACACGCACTACTTGTACACTTTAGTTTTCAGAGATTGAGGTATACCTGACGAGAAGATGTGTCGTAATTTCCCGAACGCTGCCCAGCCGAGTTGAATCCGTCGATTGACCTCTCGGTCGAAGTTGGACTTACCTAGTCGGACTATTTGTCCCAGGTAAACGTACTCGTCAACAACTTCGAGCATAATGCTCCCAACAACTACCGGCATAGGTGTGACATGGACATTAAACATGATCTTTGTTTTGTCCATGTTCATCTTAAGACCTATCCGTTGGGAGGCACTATTGAGGTCATTGAGCATAGTGCTTAAGTCCTCCAGCGATTCTGCCATAAGGACTATATCGTCGGCAAATCGAAGTTGAGTGATGTACTCGCCATTGATGTTAATACCGTATCCTTTCCAGTCCAGTAGCTTGAAAACGTCTTCCAAAGCAGCGGTGAAGAGTTTCGGGGATATAACGTCACCCTGTCTTACACCTCTCTGCAGTTGGATAGGTTTCGAGCTCTGGTTCTGTACTCGGATAGCCATCGTAGCCCTACTGTACAAACACTTCAGCACTTCGATATACCGACAGTCAACTTGGCACCGCTGAAGGGACTGCAGCACCGCCCAAATTTCGACGGAATCAAAGGCTTTCTCATAGTCCACATACGCCAGGCAAAGTGGCAAATTGTACTCTTCAGTCTTCTGTACAATCTGCCGCAGGGTATGTATGTGGTCTATGGTACTGAAGCCTTTTCGGAAACCGGCTTGTTCGGGAGGCTGGAAGTCGTCGAGTCTGCGTGCGAGACGATTCGTAATGACTCTCCAAAACAGCACGTAGACGCGGCTCAGAAGGGAAATCGGTCTGTAGTTCTTCAAGAGAGCGTTGTCGCCTTTCTTAAAGAACAAGACCACCGCACTTCTGCTCCACGCCTCTGGAGTAGTGCCACCATGGAGGACGGAATTGAAGAGCTTCTGAAGGACTTCAAGTACCGGTGTTCCACCCGCTTTCAGAAGCTCCGCTGTAATTCCATCATCGCCTGGGGCCCTGCCGTTTTTAAGGTGCTGGAGAGCCATTCTAATCTCGCTTAGACTGACGTCCGGGATATCATCGGAATAGTGTCGGATAAGGCTTGCTCTTGGATCGTTACTCACACTTGCGTGTGGCTCCAACGATGATGTGTACAGCTGCCCATAGAACCTCTCAATCTCACTCAAAATCTCAGGTGTCCCGGAAACGATGCTGCCACACTCAGTCTTCAGCCTTGACAGTTGGCTCTTACGGGCAGACAGATCTCTGGCAAAGACTTTGGAGCCCTGGTTCCGCTCGATCGCTTCTTTAATACGAGCAGTATTAAAGTTGCGTAAGTCTCGCCGCATGCATTTGGAGATCTGTCTGTTCAGTTGCCTGTATGCTGTCAAATCTGTTGATGATTGCAGCCTCATCTCCCGTCTAACAGCCATGAGATTAAGAGTGTGATCGGAGAGTTTTTGTGTTCTTCTGCGGCGGGTCTTGCAGAACTTAGCTCCGACCGCATGGACAGTTTCCACGAGCTTGTCATTCATATCGTCCACTGCATTGCAATCTTGTAGGCACTGAAAGCGGTTGTGTAACTCGAGCTGAAAGTTTTCGGGATTTTGGATTAGAGCACGAGGGGGGACGGAGCGTTGACTTCATTAGACGAGACCTCTCCAACTTAACGTTTAGGTTCAGTGTACCTCTAACCATTCGGTGATCGCTGCCAGTTTTCACCCTTGCGATCACTGAGACATCACTGAACAGTTGGCGTCTGGTCGTCATAATGAAGTCAATCTCATTTTTTGTCGAACCGTCGGGGCTCGACCAGGTCCACTTCCTGTGGGGCCGCTTCTGGAAGAAAGAGTTCATCATAAAGAGTCCCTCTTTCTCCATAAAGTCGGCCAGCTGCTGGCCCCTTCGGTTCCGTTGCCCTACTCCAAATTTCCCTAACTTCAGCTCACCGTTTTCTCTTGTGCCTAGTTTTGCGTTGAAGTCTCCCATCAACACCGTGTAGTGGGTTCTGGAGGAATGCATGGCTTTGGAAATATCCTCATACATTTCCTCCACCTCCTCATCGGAATGTGCCGAGGTTGGTGCGTAAACCTGTATGACCTTCAGCGAATACCGTTTGGTGATTCTGAGTATCAGGTACGCGACCCTCGTCGACACACTCCCAATCTTTACAACGTTGTTGACGAGAGACTTGTGGACGATAAATCCGACCCCTCCTTGGGACAGATGGTCGCCCTCCCGGTGATAGAACAAGTTGCCGGATTCGAGAATCACCGTGTCCTCCCCCTCTCTTCGGACCTCGGATAATCCTATAATACTCCAGCGCAACTTGTCTATCTCTTCTTCCAGCTCCAGGATCTTCTCGTCACTCCTCAGTGTGCGTGCGTTAAATGTTGCCAGGTCGAGTCGTCGTAGGTGGCAACCGAACCTCCACCGGAGATTCTTAGCACCCCCTATGATATGTTATGATTATAATAATAATAAAATAATAATAATAAAATATTTATTCATTGACCAAAAGTAATAAAATATTTAAAAGTTAAGCTAATACAAAAATGATATTTTTAGGACAATGAAAGGGTTCTGACTCATCATGTGTTGCAGAGAATCTACAACGCTGTTAATCTGTCAGCACCCATATACCTACTTAGTGAGCTAGAGTATAACAGTACGCGTACATCACTGATTATATTACAAATTGCTTTTAGTGTTAAATTATTTATTTATTCATTCAGCCAGTACAAGAACTATATAATTAACCAGTACAAGTTATCATAATATTTCTATTAATAAATTGATAATTAATATACATGTACAAGAGATAAACATATATAATCAAAATATAAACATAAACATGAAAAAAATAATAATATTTAAAGTAAGAGCTACAGTAGTGTTTTATTTATTCAGACTAATTATAATAATTATGCTAGAACAACGTAATGGTTATTAAA